>CAWUFW010001156.1:2645000-3110339 GCA_963921515.1 Calotriton arnoldi | reverse complement strand
TGAACATTGTGGCAACGGGGTCTAAACCCCCATCACCACAGTGACCAAAAGGTAAGTGTGGGGTCCATAGCTGAAGCACATTTTGAACATTGTGGCAATGGGGTCCAAACCCCCATCATCACAGTGACCAAAATGTAAGTGTGGGGTCCATAGCTGAAGCACATTTTGAACATTGTGGCAATGGGGTCCAAACCCCCATCATCACAGTGACCAAAATGTAAGTGTGGGGTCCATAGCTGAAGCACATTTTGAACATTGTGGCAATGGGGTCTAAACCCCCATCACCACAGTGACCAAAAGGTAAGTGTGGGGTCCATAGCTGAAGCACATTTTGAACATTGTGGCAATGGGGTCCAAACCCCCATCATCACAGTGACCAAAATGTAAGTGTGGGGTCCATAGCTGAAGCACATTTTGAACATTGTGGCAATGGGGTCCAAACCCCCATCATCACAGTGACCAAAATGTAAGTGTGGGGTCCATAGCTGAAGCACATTTTGAACATTGTGGCAATGGGGTCTAATTCCCAATCACCACAGTAACCAAAAGGTAAGTGTGGGGTCCATAGCTGAAGCACATTTCGAACATTGTGGCAATGGGGTCCAAACCCCCATCATCACAGTGACCAAAATGTAAGTGTGGGGTCCATAGCTGAGCACATTTTGAACATTGTGGCAATGGGGTCCAAACCCCCATCATCACAGTGACCAAAAGGTAAGTGTTGACAAAGAAAGAGGTGCAACTGCCAAACTGCATGGATGATTCCTGGTCACAGAACAACAAACACATCAGTGGCAAAGTAGTGTATGTGTCCCATTGCAACATAAATTGGGGGAGCCAAATACTGCAGTGCAAATAAGACATACCTTTGGCCATGTGCAGACAAACAACACCCATGGGGGCTGACACCGTCAACAATCATCAATGACACAATGACAGAAGTGACCATCAGAATGCAGACCCACATATTTGCACCAATGGGCACACAAATGCAGATACCCTGTGGAGACTGCAGATGTGAGGTGAACAGATACCATACCATGGCAGCAATGGGACACACAAACCATGATCATTGTGCTGACCGATGACCTAGGAGTCCCAGGGACAGCAGGGAAACCCACCAAACTACATACAGCCAATGGCACACCCAAGATATGCCAATGCAGTGGTGCAGATGCACAAACACAAACAGGCAGACCCACACTGCACATCATACACAACAGGTGAGGGGGTGCCAGTGTCCCCAGGCAACCACACAACACATGAGGAGACCTGAATACCAATCATACAGATGTGCATACAGTGCCACACAAAGGTAACTCATGGATCCAAATCCCCTATGTGGGCAAGCAGGCATTGTCAGATGAGAGGGAGCACAAATCACACATGTCACACAGGCACGTAGGGACAGCAACTGACACAGCAAGACACAGACACACCACAGCACCACCCCCAGGGCCCCCACAATGTGGTGACCCTGGGCTGCATTACAATCCCACTGTGATGACAAAGCTAAATGTGGTTCACACTGTGAACCACAGTCATGTGTCCTGAGCAACTAACTACCATCACACCTACACAAGCACAAATCAAACAGCATGGCCAGTAAGCCAAGGCCAACATGGAGGCAGGGGCCTAGCCGGGCAACAACTCTCATCTGCACACACTCAACACCACACCCCTCGACCTCCAACAATGTGCAGCAGTGAAGCACACATGCACTGGTGACATTGCACATGCACCCATGACTATTCCAGGGTGGTGGGTGGGAACCAAGGTGCAGAAACACATCACACATGGCCACTCAACAAGACTCCTGAATGTCTGACACACTGCACACTACGCTGTACATGGACATGACGGCAATACCACACCAACCAATGGGATCCCAGCCACAGTCACACACCAATGAAGAAGCCAAGGTCACCCACAAAGAACACACATAGACAACAACCAACATTGCAGCCCGGACCCTGAGGAGTGCCAGCAGTCACACACACAACGTGTCACAATCACTGAAAGATAACACAAACTGGAAATCACATGACAGGGGCAAACAACAAGTGCCAAGGGGAAACCTGACTGTGACCCATCTGCGTCTGCACACAAACTCAGCCCTGACAGCAAACACACCTATGGGTGACACCCTGATGACCAGTAATGTGCCATGCACCCACATCACAGAGAACCCAGGGCGAAGACTTTGGGGGAACATAGGTCAACTCAGCTAGCATCACAAACAGGTACAACACTAGGGATCACAGCATGCACAGCTAAACGGAAGTGAACACACAGACATGCACATACAACACACACCTTGGGCGCAGGCAATGTCACAGGAGTACACACTGCCATGAGGGGACTCCACTCCTGTGTGAGGAAAGCTGTGCCATATGTTGCCTCAGTAGGGCCCCATCATGTCAGCTGAGCACTTGGTCACACAATCAACAATTAGCACCAAATGAGGGCTCCCGTAACATCAGCCTGGTCATGGAAGTGCCAACGGAATCATCAGCACAGATCCAACACACTTGTATAGCAATGTTGCACTGACAACACAGATGAGTCCTTCCCCATTGATGCCCAAACCTGCATGTCCACTGGAGATGGCCACACGGTCAGGGAAGTAGACGAGATTGAACAATGGCAGGCACAACAGATGTGCAGGGGTGGAAGCCACAGATGTGAAATAGGCAATCTAAGTAGGAAATCCCATTGCCAAATACTGAACACATGACACCCTCAGATGCTGCTATGGATGACATGGATACACCACAGGATAGGACACATTCCCCTGGACCACATGGGTTCCTGCACAGTAACACTTCATTATCATGAGACCAAATATCACCATCACTGCAGCAAGGGCATGGTTAGCATCATCAACATCATGTACATCAGAAGCAAAAGCACTAGAGAACAGAAAGTTGCTTTATTCAGCATATGTGGCATTAAAAGTAGAAGTCCGGTAGAAAATAAACAAAGGCCAATGGCCAGTCCATCAACAAAGTCACAAGTGGGTGACAGTGGCAGATGCCACCCTACACATGCCTGCACAAAACCAGGGACAATCCACTAGGAGGGGCAACCGGGGGGTAGGCCAGGCACCGCAGGGACAGGATCAGGGCTCACCAGGAGGAAGCAGGGAAGGGGTGGTGGGTGCTGGAGAGCCACTGACAACTGCAGTGGAGGTGTCTGACATGGTGTGTGCCGGCACAACTGGGGGGCATGGCTCAGATGTTGTGGGTGCCGGCACGACTGCAGTGGACCCTGCAGATGGAGTGGACAGGTCCGCCACTGCAGTGCCCAAGTCAGACAGGGTGGTAGTGGACTCCACTGCAGTGCCTACCACCAGGGGAGGAGAATGGGGAACAGGCAAGGTGGGCTGGACAGAGGGGGAGGACACCCTCACCACATCAGTGGCACAGACAAGCGCAGCGGGAGGTGTGGTGCCGGGAGAGCAAGTGGCAGGGGAGAAGGCCGGATCCTCTTGGGGATGGTATATCTGTGGGTGGGGAACCTGGGGCAGGGTGTGGTGGGGGCACCTGTGGAGTGGGGGCCTGAGGGATGGAGGAAGGAGACCTGGTGCTTGAGCTGCAGGGCGGCGGCGGGGTCTTGCTCTTACCACTCCGGGGGACTTGCGGGTGGGGGCCTCAGTCTGTCTGCGCCTGGGGAGGGTGTCCGGGGGCGAGGGCACTCTGCTCCGTGTGGGGGCTTCCTCTTCCCCCTGGATGCTGGAGCAGCTGGATCGGAGGGGAAGAGGCCGAGGTCACTGAGGAAGAGGCGCTGGGTCTTTGGGGTTGCAGGTGAGGCAAGGGAGGGTGTTTTGGAGGGAGAGGCAACTGAGGACTGCGCAGTGCCCGTGGATGCGTGTGTGTGTACCAGGGCCCCATCCCCTGTGAGTCTGGTTTCAGTCCCCTGACTGTGCGTGCGTGTGCGTTTTGTTTGTGGCGTGTGTGTCTGTGTGCTGGACGTGTGTGTGCTGGTGTGTGCCTGTGCCGGTGTGTGTGTGCTTGGGACGGGTAAGGTGCTGGGGAGTGTGGATGGAGCAGAGGCAGGAGGGGTGAGGGACTGTCTGAGGAGGGACACTGCTGCCGTCAGGGAGGAGTCCATGGACCTATTGCCCCTCTGTAGGTCAGACATGCCCGATGAGATGCCCTCCATGAACGACACCAGCTGAGTCAACAGAGCGGTGTGCGCATGGAGGACACTCAGCATGGCTGTCTGCCCTACATGGAGCTGGCGAAGGAGGTACACAGACTCCTCACTCAGGGCAGCAGGGGACACAGGGGCAGGGGGTGCGGTGCCTGGCCCAAAGGAGACACGCTCCCGAACATGGGAGCCTCCACGGACCTGGGGAATGGGAGCCGATGGGAGGGCGGTGGTGGTGCTGGTGGTGGCGGGGACAGCAACACTAGCTGGGGTGTGGTGGCTGCTGACACCCGCCTCCATAAGGGAGTCATCCTCCGAGTTGCTCTGGTCCTCAGCTGAGGTGGATGGTGCTGAGGACTCCTCGGTGTGGCTCCCCTCGCCCTCCGTGCCACTGGGTCCCTCCGACCACTCCTCGGCTGCTGACCCAGTCTGGCTCTCTGGCTCCTCCTGGTCCGTGGAGCTGTCCCCTTCCGTGGCCGTGGATGTATCTGCAAACAATGGGGAAACAGACAGACATCAGTCACCTGCACCAAACGCACACACCACTGTGAGCACAGCACATTACAGAGCAAGCCCTGGCATCATTAGTTGTACATTGCTAAAAGTGCCCTAACTGAACAGGAGAAGCCAATTGTCAGTCTGATGCCAAGCATGGCACTCACATCCCACATGGCCTTGCACCCATCTGTCTGGTGTCTGTTGGATTGCAACACCCCAGTGTGGACACATGCACCAAGTACACAGTAGTTGGACAGTGCAGAGGACACGGTGTGGCATGTGGACATGCACACATCACAGCTCTTGCCACTGAGTCAGTACAGGTTTCCGGATGAAAGGGATGCCCAGAGTCAAATAGGAAATGCATGTGATGCATACCAGCGACAGACACCATGATGCACCCATGTCCTGATAGCCATCGCCACAATGGTGTGCATGTAGCACATGTCACTCCCCTGCAGGACCACCAATAAGTTGACACATGCCATGGCAGAGGCATGACTGCTAAGTCATACATCACTGTCTCAGTGATGTATGACTTGGCAGCCAGACAACAACACTATGCACTGTGTCACAATAGTAGGTCATGGGGAATGCAAGTCCTGGAGCTGCACAAGTGCACATGTACATCCCCCACACAACACATCATCTTAACCCTCATCTGTCCAGGTCATACCTATTGGACATATGGGAGACCTGTGACACTACCCTCTGAACCTGAGCCCCTCACAATCTGCTGTGAATGGGGAACAGCTGCCTGAACTTCACATTCGCATACCCCAGTCTGCACGGGCAGCTGATCAAACACCTATGTGACACACAAGTATCGTCTCCTATGGTCACATCTCCAGGGGCATGCTGAGCCCCTACCAAGAAACACCCCAGCAGTCCTGGCAAGTAATCCACAGCACACTGACACAGAGGCAGACACCTGAGGGGTCAAATCACTGCGCACAATGTGTCAGCTGATACACGGGAGTGGGAGTACAGAGTGCATTGCATGGCCTGGAGTAGGCATGACTGTCCTGCTCCACATGAATGAGGGATGAGCCCTGGACAGTGGATAGCTGGCTATGTATGTGTGACACACGTAATCTGCACACTCCTGGGGCCCAAACATTGTTCCCACCCGCTGCATGGGCGTGTGCCACATACCCCAGGCACATGTGGTGGCTCAGCTCAGCAAGTGGACCGCATATCAAAGCAACACGCAGATTACATGTCCGAACACAGGCGTTGTGTGAACAATGGACCCACCCATGATGCCCACAACAGAGTTAGGGAAACAGATGCTGTCCCCACCTTTAGTGAAGCAAACTGCAAGGACACAGTCCCAAGTGACACAATTCCCTGAATGTAAGGGCCACACCTGGGTATCAGATGAGCAGTGGGCAGTGCACAATAGAGGGACATGGCTCCTGGACAACATGACTGCTGCACTGTGGCAGTTGAACCAGGCCAGAGGAGGGCACAAAGCATGTAATACAGAGTTCACAGTGCAGTCTTTGACTCACCCCCTCCTTGCTGCTGTCTGGCCTTCAGCTGCCCATCCAGGTCTGGAAACACCACCGCCAGGATCTGGAGCATGTGGGGGGTCAGGGTCCGTGTTCCGCCCCTCCTGCGAGGAGGCGACAGCTTCAGCTGGACCCGTGCAATCCTCCGGGTCCAGCCCCGAAGGTCCTGCCACCTCTTCTGGCAGTTGCGGATCCGGCGCTTGTAGACCCCCACGGACCGGACAGCCCGGACGATGTCCTTCCAGATCTCCTGCTTCCGATGGGCATTAACCTGTCAGGATGACAAAGTGAAAAGGCCATTACTACACATGCAACATATCCGTGCATGACACAGTTGTATATACATGTCTCAATCACAGGGGCACATGATGTACACAGGCAGTGCAAAGCTGCCCATGGACAGTTTGCCAGACGTCACTACATGGTATCATTGCATGGGAAGTAAAACCTTGTTCAAATGCACTGTCACTGCACCATACCTGTCCAGTGCATGTCACTACACACTATGGGGGGTGACAACTACTCAGTGAGCCTGCTAGCCAGTGGCGTGCAGACTTTCAGCCTTGCTAGTCAGACAATATGCACATTCAGAAAGGCAGTGCACAGAACACTCACCTGCTCCCCTGGTGTCCCATACAGCTTGCTGTACTGTGGAAGTAGGCTGTCCAGCAGGGCCTGGTTCTCCTCAAGGCTGAAGGCTGGGGCTCTCTCCACAGTACGTGCCATTGCAGGGTCCAGAGGGGCAGAGACAGCAGCAGTGCAGTGGCAGATGTCGTCCTGGAGCATGTAGTGCAGGCAAGTGAGCTCTCAGGGGAACAGCCAGCAATATATATGTGCTGGAGAGGCAGATACTGTCCCTTGTGTCCAAAGTGATAGGTCCAAGTCGTTTGCATCTTCTGAATCTGGCCAATCCATGGAATAGCAGCACCAAAACACGCCCACAGCATCCTTCAAATCTTCAACTTCATGACATACATGATTTTGCAACATTGTTGTGGGTGACCAACTGATTTTCCAGCAACCGACTCGTTCGAAATTCGAAAACGCGTCCGTTGCCAGGCAAGCCCATTGTCAATGGGTGCGCACCGATCGGTCCATTGCGGTACAACGCGTACAGGGGTACAACGCGTACCCGCACACATTGAATGCAATGGGCCGGCCGGGGCACCGATCGGTCCATTGCAGTTCAACGCGTACAGGGGTACAACGCGTACCCGCACACATTGAATGCAATGGGCCGGCCGAGGGCACCGATCGGTCCATGTACAGCGTGCAGGTACAACGCGTACAGGGTACAACGCGTACCCGCACACATTGAATGCAATGGGCGGCCGGGGGCACCGATCGGTCCATTGCAGTTCAGCGTCAGAGTACACGCGTCCGCACACATTGAATGCAATGGGCCGGCCGGGGCACCGATCGGTCCATTGCAGTACAACGCGTACAGGGGTACAACGCGTGCCCGCACACATTGAATGCAATGGGCCGGCCGGGGCACCGATCGGTCCATTGCGGTTCAACGCGTACAGGGTACAACGCGTACCGCACACATTGAATGCAATGGGACGGCCGGGGGCACCGATCGGTCCATTGCAGTTCAACGCGTACAGGGGTACAACGCGTACCCGCACACATTGAATGCAATGGACCGGCCGGGGGCACCGATCGGTCCATTGCAGTACAACGCGCATAGGGGTACAACGCGTACCGCGCACATTGAATGCAATGGGCCGGCCGGGGGCACCGATCGGTCCATTGCGGTACAACGCGTACAGAGGTATAACGCGTACCCGCACACATTGAATGCAATGGGCCGGCCGGGGCACCGATCGGTCCATTGCAGTACAACGCGTACAGGGTACAACGCGTACAGGGTACAACGCGTACCCGCACACATTGAATGCAATGGGCCGGCCGGGGCACCGATCGGTCCATTGCAGTTCAACGCGTACAGGGGTACAACGCGTACCCGCACACATTGAATGCAATGGGCCGGCCGGGGCACCGATCGGTCCATTGCAGTTCAACGCGTACAGGGGTACAACGCTGTACCGCGCACATTGAATGCAATGGGCCGGCCGGGGCACCGATCGGTCCATTGCAGTACTAACGCTGCATGCAGGGTACAACGCGTACCCGCACACATTGAATGCAATGGGCCGGCCGGGGCACCAATCGGTCCATTGCAGTTACAACGCGTACAGGGGTACAACGCGTGCCCGCACACATTGAATGCAATGGGCCGGCCGGGGGCACCGATCGGTCCATTGCAGTTCAGCTGCGTACAGGGTGTACAACGCGTACCCGCACACATTGAATGCAATGGGCCGGCCGGGGCACCGATCGGTCCATTGCAGTACAACGCGTACAGGGGTACAACGGCGTACCCGCACACATTGAATGCAATGGGCCGGCCGGGGCACCGATCGGTCCATTGCAGTACAACGCGTACAGGGTACAACGCGTACAGGGGTACAACGCGTACCCGCACACATTGAATGCAATGGGCCGGCCGGGGGCACCGATCGGTCCATTGCTGTTCAACGCATCACTGTACATGTGACTGGCATATGTCAGCATGCCTGTCTCAGATGGACATATGCCAGCCACAGATAGCTCCCAGGGAGTGAGGGGCACACCTACATCACGACAGCCTGTCCAAACTTTATCATAAGGCATGTAAGGCTGCATTTCCTATTGTGTGTATGTTGGTGTACATGTTGTCCTGTGGGTGTCACCTGTGGGCAGCCACCCCCAGGCTGTGCACGTGTTAATGGGGACAGGATCCTGGGTGTTACGTGTACATGACCACTGTGATGTGCAACTGTTCATATCTGTGCATGTGCCATGGTCACATTTCACGGTGGTGTATGTGTATGTCATGTCACATACCCCGTGAGTCCCATGTGGGACGGTATGTTTGAGCCAGGGTGTCCCAGTGGCACAATAGTGATGGTCCTCCACAGTCTTTGTGCATGTAGTGTTTACAATGTCTCTGATTTCATGTGCACAATGGGAGACAGTCTCCACATCCAGGTTGTGTGTGCATGGACTTTGATGTTGTGCGTGTGTGTGTCACAGACGTCCATGTCTGTCCTGCCGTGGCAAGTGGGACCACTACCTGTGGGGGTCATGGTTGTTTTGCTGTGGTGTATACATGATACTCCATGTAATGCCAGTGTCCATGTGGCAATACAGGGTCCCTGGGAATGTACCTGTCGTTGAGCTGTGGTGCCTGGGGCACATCTGTCCTCACATGTCACTGTGGGGGTGATTGTGACACGGCAGCAGGAGATGGGAACTGTGACACGGCCTCATGATATCCAATGGGCCAACCTGGGACTAATTGATGCCACCTGTTGGACCGTGTTGACAGATGTTGGCCATGTATGTACCATACATGTCCTTACGGAACTGCACACTTCATGTAGTTGTGCCTCATAATGATGTATGTTGGGATATTGAGTGTGTTCAATGCCGCATATGTGGGGTGACTGACAATCTTGCTTACTTCTCCTCTGCACTGCAGGGCTCCTGCTGTCCATCGACCATTCCCAGACCTGGCAACGATGGTGGAACGGGACAGCATCCGACGGTACCGCTTCACCAGGCAGCTGATTGAGGATTTGGCAGTGCAGTTGTCCCCACATTTGCAGCCTGGCCGGCCGTATCCTACAGCGCTGACCCCCAAGGTGAAGGTGATGGCAGCCCTACACTTCTTTGCCACCGGTACCTTCCAACATACTGTGGCGACTGCTGGTGGGATGTCACAGACCATGTTGAGCCGTGTGCTCCGCGATGTTTTGGCGGCAATGTTGCTATTCCTGAACCGGTACATCTATTTCCCTAGACTGCGACGACTCACTGACGTGAAGAGTGACTTTTATGCCCTGGGGAGGATGCCGCATGTCATTGGCTCCATTGATGGGACACATGTGGCTTTGGTACCACCACAGGCCCAGGAGCAGGCCTACAGGAACCGCAAGCACTACCACTCGGTCAATGCACTGGTGGTGTGTCTTGCAGACATGACCATCACACACGTGTGTGCCCGTTTCCCTGGTTCAGCACACGATGCCTTTGTGATGAGGAGTAGTCGCATCCCCAGGATGATGGCACAGATGCAGAACCAGCGTGCCTGGCTTGTCGGTGTGTACTGACTTTGTGCCATTGTGTGTGATCTGATCTGTAGTATTCCGCCCACTTTTCCAAGTCAGCTAATGTGCACTTGTCTGTCCGTAGGTGACTCGGGATACCCCAACATGCCGTGGTTGCTGACACCCCTCAGGAACCCTGTGACACCAGCCCAGATGCGCTACAATGAGGCACATGGTCGGACCAGGAGAGTGATTGAGCGGACATTTGGTCTCCTGAAGAGCCGCTTCCGCTGCCTGGACAAGACCGGAGGGTCCCTCCCATATGCCCCTGCGAAAGTGTGCAAGATTATCATCGTCTGCTGCATGCTCCACAACCTGGCAGTGCGGAAGGAGTTGCCTCTCATCCAGGATGACAATGACCAACATCCGCCACCTGTGGAGGATCCTGGCCTGGACCACGATGCCAGTGACGATGATGATGATGATGATGGTGATGTCCGCACACAGCTCATCACCAACTTCTTTAGCTGAATGTGAGTATCCTGAGGTGTCATGTCAATGATGTGAGTTGGCATGATGTGTAGGTGGTGCTCTGGTGCTGTTGGAGTGTGTCCATGGGCTACTTGACTGGATGTGTGTTGCGATGTGTGCTTACAGGTGGGCTGTACTCCCCAACAGTGTTGACATGCTAACTTGGTTCTGGGTGGGTATCTTGTAACATGTATTGTGCATGAGTTTTGCTGTTCTGTCCTGTACTCCATTGCTTTTGACTGTGTGTCATTTCTGTCCTTCACAGGGTACTTTCAGATTCGTTTGGTCAACTGTGTCCACCGACGACGTGATTGCACTTCCAGGCTGGTAGCTGTTGTGTCCCTACAGGTGATGTGCGCCACACCCATGGACTTCCTTCCGTCTACAGTTGTTGACTGTGTGCCCGCTGCCAGGTGGGATTACCTTGCATCTGTAGTGGTTACGACATGTTGCAACTGTGTAATAAACCTGTGCTTCACTTTGTGATGTGCGTTGTCTGTGGTCACACATTTGACTGCCATTTGCTTACTGCACCTGTGGGCTACTTGACTACAACTGGGAATGGGTGTGGTGTCTGTGCATTGCACCGTCTTCCCTGGCAACATCAGTGTAGGCAATGAGTCAGATGGCCTAGGTGTGTATGTGTTGTGTAGCCCTGGTGGTGTGTCTCCCTCATATGTGTCACGTTGCCTTTACTCACATGCCTGTGTTGTCCTTGCTGTTGCAGTTCGCATACACAGTGTAATTTTGCAGTTCATCATCCCCATAACAGCACCCACGTTGGAATCACAACAGAGGCAAGTATGGTGTATTAGTGTGTTTATTGTGATACATTTGTGTGAATAGTGCATAGGATGGGTAGTGCTGTACATAAATCTTGCAATCCGAAGTTCCTAGGTGAATTGAAAGTCCTGGTAGACAGAATCCCCAGTATCGGGGCCACAGTTGTCTGACACATTGGTCCAACTTGTACTCCCCATGCAATGTGTGGGAGTAGTGTTGCCGTCAACAGGGTGAACAGTCTGTGCACAAAGGTGAACATCCAGAACAGGTTCAGGCTTCCTGGGAGTTGCGCTTGGCCATCGGCCTCTCACTTGCCCCTCCTCGGACGACCCCTCTTCTTGGGGGGCCCTCAAGTACAGGCTGCTGCGGTGCAGGGGACTCTCCGCCAGAGTCATCCTCCCTCCCTGTGGCAGTTGCAGTTTGTTCGGCACCAGATGTTGTTGGCACACAGGGAGGTGTGGACTGGTTGCTGTTCATCTGGCGGAGGCATTGTAAAATGTCCCTGTGCACCGCCGTCATCTCATGCAGTGCATCCCACTTGGACTCCACGCGGGACATGTGTGAGTCCACGCGGGACATGTGTGACTCCACGTGGGACATGTGGGAGTCCAAGCGGGCATGATGGGCAGCCTGCTGCTGTTTCATGTCTCTGAGGAGCCCCACTACCTGGCTGAGGTCTCCGGTGCTGGACTGGTACGCATCAGCTATGCGTACCAGTTGTGGGTCATCATGCACACCAGCAACCTCTGCAAGCAGCGACCTCTGTCTCCCACCCCTCCCACCACCCCTGCTGACATGTGCAGTGCGTGCAGTGGCACGCACAGATGACCCTGGTCCACCTTGGGGGTTGGTGGTGGTGGTGGTGTCCATGGCCCCAGGTTGGTCCAGGGTCCCTGTGCTGGTGTTGCTCCTTGTTCTGTCCATGTCGGCAGGGATGGTATTTGTGGTGACAGTCGTTGGAGGGGTGGGTGCAGGGGGTGCAGCTGGTGGTCCTGCTGGTGCTGCAGCTGGTGGTCCTGCTGGTGCTGCATGTAGACTTGCACCGGATGTGCCAGGTTGGTCTTCTTCGTCCGAGGAGGACAGAGGCTGTACGACGCCAGTGAGCTCCGCATCCTCTTGAGCCTGGGACTGGGACTCCTCAGCGTCTGCTGCTGTGTCCCCATCATCACCTGTTTTTGGGAGACACACACAATGTATGTTATGTTTCTGCAGGCATCAATGGTTGACACACATGACAGTTGTGACTGTGCCTCTGGGTGCGGGCCTGTACATTGCATTGTCCTAAGTCGTCACAGTCAGGGGTTGATATTGGTGTGGCACATTGTCCTGCATTATTTGGGCATTTCTATGTATTTTTTGGGGTGTGAACATGGTCTGCATTGGTTGTGTTTGGTTGACAGCCGGCCCTCCTTCCCACCCACCCAGCCAGTCAGTTATCCCACCATGGACTGTGCTTGCATTGCAGGGAGTGGAAGTTGTCTCTCAGGATGTCAGTCAGTGGTGTCCTGCTGTTTGTTGGTGCACAGTTGCCAGCAGGGCCTTGTGCTCCCCACAGCAGTAGCCAGTGTCAGCCATCTTGTGAGTCCTTCTCCACTCCCTGTGATGTGAGCATGGTTCAGGGTGGTGTTGATGGGACAGTTGTGGGGGTGAGCTATGTCTGTGACTACGACTCCCATCATGCTATTGCCTCCACCCCACTTCCCAGCATTCCCATACTTACTTGCTTTTGTGGGGAGTTCAGTGTGTGTGGGTGTGAGAGCAATGGCAAGATGGCTGACAGTGGTGTCCTGCTGTTGGTTGGTGTGCAGTTCCCAGCATGCCCTTGTGCTCCCCACGACACAGCAACAGTGTCAGACATCTTTGATGGGCCTTTCCACTCTCTGTGGGATGTGCATGCGTGAGTGTGAGCTTGCTGGGCCATGTGGTGGGGGATGTAGAGCTGTGACTACGACTCCCATCATGCTATTGCCTCCACCCCCTTCCCAGCATGCCCATGCTTCCTTCCTTTTGATTCTGCTTCCCTGTGGGGTGGGCTGGCTGTGCTGACAGGATGGCTGGGAGTGTTGTCCTGGCAGTTGTTTGGCTAAAAGTCCCAAGAGTGTCCCTGTGCTTCACACAACATAACCCAGGGTGGTGGTTCTTTGTGGGATCTTGTGTTAGGATGGGGGGCATTGCATTCTACCAGGTGGGTTCTGTGGAGTTTGTGTTGGGGGGTGTGTGAGGGGAGGTGCTTGTGACTATGGTCAGTGCTGCAAGTCCTCCTTCCCACCCACCCAGCCAGCCAGTTATCCCACCATGGAACGTGCTTGCATTGCAGGGAGTGGAAGTTGTCTCTCAGGATGTCAGTCAGTGGTGTCCTGCTGTTTGTTGGTGCACAGTTGCCAGCAGGGCCTTGTGCTCCCCACAGCAGTAGCCAGTGTCAGCCATCTTGTGAGTCCTTCTCCACTCCCTGTGATGTGAGCATGGTTCAGGGTGGTGTTGATGGGACAGTTGTGGGGGTGACCAATATCAGTGACTACGACTCCCATCATGCTATTGCCTCCACCCCCTTCCCAGCATGCCCATGCTTCCTTCCTTTGACTCTGCTTCCCTGTGGGGTGGGCTGGCTGTGCTGACAGGATGGCTGGGAGTGTTGTCCTGGCAGTTGTTTGGCTAAAAGTCCCAAGAGTGGCCCTGTGCTTCACACAACATAACCCAGGGTGGTGGTTCTTTGTGGGATCTTGTGTTAGGATGGGGGGCATTGCATTCTACCAGGTGGGTTCTGTGGAGTTTGTGTTGGGGTGTGTGTGAGGGGAGGTGCTTGTGACTATGGTCAGTGCTGCAAGTCCTCCTTCCCACCCACCCAGCCAGCCAGTTATCCCACCATGGAACGTGCTTGCATTGCAGGGAGTGGAAGTTGTCTCTCAGGATGTCAGTCAGTGGTGTCCTGCTGTTTGTTGGTGCACAGTTGCCAGCAGGGCCTTGTGCTCCCCACAGCAGTAGCCAGTGTCAGCCATCTTGTGAGTCCTTCTCCACTCCCTGTGATGTGAGCATGGTTCAGGGTGGTGTTGATGGGACAGTTGTGGGGGTGACCAATATCAGTGACTACGACTCCCATCATGCTATTGCCTCCACCCCCTTCCCAGCATGCCCATGCTTCCTTCCTTTTGACTCTGCTTCCCTGTGGGGTGGGCTGGCTGTGCTGACAGGATGGCTGGGAGTGTTGTCCTGGCAGTTGTTTGGCTAAAAGTCCCAAGAGTGGCCCTGTGCTTCACACAACATAACCCAGGGTGGTGGTTCTTTGTGGGATCTTGTGTTAGGATGGGGGCATTGCATTCTACCAGGTGGGTTCTGTGGAGTTTGTGTTGGGGGTGTGTGTGAGGGGAGGTGCTTGTGACTATGGTCAGTGCTGCAAGTCCTCCTTCCCACCCACCCAGCCAGCCAGTTATCCCACCATGGAACGTGCTTGCATTGCAGGGAGTGGAAGTTGTCTCTCAGGATGTCAGTCAGTGGTGTCCTGCTGTTTGTTGGTGCACAGTTGCCAGCAGGGCCTTGTGCTCCCCACAGCAGTAGCCAGTGTCAGCCATCTTGTGAGTCCTTCTCCACTCCCTGTGATGTGAGCATGGTTCAGGGTGGTGTTGATGGGACAGTTGTGGGGGTGACCAATATCAGTGACTACGACTCCCATCATGCTATTGCCTCCACCCCCTTCCCAGCATGCCCATGCTTCCTTCCTTTTGACTCTGCTTCCCTGTGGGGTGGGCTGGCTGTGCTGACAGGATGGCTGGGAGTGTTGTCCTGGCAGTTGTTTGGCTAAAAGTCCCAAGAGTGGTCCCTGTGCTTCACACAACATAACCCAGGGTGGTGGTTCTTTGTGGGATCTTGTGTTAGGATGGGGGCATTGCATTCTACCAGGTGGGTTCTGTGGAGTTTGTGTTGGGGGTGTGTGAGGGGAGGTGCTTGTGACTATGGTTAGTGCTGCAAGTCCTCCTTCCCACCCACCCAGCCAGCCAGTTATCCCACCATGGAACGTGCTTGCATTGCAGGGAGTGGAAGTTGTCTCTCAGGATGTCAGTCAGTGGTGTCCTGCTGTTTGTTGGTGCACAGTTGCCAGCAGGGCCTTGTGCTCCCCACAGCAGTAGCCAGTGTCAGCCATCTTGTGAGTCCTTCTCCACTCCCTGTGATGTGAGCATGGTTCAGGGTGGTGTTGATGGGACAGTTGTGGGGGTGACCAATATCAGTGACTACGACTCCCATCATGCTATTGCCTCCACCCCCTTCCCAGCATGCCCATGCTTCCTTCCTTTTGATTCTGCTTCCCTGTGGGGTGGGCTGGCTGTGCTGACAGGATGGCTGGGAGTGTTGTCCTGGCAGTTGTTTGGCTAAGAGTCCCAAGAGTGTCCCTGTGCTTCACACAACATAACCCAGGGTGGTGGTTCTTTGTGGGATCTTGTGTTAGGATGGGGGCATTGCATTCTACCAGGTGGGTTCTGTGGAGTTTGTGTTGGGGTGTGTGTGAGGGGAGGTGCTTGTGACTATGGTCAGTGCTGCAAGTCCTCCTTCCCACCCAGCCAGCCAGATATCCCACCATGGAACGTGCTTGCATTGCAGGGAGTGGAAGTTGTCTCTCAGGATGTCAGTCAGTGGTGTCCTGCTGTTTGTTGGTGCACAGTTGCCAGCAGGGCCTTGTGCTCCCCACAGCAGTTGCCAGTGTCAGCCATCTTGTGAGTCCTTCTCCACTCCCTGTGATGTGCGCATGGTTCATGGTGGTGTTGATGGGACAGTTGTGGGGGGCAATATGTGTGACTGCGACTCCCATGATGCTATTGGCTACACTGACTTGGCCAGCATACACAGAATTCCTTCCTTTGAGTGGTCTTCACTGTGTGTTGGTGTTGTTGTGGTGGCTACATGTCTGGATGTGTTTGTTAGTTCTATTTGTGCCACTGCCTAGCTGTAGTTGTAGTTGTGTTTGTACATGTGATGGCACAGTTGGATGTGACTTTTTTGATGGCATGTGTTGTGTTTATCTGACTGACATACACATTTTGGGATGATTCTGTTCTGGTTGCTGTGTAATTGCTATGAGTGCATGGTTTGACTCTCCCCTTGACAGTGATGTGTGTGTGTTTTGTGGCAGTATATTGTGTACATTTGTTGTGTACTCACCAGGCTCTGGGATGTCCTCTAGTCCATATACGCTCACTGGCGGAAGGATGGCCCGCACCTTCTCCTCCCAGGGCCTGAGGTATATTGGCTTGGCAGGAGGGCCACTGCCGGTGTATTGGCTGTTGATGTAGTCTTTCTTGAGCAGGTCCCGTACCCTCCTGCGCACGTCATACCACCTGTTCTGGATGTCGCTCTTTGTGCGCCGACATGGTGATTGTGCGTTCACCCTGTTGATGATCCTCTCCCACATCTTGGTTTTCTGGGAGATGGGGGTCTGTTGGACCAGTGTGCCAAACAGCTGTGGCTCTACCCTGAGGATCTCGTCTACCATGACTTCCAATTCACAATCTAGGAACTTGGGATTCTTCTTGGGGGGCATGGTGATGGGTGGTGATGGTGAGTGATGTGTGTGTTGGTGTGCAGGTGAGGGTGTGTGAGTGTGTGTTTTGCTGGGTGTATGTGAGGTAGGTATTTGTTGGTGTGCTGATGGTGTGTGGCTTGTGTGAGGGATGAGCTGTGGGTGTGTGGTTGCTTTCTCTTGGGTGCTGGCAGTGGAATGGCATTTGCAAAGGCTCATGGTTGTGATTTGTGTCCTTTATATGGGTGGAGTTGTGGGTGTGTCTTTGTTCTCTGTCCCCACCCCCCAGTATTTATTGGCTTAGTAATTGCTTGTTTGGCCTTTTTTTGTGTGATTTTTCCTTTGTACTGTCTGTGTATGTTGGAAACGTTCTTGTGACCGAGTCGGACCCTGCATTTGTCTCGTACGGTCTTCTCCGTTTCGTTCACGCTGTGTATGTGCAGTTTTCTATGCTGCGTACGCGTCGGTCGCGGTGTTTTGTGTTGCTTCGGCTCGGTTTTGTATGCGTGTCGGTCGTACGGCTTGGCCTCCGTCCGACTCGCTCGTGGTTTTCGCGCCTTGCATCGTACTTTGCGGTTTGGAGTTCGCGTGTACGTTTCGGTCGGATTTGTTCCGGGTGCGTGTCGGTCGGTTGGATTCGCGTGTTTTCCGACCGGATTGCTGTTTTCCGTGCGGCTCGGTCGGTCGACTTGGGTTCGGTACGTGTCGGTCGGATTTTGCACGCCTTGCATCGTACTTGGCGTGTCGGGCGCCACAGGTACGTGTCGGTCGGTATAATTTCCGGATCCGAGTCGGTCGGTGCTTTTTCCGGCCCGAATCGGAATCGACCCATAGTGTAGTACAGTGTATTTTTCATTTTGTAGATATTTTTTTTCTGTGACTACCGCTGTACTTTCTAGGTAACAGTGCGGTACTCCGTAAACTTTATTTTAAATATATTAAGTACAAAAATTATTTTCCTTACCTTTACATGCTTATCTAAACTGCTTCATTCCTTCTGTTGCTTGAGCTCGACAGCCCTTAAAAAACACAAGACAAGAGACGTGTAACAAATGAGGAACAGTTTGTTCAATAAAACAATACGACCAGGATAACAGGCACAGGGTCTGAGGAGTGTCTAAATTTTACAATCTGTAGGCGTCCTTCTTTTATATAAAGACATGATGAGTTGTAAAAGTTTCTGGCGTACCATATATGGTGAGGAATGTTAGTTGCTGCCTTTGGAGTCATAAATTAATTGTCTAATGGTTACCACTGGTAGGTCTCAACCTCATGTGGACACAATGTGGGCAGTGAATAAGGTGTCCAGATGCCCGGCATGAGGAGCGTGTGATCATTACGTGTGCTAGGTCCTGATTGACTATACGTTACTAACTCGTGTGGCATCTGACTTTATGGTGTTTTTTAGGAGCGTGCGTACCCCCTCCAGCTATGTGTGCTTTTTGGGGGCAATCCCCCTCGACCATTGTAATGTCGCTGCGCCTAACTGTGGAACTGATCGAGAGTTTCCTGCCCGAGTGTTTGCCTGCCAGCTTCACACCCTCCCACCTGTGACCTATCAATCAGCAATCCTGGGCCAAGTTCTCGGGCCTGTCTGATTACATATTGGGAGTCGGTTTGATGTAGAGTTCACAACAGGCAATTCTATTAATAAAGAATAAAGACGATATTTCATTTTCATCGATGTATGCATTGATTTCTATATTAACACTTCCTATCCACTTATAATACAATTGTCTACTATATTTCCACTTAAAACCCAGAACACAGACTACATGTGATCTAAACAATATGGCTACCTATTAATTTTATAAGTGCTTTTATTACTCAATCGTATACTGTTTTCTCATTGAGATGTACCGCAGTATACAATGAAGTTACTCACGGCCCAATATATCTCATTTTTGGTGCCTTATAACTTTAACACAACCTAACCCATTTAGTTCTATTACCAAAAGGACCCTTTCCACTCCAAAATCTACATTGCTGCCAAATTTCGTGACATGCATTTAACCATTTTTCCGCTACGTCTGCTTAAACTACACTCTACTACATGACACGCCACTGCACTCTGAGGCCACTGCACTCCATGCCACTCCACTCTACGCTATACCACTGTACATTACTGCACTATGAGCCATTCCACCCATCACCATTCCACTCGATGCCAATCCACTTCCCGCCACTCCACTGGATGCCTTTCCACTCTACGCTGTTCTACACTACAGCACTCCATTCTATGCCAATCCACTTTATGTTAATCCACTGTACAACACTCCACTCTGCGCCGCTCCACTCTTCGCTATTTTACTCTACGCCACTCCATTCTAAGCCACTTCACTCTATGCCACTCCACTCTATGCCACTCCATTCTATGCCACTCCACTCTATGCTATTCCACTCTATGCCTATCCACTGTATGCCACTCCCTCAACACCACTCTACTTCTGCCACTCCACTCTACTGTATGCCATTCCACTCCATGCTATTTCACTCTATGCCATGCCACTGTACGCTACTCGATTCTTTGCTATTCCACTCTACACCACTAAACTCCACGCTACTCCACTCTATGCTATTCCACTCTACGCCACTTCACTCTACACCACTACACTCTATGATATTCCACTCTCCGCCACTCCACGCTATTCTGCTCTCTGCCACTCTACACCACTCCACTAAACTATATGCCACTCCACCACTCCACTAAACTATATGCCACTCCACTCTACTTTATGCCACTCCACACCACACCACTTTTCTCTAAGCTAGTCCACTCTACACCACTCCACTCTAAGCCACTCAGTTCTATGCCACTTCACTCTATGCCATTCCACTATACCACTCTACGCCACTTCACTCTACGCTATTCCACTCTATGCAACTGCACTCTGTGCCACTCTACAGTATGCCAATCCACTCTACGCCACTCCATTCTAAGCCACTTCACTCTATGCCACTCCACTCTATGCCACTCCATTCTATGCCACTCCACTCTATGCTATTCCACTCTATGCCTATCCACTGTATGCCACTCCACTCAACACCACTCTACTTCTGCCACTCCACTCTACTGTATGCCATTCCACTCCATGCTATTTCACTCTATGCCATGCCACTGTACGCTACTCGATTCTTTGCTATTCCACTCTACACCACTAAACTCCACGCTACTCCACTCTATGCTATTCCACTCTACGCCACTTCACTCTACACCACTACACTCTATGATATTCCACTCTCCGCCACTCCACGCTATTCTGCTCTCTGCCACTCTACACCACTCCACTAAACTATATGCCACTCCACCACTCCACTAAACTATATGCCACTCCACTCTACTTTATGCCACTCCACACCACACCACTTTTCTCTAAGCTAGTCCACTCTACACCACTCCCTCTAAGCCACTCAGTTCTATGCCACTTCACTCTATGCCATTCCACTATACCACTCTACGCCACTTCACTCTCACGCTATTCCACTCTATGCAACTGCACTCTGTGCCACTCTACAGTATGCCAATCCACTCTACGCCACTCCAATCTATGCCATTCCACTCTATGCCACTCCACTCTATGCTATTCCACTCTACACCACTCCACTCTATGCTATTCAACTCTTCGCCACTCCACTCTACGCTATTCCATTCTATGCCACTCCACTTTGCTCAATTCCACTCTAAGCCACTCCACTCTACGCAACTTGACTATATGCCACTTTACCATACACCACTCCACTCTACGCTATTCCTCTGTATGCCGCTCAAATCTGAACCAGTGTTTGCCACTGCACTTCATGCCACTCCACTCTATGGTACTCCACTCTACGCCACTCCACTCTAAACCATTCCACTCTACTCCGCTCTGTGCCATTCCACTATATGCCACTCAACTCTACACCACTCTATTGTGCGCCGCTACACTCTATGCCACTCCACTCTGCTACTCCACTTCATGGCACTCAACTGTATGCCATTCTATGCCACTCCTCTCTATGCTATTCTACTCTACGCTATTCCACTCTACACTATTCCTCTCTCGCTCACTCTACTCTATGCAATTCCACTCTATGCCACTCAACTTTATGCTATTCCACTCTACGCCACTCCACTCTACGCAACTCCACTCTAGACCACTCCACAGTATGACCCTCCACATACTGCATGGCATGCCACTCTACTGTACGATACTCCACTTTGACTCACTCTACTCTACGACACGCCACTCCACTCTACGTCACTCCACCCTACGGCATTCCAGCCTACGCTACTCCTCTCTATGTCACTCTACTCTAGACCACTCCACAGTATGACCCTCCACATACTGCATGGCATGCCACTCCACTCTACTGTACGACACTCCACTTTGACTCACTCTACGACACGCCACTCCACTCTACGTCACTCCACCCTACGTCATTCCAGTCTACGCTACTCCTCTCCATGTCACTCTACTCTAAGCCACTCAAGCCAACACCACTCCACTCCACGCCACTCCAATCTATGCTATTCCACTCTACGCCATTCGACTGTACACCATTATACACCACTCCACTCTCTGTTATTCAACTCTATGCCACTCCGCTCTACACCACTCCACTCTATGTTACTCCAGTGTATGCCACTCCACTCCACGCAACTGCACTGTACTTTGTGCCACTGCACTCTATACCACCCTACTGCACTCTGCACCACTGCACTCTACATGGCACCACTGCATTCTACACCACTGTGTTGCTCGGACCTGAATTTACCTTAAATAAATGAAAATACAAGAAGCATTTGGCAAAACAGGAACAAGTTGGTTTAATTAAACGTTGCGGCTGGGAGAGCCTGGACAGAATGCATCTGCTCAAAATCTCTCGATGTACAAAGTTTTGGCTGTCAATTTATACAGTTCATGAGGTACAATAAGATGTTCACTACATTGCAAAGGAGCATCTTAGTCATAAATCAATCACAAATACGCATCTGATAAGGACACAGGTGGCTCTCGACCTCGGGAGAGTTTAAAGTGGGCCAGTGCGTTTGTGTCCAGATATCTGGTGTGAAAGGAGCGTGATCGCTATGTGCGGTGTGCATGTTGTGTGCTGATTGGTTGAGTGTACCTCTCTACATGTGTAATCTAGCTTCATGGTATTTCTAGGGGAACACGAGCCTTTAGCCAAATGGGTTTTATTGGGGCCAAATATCTTGGGCTTGATTGTGGTGCAACTATCTATCTGTGGAATCGATCAGGGTTTTCCCTGGGTGTGTGTTTTCCATTTAGTTAGGGGGACCCCACCTGTGACTTGTTACTCAATAAGCATGGGCATGGGTCGCAGGACCTGCCTGACCACATATCTCTGACTCGTGGTTGACAGGGAGGTCACCTTTGGTAAATCTGACAGCAATGAAGTGAGTTCATCAGAACTCCTAAAAATAATATGGCATCCATTGGTATCATTTTTATCAACATTAACATCATTACGCATACGGTTGTCATTTTGTACATTGATATCGTTTGTACTCATATTCGCGGTATTATGTTTGATCTGGTCTGAACGTACATTGAAATTGGTCTTTTTAGCAACAACAAAATTATTGTATGAGCATGGATTGTTACATACATTGGTATCACTGTTGCTGATGTTGGCGCTGCTGTGCGTGCACAAGTTAGAGTATACATTGAGATCGCACTGATGGGCATTGTGCGGGCACAAGCTATGGCATACATTCACATTGCATTTACTGACATTGTCATTGTCGGGCCTGCACATATCATGACATTTATTGACATCATATTCACTCATCCCAACAACTGCAATCTGCAAATTACTATAACTCGCACAACTCCATATACAGTTTTGTCCACTTCCTAGCCACTCTACATTAACTATAACTCACGCCTTTATGAGGCTCTGCTTATACTTGTTATATTACAACACTTATGACATGTGAAATCATAGCATTCATGCCAACACTTATGACATCTGAAATGACTTCATTTGTGAGAACACAGCATGGTAGAGTGGCGAATTATAGTTCATCTAGTGTGGCTAACGAGTTGACAACACTGTCTATGGAGGTGTGCAAGCTATAGTGATTTGAAGGTGGTGTGTAAATTATAAATTTAAGGTATAACACATGCATATCTAGATATATGTATATTATAGGAAAGGAAGAAAGTTAATGATTGATAAAGAAATATTGTCAGAAAAAGCAAAGTAGTGATGGTGAAATCCTTTGGCTCTGCTTCATGCAACCCCAACCCAGGCCTCTGAAAACACATCTCCGATGGTTCAAGTCATGAGCAAGCTGGCAAAGGGTCCCAGAGATGTTCACACAGTATAGGTAGGACCTGTTCAGATTCACAAAAACAGCAGCGTCAGATCATGGCTTGCTTTAGTTATAGAATCACGAGATTCAGAGAGTAAAAGAAGTGGAGTCACCTTAAGACTGAACAGGGTTATCTCTGGAACAACAGACCACTAACTGCTCTGTGGTTGGGACCTTCACATCATGGAAACCAGTAGTAGAATGAGTACTTAACCGCACTGCACACATCTCCTTGCCCAGCAACATTTTATGGTTGTATTGGCTCTCTGCTTTTGCACAGTTCATACACCTGACCTTGCATCCTATCATCTTTGTTGTTTTATTCCCTCCTGGCATATCTTGGGTTAGTCCTCGCTTTTCTCTACAGAACATGTTCGCTTTCCTTGAATATATGTTGTTTGTTATACCATTCATCTACTGCACTTCTGGAGTTTTCTGCTCCTTGGCATCTTGGGGATCAGCATGAGTGGTATCCAGTGTCAATATAAGGAATTTGAGGTCCTGGGCAAGACATATTTTGGAGTCCCTTTTCGGAACTACTTTGAATTTATCATTTATTTTCTGCTAATTCATGCCTGAACAGTACCAACATTGGTGAATTGCAGTTAAACTTTCAGAAACGGAGACACACAAAAGCAATTGAAATATGTCTTGCCTGAGGTTCAAAAATCCTTAACATCACAGTGATTAGGGAGAGTGACAGAGTCTGGCGTATAGGTAGGCAGAAAAGAGGAAGAGAAGGAGCAGTTGAAATAGAAAAATAGACAGGTGAAACAGGGAGAAATGTCACTTTCCTAGTTGGTATTATACTCACAAAAAGATAAAGGGATGGTTTGACTGCTAGGCTAACATACTAAGGTGTAAGTGTAAGGGAGCGGGCAATTAGTCTTGTTAAGAAGAGAACCCTCACTCACCCAAAGGTGACATGCTTCATCATTGGGTTCCCTCTTGCACACTGTGACCGAAAGGTACACAGTGTGGGCTACAACTCTCCCACAGGAGAGGAGCGTGAGGTGTTTTAAATCATCCAATGGAGAAACGGAGTGAGGGGCAGAGTGCAAATAATGCAAAAATTCAAAAAGTGAATTAAAACTAACTCGTGGGAGACAAAGATAACTTTAATATGTGTCCCCAGTGGTTAGGGCTAAAATAAGCTAAGTGAAAAATAGGGGTATGGATGTTCCCTATTGGGTTAAGGTCGACATGTTTCTGCCTGTTTGACCAACTGGTTCATGGCATTCTTCAGGACCCACTTGTAGTCACTCTGCTATTATCGTGAGAAAATTATATGTAAAAAATACCATACTCTAGTTTAATGGCATCAGTCAACGTGGTACCAGCTGCAGTCCGGTCCACTGTCTGTAGGAAATACGAACAATCAATTAAAATTCTATAGTAGTATACAAACCCAATACACTTCCCCCATTGTATGTGTACGCAAACACCGGTGTGAACACCACCTCACAGCACACGTGACAAGAATTTCAATATTGCATGCTAGAATGGTTGGTTGTCTCACCAAATCGGTACTATTAGTGTACCTCCACCTTCAAGAGGTCCTTTACTGACAGATCTCAGGAGTCTGAAGGTGTAAGAAATGTAATAGTGCAATTAAAACACACAGAACCTATACAATTTAATCACTTATGCTTACCTTATTATGTTATGTGTTATCCCTCTTGCTTCTATTTATACAATGAGTGTTCACTGCTACAAGGGGCATACAACATCTCACATATTACTGCAGTGATGCACAATATTGTCTGTATCTTGTATAACTATTCTCAATATAGGCAATGATATATGCTATCAATATACAGACACCATATGTACGGGAAGCTAATCCCAATTTGCTATAGCCTTCACCTTCCTATGTATCTGCTTGTCACAACAGAGGTAGGTTAACCACTAACCTTTCTCAAGCCGGATACAGCGGGAACGGTGGTTGTTGCTAGTTTAACCCTTTCCCTTTATATGGAAACACCAGTGAGTATATATGTATCACTCTACTAGTCTCACCACCGTAGGGGAAAGGGAAAAAAGGGACAAATGAAACAATAAAGTCGCAGCAGAAAAACATGTATCGAGGCAGTCTTCGGGAGTCGTAGACCCCACTCCTACAATTGCCCTGTAAGTGAGACACAAGGACACATACAATGAAGCTCCCCCTTTATGCTACCATAATCAATGCTTCTATATGTGTAAGGTACTTACAGGAAATGCTGCTGCATATATTCCAACATAAACGCCAAGTTATTAATATAAAAGTAAATCAAAAAGATTCCTACGGGGTAATAATAGGAATCAATCATCATGTCTTTAAGTCTGGTTAGAGGTACTTATCTGAGGTCGGATAATCCTCTGGTAGCAGTGAGTAGTTCCACTGGAGTCCCAAGGAAGTCGTTTTCCTATGATACACGATTCAGCTTTTGCTCGATGGAAAAGAGAAAACAAAGTCCAATAAGCACTCCGAGCCTCTCAACAGCTCTTGGATGTTTTCTGAGCCTGTCTCTGTTACTGCCTCACACTCCGGAGCGTGTACTGTGAACAAGGCTTGGCCCCCAGGGAACGCACGTAGAAATGCGCTTCAGCGCGCGTCTTCCGATCGGACCTTCTGTCTGAGATTAATGGTCGGTCGCGCTACAGCGTAAATGCGTGCAGTAGCGTTTTTAGGATTCCTCGCGCTACCGCGCGTACTTTGAAGGCAGAGCCTGAAGTCAGTCGGGAAATGCAGTTGCACCGCAGTCACTGGCAATCTCTCATAGGATTCAGGAAGGCCCCGGTTTCTTCGGTAGACGAGGGTGGTTGAATATCTGGCAGCCACTAACGGCAGGCGTAGCAGGAAGCAGCTAACTGGCAAGACGTTTGAACTTGAGTGACAAGCCCCGAGTGAAACAAAAGGCGGGGCTTATGTACCTGAGCACACAGGTGAAACGGATAATCTCTCCCAGTGATTTCTGGGAGATGTAGTACAACATTCATATTTACATATACACATATGAGTGTCTCTGTGCGCTCTCCGTCCTATCTATGCCTAATCATGACAGTACCCCCTCCCATTGACCGACGCCTCGGCGGTCCACCAGGCTTGGTGGGAAACCGTGAGTGGAAACGCCTAAGGTGACCAGGGCAATGAAGGTTGGCCTTTGGTTCCCATGAGCGATCCTCAGGGCCATATCCCTTCCAATCAATGAGGTAATGTACCTGTCCCCTAATGTACTTGGAATCCAAGATGCTTTGTACCTCATACTCCTCCTCCCCATTTATCTCCACAGGATTCGGTCTCACGGGTAATCTGGTGCCAGGGAGACAGGGTCGAAGGAGGGAAACGTGGAACACAGGGTGGATACGCCAATTCGATGGGAGCTTTAATCTCATAGCTACGGGGTTTATAATGCTGTCGATGGAATAGGGGCCCACAAATTTTGGCTGTAGCCGGTTGTTACCCTTAAGTTTCAAATGTCTAGTGCTAAGCCATACCTTGTCCCCTACCTTATAGGCTGGTTCTAGTGTTCTCTTTTTATCTGCGTGTTGTTTATCACGACTTCGAGCCTCTTCTAAATGTGTTTTGGCAGTTTGTAACACTAATTTGAGGTGTGCATGGTGTTCTTGGATTGATGGAAGTTTAGAGGCTACGGGTCGTTCGAACGGTAACAAGTTGGGATGAAATCCATTAAGACAGAAGAACAGGGAACATCCCAAGGAAGAATGGTGTGCATTATTGTACGCGAACTCTGCTGTCCATAGAAGCGTACTCCAGTCTTCCCCTTGTAGTAATGTAAAACACCTTAAGTACTGTTCTAAGGTTTGGTTTAATCTTTCTGTTTTACCATCGGTCTGGGGGTGATAACTCGTAGAAAGACGAGCATCTATCTTCATGACGGCACATAGTGCCTTCCAGAATTTGGACGTGAATTGGGTCCCTCTATCGGTGATGATGACGGAAGGGATTCCGTGCAAACGCACTATGTGTTGTAAGAAGAACATGGCTAGTTCTGCCGAAGTAGGTAACTTGGTCAGGGCTATGAAATGACCCATCTTGGTCAAGTGATCGATGACCACAAGTATGGTGTCATGGCCAGAGCTAAGTGGCATTTCCACCACAAAATCCATAGACACGGTATGCCAAGGAGCTGGAGGTGTGGGTATGGGTCTGAGTAGACCGCTGGGTCGCTGGTGCGGTGTTTTGGCTTGCGTACAGACAGAACATTCCGAAATGTATTTCACGGTATCCCTCCGAAGTGATTCCCACCAAAAGTATCTAGACATGGCTTGGAGTGTTTTCTGTGTCCCCATGTGTCCACCCAAGGTAGAGTCGTGGATCCATTGTAAGGCCTGTTGTTGCAGTGATCCTTCAGGGATGTACAGTCGCTCATCATGAAATAACAGCTCGTCCACGACAGAGCGATGTTGTGGTTCTTCTGTGACCCATGCTTCTTTATCTAGGCCTTCGACCTGTTTCTTCACATCTTTCAAGAATCCATGCGTGGTTGTCAGCGCCATTATTTCTGTCGGGAAGGAAGCCTTCTGCAGAATTATGGGTGGTTCTTCTACTGGGTCCGGGCTGACTGTAGGAGGAGACAGGGGTCTTGAAAGCGCGTCAGCCTTACCGTTTTGCGGTCCTGGTCGGTATTTGATCACGAAGTCAAAGTCCGAGAAAAACAATGACCACCGGAGTTGTCGAGGGGTCAAGGCTCTGGCACTCTTTAAAAGAGAAGGTTCCGGTGGTCAGTGTATATCTCCACCGTGTGTCTGGCCCCCATTAAGTGATGTCTCCATTCCTCACACGCTCTTTTTATTGCTAGTAGCTCTTTGTCGGTGATGCTGTAATTCACCTCACAGGTTGACAATTTCTTGGAGAAGAAGGCGACAGGATGGAGTTGGCCTGTGTCTGGGTGTCGTTGTGAAAGGATTCCTCCAATAGCATAATACGAGGCATCGGTTTCAACAATGAACGGCTGTGAGGCATCAGGATGTCTTAACACTGGAGCACTGGTGAAGCAGTCTTTTAATGTCTGAAATGCCTTTTCTGCTGGTTCCGTCCATTGAAATATGGCTCCCTTCCGTAGAAGGAGTGTCAAAGGCTGGATAATGCTAGAGAAATTCTTGATGAATCTTCTATAGAAGTTTGCAAAGCCCAGGAAGCTCTGTAGGGCCTTCACACATGAGGGGACTCCCATTGACTGATGGCTTGAGTTTTCTTTTTATCCATACAGAGACCGTTGGGACCGATAACATATCCCAGGAACTCCACTTCTGTGGTATGGAAAAAGCATTTCTCCAGTTTTGCGTAGAGATCGAACCGCTGCAGACGTTCCAATACTGCAGATACATGAGGGATGTGTTCTTCTAGGGAAGCTGAGTAAACCAGGATATCATCTATATATACTATACATGACACATCTAACAGCCCTCTTAGGACTTCGTCCATGAAATATTGGAATGCGGCGGGGGGTTGCAGAGACCAAAGGGCATGACCCTGTATTCGTACAGTCCAAATTTGGTACGAAAGGCCGTTTTCCATTCATCCCCTCGCCGCACCCGTACCAGATGGTAGGCTCCACGGAGATCCAGTTTGGTGAAAATCCTGGCTTCTTTCAATTGATCCAACAGGACAGGTATCAAGGGCAGAGGATACCGATTCTTTTTGGTCACTCTGTTGATTGCCCTATAGTCTATACAGGCCCTTAAGCCTCCTTCACGCTTCGGAATGAAGAAAAGCGGCGAGGATGCTGGAGAGGAGGAAGGACGGATAAAGCCGGATGACAGCAATTTTTCTAGGTATTGTTGCAGATAAGTGGTTTCTGCTTCAGTGAGGGCGTATATACGACTGCATGGGATGCTGGCCCCAGGTTCTAGGTCGATCACACAATCATAAGCCCTGTGTGGTGGCAGTTTGTTTGCTTCTTGTTCACTGAACACGGCATGATACTTCTGGTATTCTTCTGGTAGAGTGGAGACACAACCCACGCTTTGCTTGTTGCAACCACTAGCGAGCAGCTTTGCAAGATTCCTCTTTTTGGAACCGACTTGAACTTTGTCTTTGGTACAATGCTCTGCGCAGTACGAGGAATTCAGGGTAACTGTGCGCGCTGCCCACTGCACAAGGGGATCATGCAGTGTAAGCCAAGGCATGCCCAAAATAAGTGTGAAATGAGGGCGTCTATTAAATCGAATTGGATGTATTCATAATGGTTTATGCCAACCTGCATAAGAATCTGCTGTGTATGATAACGCACAGGGCCAGACGTCAACTCTGTACCATCCACTGCCTTTACTGGTTCTGGTATCTCCTTACGTACACAGGGTATGCCGATTTCATGTGCGTATCTTTGGTCAATAAAGTTACCAGTGGCCCCAGAGTCCAACAGAGCGTGTACTAGTACGGGCCCAACCCCAGGTATCTCCAATGAGACACACACGTTCATATGGGCCACTGTATTTTGAACGGTATTAACCACAGCCGGACAGACCTCTTCGTCTAGTGGCCTCAAACAAGGGATCCGTAGCTTGTTTGAGCACGTTAGTTTCCCGTATTCTCAGGTAGAAAATCTACCACAGGGACGCTCTTGTTATCTTTATAGCTTTTATATGTTGTCTTAGTTTTCGTTTTGCAGTCCTTGATAAAGTGCCCGGATTTACCACAGTACATGCATAAGCGTTGTCTTCGCCTTCGCTCTCTTTCTTCTTGACTTAGTGGTCCTCGTATACCACCTATTTGCATTGGTTCTGCCCCGTTCGTGGCCTGGGATTGTTCTTCCGCCAGAGGTCTAGGACGGGGTGAAAAATATCTAGATTCCGTACGTTGTTTGTCTCCTTTTCTCTCCTGAAGCCGATGGTCCAACTGAACAGTAAGGTCGATGAGTTCATTGCAAGTAGCTGGCATATGCACCACCTGAGCCAAGACATCCTTCAGTTCGCTTCTCAACCCTTGATAATATAAGGAAGTTCTTTTCTCCATGGGCCAATCTGTTTCCGCGATGAGCCTGTTGAATGTGGTGATATATGTTAATAGGTCTTGTGTACCCTGTTTTAGTGTAATTAATTCTCTATCTAAAGAGAGCTGGTGTGCCTTTCTATCGAACAACTTGCGCATTTCCTCACAAAAGGTGTCGAAGTTACGCAAAACAGGATCATCCCTCTCTATAAGGGGAGGGACCAACTAGCAGCATTCCCTCCAAGGTAAGACATCACAAAGGCCGTCTTTGCTTGATCGGTTGGAAACACCGCAGGTTTACACATGAAGTGTAATTTACACTGCCCCAGAAAAATACCAAATTTTTTGGGATCCCCACAGAACCTTTCAGGCGGGGCTAAGGGTAACTGTGCGGGCTGTATCACCTGGATGGTGGATGGACCTACTCCCCCTCCCGGGACCTGGGCCGAGTGCCCTGTGTCTGTATTCGGTGAAGTCGGTGGTGGTAGAGTCCAATTCTTAATATAATGAGCCCCCCGAGTAACTGTAGGGCTAGTGCGGGACAGACCTGCCACTTCTCGCCTCATGGTGCCCATTTCGTTCCGTAACTCTAGGCTTTCTCCCGAAAAGCATCTACCTCCATCCTTAATGCGGTTAACGTCTCCAACACAGATGTAAGAACAGTGTTGGTGTCCATCGTTCGGGCCGTAAGTAACCGTAGGCTTGTCACTCTGTCACAACAGAGGTAGGTTAACCACTAACCTTTCTCAAGCCGGATACAGCGGGAACGGTGGTTGTTGCTAGTTTAACCCTTTCCCTTTATATGGAAACACCAGTGAGTATATATGTATCACTCTACTAGTCTCACCACCGTAGGGGAAAGGGAAAAAAAGGGACAAATGAAACAATAAAGTCGCAGCAGAAAAACATGTATCGAGGCAGTCTTCGGGAGTCGTAGACCTCACTCCTACAATTGCCCTGTAAGTGAGACACAAGGACACATACAATGAAGCTCCCCTTTATGCTACCATAATCAATGCTTCTATATGTGTAAGGTACTTACAGGAAATGCTGCTGCATATATTCCAACATAAACGCCAAGTTATTAATATAAAAGTAAATCAAAAAGATTCCTACGGGGTAATAATAGGAATCAATCATCATGTCTTTAAGTCTGGTTAGAGGTACTTATCTGAGGTCGGATAATCCTCTGGTAGCAGTGAGTAGTTCCACTGGAGTCCCAAGGAAGTCGTTTTCCTATGATACACGATTCAGCTTTTGCTCGATGGAAAAGAGAAAACAAAGTCCAATAAGCACTCCGAGCCTCTCAACAGCTCTTGGATGTTTTCTGAGCCTGTCTCTGTTACTGCCTCACACTCCGGAGCGTGTACTGTGAACAAGGCTTGGCCCCCCAGGGAACGCACGTAGAAATGCGCTTCAGCGCGCGTCTTCCGATCGGACCTTCTGTCTGAGATTAATGGTCGGTCGCGCTACAGCGTAAATGCGTGCAGTAGCGTTTTTAGGATTCCTCGCGCTACCGCGCGTACTTTGAAGGCAGAGCCTGAAGTCAGTCGGGGAAATGCAGTTGCACCGCAGTCACTGGCAATCTCTCATAGGATTCAGGAAGGCCCCGGTTTCTTCGGTAGACGAGGGTGGTTGAATATCTGGCAGCCACTAACGGCAGGCGTAGCAGGAAGCAGCTAACTGGCAAGACGTTTGAACTTGAGTGACAAGCCCTGAGTGAAACAAAAGGCGGGGCTTATGTACCTGAGCACACAGGTGAAACGGATAATCTCTCCCAGTGATTTCTGGGAGATGTAGTACAACATTCATATTTACATATACACATATGAGTGTCTCTGTGCGCTCTCCGTCCTATCTATGCCTAATCATGACACTGCTCATACTTGTGTACAACTAGTATCCCAAAGAGGTTGACTCCATAGATCAAAGGCCATCCCCACTCAATAGGGATGTTTACGTCAGACAGGTCGGGTATGCAGTGTAAACTCATACCATCATTACTGAACTCTTGCTGTGAAGCACCTCAATTCTACTCTGTGCGTATTCAGAGCTAGTACAGCGCTGTCGGCGTCTCTAACAGCCGAATGAATGCTGGAGGACATACTTGGGATTATAACAAATGTACGGGCGGGCACCAAGACATCGTCAACCGCCTGGACTTGCAAAATACACTGCAGCTCTGAAGCAGGACAAATGCGGCCCTGCCTTACCTAAATCTCAGTTGCCTGCCTCATCAGTGTAAAGGCCGAAGGGGGAGAAGTACTCGCAACCCTCCGGTTATAAATGTTTCTTGACGCTGGGAATCGCGTGGTGACCCGGATGTAGTCACTTGCACATCCGGTTCCCAGTGTTCATGGGAAATGTAGTTCCGATTCTCGGATACACCCCAATGAAAATATTTAAGAAAACACCATGTATGTTCAAAATGTTGGAATATGAAAAAGTAGTACTTATGTAAACAAGTTATAAACATGGCTATTATATTTGTTATTCCTTATGGAGGCTAATCTCATCTGTCAACAAATGCTGCAGGATGGACTATTGTCATCAGTTTGTGTAAAGGAGACCGATCTAGCATGGATATCAATGGCGCTGGACATACAAAACGCAAATGTATACACTAATTATAGTTTCCATTAGACCTCAAAAAGGGGGGGTGATAACAAAGGTACAGGCAAAACATCATAGTGTAATAAGGTCTTAATAGCACTAAACAGAGTATGTTGCCCTCATTGTGGTTTCATACACATGGTCCCCATGCTGATACACTCTCAGCGTGGTAATACAGTGTCCCAGATCATGGCTACTATTTCAGATGTCCTAATGTCTGTGTTAAAGCAAGCACCACGGAATGTCTTCATTGAGTCCTGTGATATGACTCTTGGTTTGAAACACCCATCGCTGTTCGTGTCGAAAGAGGACTCTGTCTAAAGGACCCATGTTGACATCATATCTGGGTTTATCAATTATGACCCACGACAGATCATCTTCTGAATGGGCCATCTCTAAATAATGTCTAGTCATGCTTGTATTGGACTTCTTACATCTAAAGGCACTCCGATGTTCGACTATCCTGTGTCTAACTTTCCATGTGGTCATACCAATGTACCCAAGTGAGCATGGACACGTAATCATGTAGATCACTCCACTAGTATTACAGTTGGTGTGGTTGTTAAGTCGCCATGGTGTTTCCAGGGCCATATCAAGTTGTGTAGTGTGTCGAGTGAAAGGGCACACAGAGCAGGAACCACAAGGGAAATGCCCTGTCACTGGGGATGCTCCCCATAATGTTGGTTGTCTAGCCAATGCCTGTCTTGCTCTCGGTCTCGTGTGTACCAACAAATCACGAAGGTTGTTACTGCGTTTTAGAGCAAACAATGGTTTCTCCAGAGTAAGTGTACCTGTGTTTAGGATATGCCAATTCTTATTAATGGCCTTCTTGATGTTGTCCGTTAAATTACTGAAGGTAGTCACACAAACCATTCTGTCACTCTTCGTTTTCTCATGTGACTCAAGCAACGCCTCTCTGTTATTATTTTCGCGCTCTCTTAGCTGCCCCCTGTACAAGTCGGTCCAGGTATTGTCTGGCCATTAGTTCGTCACTCAAATTTTTTGCATGTTTTTTATACTTGGCTAGCTCAGTACAATTCCTGCGCAGCCTAAGGAATTGCCCCACCGGAAGATTGGTAAGTAAGGCACGCGGGTGAAAGCTGTGGTAACTTAACAGCGAGTTTCGCGCCATGGGTTTCTGAAACAATTCTGTATAGATCCTCCCTTCTTTAGGATACAGTAGGAGATCTAGAAATGAGACAGCCCTGGTACTCGCTTCCCCAGTGAATCTTAAGTTACTGTCACATGATTTAAGCCAATTGGAAAAGATGTCGAGGGACATCTGGTCACCTTCCCAGATGACCAAGATGCCGTCTATATATCGTCTCCAGAGCTTCAATTTGTTTTGGAAGGGGTTAGTGTTGGAATATATATATTTCATTTAAAAACCGTGCATATACAAATTAGCCATCCTCGGAGCACAGGTTCTGCCCATTGAAGTTCCTGTGGTTTGTAGATACAGATTCCCTTCAAAGCTGAAAAAAATCTCTTTTAATGCCATCTTGGCACAACGCATAACAAAAGAATTGGGCGTTTGGTCTTCATGAGGGTAGCAATCCAGGAGTTGCTGTATGGTATCTAGTGTGTCGTCTTGGGGGATGTTCGTATATAACGATTCGACATCATATGTCACCATCATGTTCAGTTGGGGGTCAAAAGAAACAGTTTCTAGGAGAGAGAGAACATGTTTCGTATCCCGCAGATACGAAGGCATCTCTGCCACTATTGGTCGAAGAAAATGATCCACGAATTGAGAGAGTGGTTCTAAAATTGAACCAATACCTGACACGATGGGCCAGCCAGGTGGGGGTCTCTGATCTTTGTGTATTTTTGGTAGGATATAAAAAGCCGGCACTCTTGGATGTTTTTGAACCAGGAACTCGGCTTCACCTTTAGTAATCCAACCGGATACACTCCCTTCATCAACAAGGGATTTGATTTGGCATTGCAATCGCATTGTTGGATCCAGTGTGATCCGTGTATAGAATTTGTCATTGTTCAATTGCCTTAAGCATTCATTGCGATAGACCTCAGTGTCCAATATAACCGTTGCTCCCCCTTTATCCACTAGTTTGATACTGATATTAGCATCATTGCCCAGTGCAGCAATACATTGTTTTTCTTCATTGGAAATGTTACAAAACACTCTCTTGGCTTGATCCATATGTGACTCATATTCCTTGAGCACAGCCTTCTCAAAAGTCACAACCTCTGAAGGTACTTGTTGTGTGGATGGTAGGAATTTTGATTTGTTCCTCAGGCTCGTATTGGGAACAGAGGGAGGAGAATCTTTTTTGTCCAAATTAGCAAAGAAAAAGTGCAGACGCACTTTCCGGAAAAAATCAGCCAATTATTTGTGTACCATAAAGTCATCACCATGTTTACTAGGGACAAAACCCAAGCCCTTAGCCAGGACTCGCACTTCCAATTCAGTGAGGATTTTGGTACTAAGATTCACAATCAAATTGTCAGGTCGCTTGTAGATGCCGTCATGCTCCTCGTTACACTCTGTTCTAACGCCGGATCCCAACTCACTTGTTGTTGATTCCCTGGTATTTGGCCTCTGTTGCCTCTCCTTCGTCCTCTTCTTCCTCTGTCCTGCCCAAAAAAAGGTTGGTAAGATGGGCCACCAAAGGGAGGGCAGGGGTTGTAAGGATGAGGTGGAAAAGACCATGGTTGTGGCTGCCACCATGTTGCCTGTTGATGGAAGGATTGTGGTGTTCCTCATCCTCTACCTCTCCTGAAGGTATTCTTAGATGTATGATCTGTGTCTGAGTCGTTGGAATCACTCCACTCGTCCGAGTTGGCCCTTTGGAAGGTGGGAGCACTGGGAAATTTCCCACTTTGCCCGTGCCTTAAATGTCTCTCGTGGTATCTGGTCAACATCTGGTCTCATTACATCCAGCACTCCCCGGGATGATGATAAGCTGCTCTCTTTGATAGAGGTTAACTTCAACATGAACCAGTTCCTATTTGGTAATTCTTGTGCACTGATCAGTTGGCTTATACCTTACTTATTTACAACTCCCTTCATCCACCGCCTGAGGTCCCTCCATCCTCCTTGGTGCACACACTTTCTCTTGGGGACTGCACGGCTCAATTGGCGGAGCTACGTGCTTTGGTTTTGCTTTTAAATTTGCTGATCCTGAAGTCCCCACCCTTATAGTGTGCGATTCCTTTTACTGTGTACAATCCTTCAATGACAATTTGTTCTTCTGGACACAAAATGATTTTCGTGATTCTAAAGGTAGCACAATTAAGCATAAAACGCTTTGGGTCCGGGTGGCTGCTCTTAAGGAACGTTTGCCACTCACACATGTTATCCATAGTTTGGGCCATCAATGTGTGGGAGCACACGCTGTTGGTAATTCACTGGCTGATGAGGCAGCCAAATCTGCAGTAGCCACTTGTTCAGTAGCAGCAGTCACTAGGTCCATGACTAAAATTGATGATGATATTCTTGCGGCTATAGCTGCGACGAAGGAGGGAACAGAGTTTCCCCAAGGTTTCCCTTCACCTTACACATACTACTTGTCGTCTGAGCAAATTCCATTTGCGACTATTCCATCTGTTGGAAATCGGCTGATTCCCAATGAGGACCGCAGACTTTCTTCAATAATTGCCGCTCATGAAGGCATGGCTTCAGCCCATGCCGGAGTAACTGCAACAATTTCACTTTTGAAGCAACGTTTTTGGAGGCGTGGTTTATACCAACAGGCATGTAAATATGTTCTTTCCTGTGACATTTGTCAATGGATTAAGCCTTCAACTGTTTCACGTCCACCCCACACTCAACTATACATTTCAAATCAACCATTTGGTTGTATTCATCTTGTTCACTGCGGTCCTTTAACATCTGATAATGCTTTTAAGTAGATCTTAGTTGCAGTAGATTTGTGCACTGGATTCCTTTGAGTTTGGCCGCAACGTAGTGCTGATGCTTGAACTGTGATAAAAGACTTGCGTGTCTTTGTCGGGACATTTGCCTGTGGCACATTCCATTCTGACCAAGGTCCTGCGTTTGCATCTAAGGCTTACTGGGATGCGATGAAGTCTCTGGAGGTGCAGGTGCAATTCTCGTCTCCATATCGGCATGAGGGCAATTCCGTTGTGGAGCGGATGAACCGTGACTTAAAGCAATCTTTAACAGCCAGGGTATTAGGTACTGGCAGGGGCTGGTTGACTCATCTATATGGAGTTCAACGTGCACTTAACAATCTCCCTAGAAGATCTCTGGGTGGGCGGACCCCATACGAAATGCTCTTTGGCATTAAAATGTTTGTGCCAGACCTTGATGGTCTAGAAGTTGTGGCGGCTGCCGCAACGTTTGACATAGATATCCATTGTGCTGTGTTACAGGAACTACAAAAAGCTCGTGATTCACAAGCAAAAGCCCATTTGCCCTCTTCCACGGATGCAGCGGTGCTGATTCCTGTTTCTGGCTGGCTTCCTAAAGTTGGAGATCTGGTCTGAGAGAAGGTGGAGAACAAAAAAGAATTTGATCCATCATACCGTGCACCGGTCAGAGTCCTTGGTTTGAAAGGCACCCATACTGTGATTCTGCCTCCACTACCTGGTCGCAAGGAGAATTGTTACATTTCCATCAAACATGTCAAGCTACACCATATGGCAGATACTGAATAGTATGTCTCCAAGCATTCCACCCCGAGATCTTTCATTGAATCCAATGGCTTCTGTTTTTTCGAATAGTGCTCAACTAATGGAGGGGGAAATTGAGTCTTCAATTGATTTATTGCCTGTTTTACCTATTACATCGACAACAGCGGATAATGAGTATTCTTCTCCTCCAGTTGATGTTATTATTGACATTCCTGAAAGTACAATTAATTCACCTTCAAATGAAGAACAACCCCAGTTGTTTCAGCTGGGGCCCGGTGATTACTACATAGACCGTACTAGCTTTTCTTCTGATACATCTTCCTTGTCATCCTGTGTGGCACAGCCGCCTACATGCACCAGTCTTTTAATCTCCTGGTTCAGAAAGACTTACCTGGTCCCGCCCTGGACATACATCTGGATGGTGCTGACGATGGTGTTCCTCTTCATGTGGATTGCGTTTGTGACTGTGTTTTTCCTTTTGATTAATGGCCATTACTTACCTGAACGCTCTGCTGTGAACTCGGTTGACGGAGTTCTGGCCCCTCACACCTCATCTCGTAAAATGAAACCAGATCAAGCCCTAGTTAATATTTCAACATTCCCAGTTGTTGATGGCATTGTGTCGGATAAAGTACTATTCGATATCCATGGCCCATCTGAAATTTGGACATTCCATACGTTTTCCGCGTTTCATTAGGAGATGTGGTTTTGCATGGTATACACTCTGATGACTGGGATGTTCAAGCTGTTCATTCGTTGTTCTCGGATGTGAAATATTATACTGCTTTTGACAATGAAGATTTGTATTTGAATTCTGCAAATTACGCTGATTTGTTCTGTTTCCAACAATATGGCCATCACTTTTTGCACAAAACTAATACTCAAAGACCGTTTCCGTTACCGGGGAGCTCACAAACCCAACGGAGTAAATTTGTTTATTTTACAGGTTACAATCTTTCTGACCCTGTGTCCTATTTTTATAAATTGAACATACCAACCAGAACCAAATTTATGCTAACCCATACTAAATTGGTCTACTCCTTGTCCTTCATAACTAATTTGTCCGTGAAAGGTTATGATTACTGGAAGGACACAGTCGATTTAAAATCCTTTTGGGGTACCAAACATTGGGAAGTGCAGGGCATTGAGTCATTGCATCACGCATGTATGATACCGTCTCAGCTCATATTTTTAAATGAGACGGTACAACAGACTACTTGTTTTGGTTTAGCAACTGCTAAAAATCTGAATATTCCCTCCATTCCAGTATTGACTCCGTATGACGAATGGCACACACATACTAATTACACAATTGAGGACTTAGCTGTCATGTTTCAGAATGGCACACTTAACTCTTCCGCTAGTGACCCCTTTGGATGGTTATTGTGGCCAACGAGCTCAAATGCATGTCAATTACGCTTTTTGAATATCCCACAAGGGTTTAATCAAAGTAGACCTGATCCTCGTTTCCCACATTCCCATACGGTTACCACATATTCAGTGGGTAAATTGTGTTAGCAATGGTTGGAACATTCTACATTGTCTTCTGTGAAACAACACCTTTCTCTCTTGTTGGGTGACATTGATCTTGCTGATTTTCTTTTAGGTCCAAAGTCCCCTCGAGCAAAACGATTTGTTTATGCAGCATACAATGAATTTTGGAAGCTATCACAGATGGAAGCAGCGGAGCGCCTGCACCAAATTGACCAAGCTAATTTAGAAAAGGTTCTTGCAGTGGTCGATAACAGCATTAATACACTGTCTTCCCGTATATATACTTTGGATAATATTGTATCATCAGTCATTAACATTGTTCAACATGAAGTGTCTGTTTTGTATCATGGTCAAAATCAATTACATTCTGTAATGCAATTTGCATTGACCTTAACTGATAAACAGAAATTAATGTCAACGAAAAGACGCAACATACACATTTTTACATATTGAACAATTGGAACAGTTGCCATTTTCTGTAGCAGAGACTGATTCAGCTGTATGGTTAATACACAGGGTTATTTAATTGCCTATCTCACTTTTTCAGTTCACGGCCTGCATGAGACACTATCCAGTTGGTAGATATGAGCCCCTCTGCAGTAGCTACATTCATGAATTATGGTTGTTGCCTTTCGCCTTTAGATGTCAACGTGCAGATAAGGAGGTTTTCCTTACAGGGGAGGATTGCGATTCAACAATAGGACATGCTCTAGTCTGTAAACAAGTTAAACTTCACAGATCCTGCAACGTTTCCGCCCCTGATCTGGCTTGTTTGCTAAAAGGTACCCCTGTCCCAGCTATTATTCCTGCGCTAACTTTGCTTTTTAACAGCAGTTATCTTATTCTAAATAACCACGACTGCTGCGGCTTACGGGCAGGCATCCTGTATATAGTAACAGTTTTCCAAAGTGTTACATGTTGCAGCAATGTCCAGTTTCCACCCCTACATGGGATTGTAGATAGTTCGCTTTGGCCTTCCATTCCAACTTTGAAAACGGATTTCAATAAGCTAAGCAGACTCAAAGCGCTATTGTTTCAACAAGAAGTGGCTCTCACATCAGCTCGTGAGACCTTCGAATTGCATGTGGCGAGAACCGCAAGTGAGATTCACTCACTGCTAAAAACAAATCTACCACTCCATTTTGGAGAATTAATTCGCCAAATATTTAATGCCTCTGATACTGAGGGCCTAGCCCACTTTTTTAAACTTGTGGGACCGGCCTTGTCACCTCCTTTCAGACTATTTTTGGCATAATACCCGCTTTTATTCATTCTATTTTTTCGAGCGCCTTCGGAGGGTTTCCCCTTGTGCTCCTGCTAATTTGCGGCGTACTTGTACTTCTATTGCTGCTCTGCAATGGCTGTCGATTTGTGGAGCTGCCAAACCCGGTCCAGTTGCAGCTGTATCGTGACCGGATGTGCCAGCTTTTTGCGGCAATGCCATAGCAAGCTCTTGACATCGACTATTGGCTGACCTTCCGTTATGCCTACTTCACCTGCTTGCAACCTGTATTTCACTGCCTCCGGTGTTCTTTTCAATGGGCCCTGGATGTCTGCCTTTCCAATACAACCCACGCTGCCCTGGATTACGAACTGTTAATGGGCCCGTTAAAGGCCCATGACCAGGAATGTTCCATGGGTAGGCGCCTGGTGTGCGATCCTCTACTTGGACCAACGGCAGACTGGATTACCTGTGCTTGTGCGCAGTGCCTCATGCATCAGAGTTTCATCGAACTTAATGCAGGTTGTCCTGACATGCTCCTAATGGCCTCTGGATATGAGGAGCATGTGTGTTCGTTTGACTTACTCAATTGGATGGCATACGTTTTTACTATGGAAGGTTCAGACAACATGCTGGAATTTATGGCATTCTACTTTTCCCGCAACATTTCTGAATCTGAAGATTCGCTATGAATGGATGTGTTCTCGGATACCAAATTGGCTATTTTTTTTTTTTACATACATTTTCAAACAATTTTTTTTACTTCACGAACATCCTAATTAGGATGACGCTGAGATGCTTTGCCTCTGCTTATCTCTGATTTTTGTTTTCGCACAGTGGCCAAGGGGAGGGTGTCACGTGGCCCATTGGGACATTGTCGTTTTCTTTAAGTTAGCATGAGCACGCTGCAGCTTGCCCACTGCTTTGCGCATGTTACTACAAAGCTTTATTTTTGCAAAGACTTTGTTCGTACTTTTCACATGAGAACTGTCTGCTGTGTGCACTCTCTGCAGGTTCCTGGGATTTAGTCTGAACATTATATGCAAGGTCGAACAACAATGCCCCTTGTTATTTTGTTCTGACCAGGCCTTAGCCCTTAGACAAAACATACTGATGCAGCTGTTGTTTGGACAAACGTACTTGGGTTTTATTAGAATACACGAATAGGTAGCACTGACTTGGAGAGAGAGCTTTCCAGGGAGAAGAGCGAGACAGCACCTATGATTTTGATCTACCATCTAAAGGCTAAGGTATGGGGTCTGCTGACAAAGCCCAGAGATCTTCTAAAATATCCATTTCCATTTCGACAGCTTTATTCGACAAATTAGTCATAAAAGCATTACAAAATTACAGATGAAATTGATTGAATAAAACAGCTGCCATAATGAAATGTGTAAGCTAGATAAAAAGGTTGCACGCACATGTTAAAAACATCATTAAAATCACATGAGCATATAACTGGGTAAGGGGGCATGCAAAAATGGGCTTTAAATTTTTTTGATGTATGCACTTATAATAGTTATTAAAATCATAATACAAGGAACATAATAAGAGCATTTAAAATATTTACAAATCACAACACAGTTTTTAGATAAATTTGGCACTTGATACGGTCCACCTTCTGCGGTAATAGCTCGATTAGATCTAGTTAATCAATTTCTCTCCGATGACTAATGACCTATTCATCAAATGTCAACCTAAGATCTGCTACAAGGAGCGATTAGCTGGGTTTAATCGCATCATCATTAATCCTCACCTAAGCGTAGGGATTTGGACCTTAGTACCCATGCCCACCCTAGAAATTTTGCCATGGCTAAAGCAATCGCTGCTGAAGTGTCGGTCCGCAAGATTCTTTCAGCTTCACTAGCCCTTCTTGTGCCCAGGAGCTTACAAATTGGGAACAGCCAGACAAGACGCGGAATAGCATACCCAGCACAAACAAAGAGAAGGTGAGCCAAGGATTCCTTGCTAGACTTGCAAACTGGACATACATCAGCAGCAGACTTATTCCATCTAGCAGTGAATGCACTTACTGGCAGTGTGCCTACCCTAAATTGGAAATAAAGTTTTCGATCTAGCGGTTTCGTAATGTGATCCCAGAATGGCTCCAGCTTCAGGATGACTTTATGTTCCAGGAAAAGGCAGGTTAGGGAAGATGGTTCGCTCAGTATGAGAGTGTTATACTGAGTCCATTCCCAGTATTTGTCCTTCAAGATCTCCTTTGAAGGGAAATTAGAATTTACAGGATCGATCCATAATGGAATCATACCTATGCTCGACAAAGTGTCTCTAACCGCCCATAACCATTTTATACAATGCGAGGTATCAGCCCTTATTATGTCTAGGAAACCTGAGGCATAGCCTGCGAGCTCCGGCGTAGTCCAGAGTCTCCACCAATAAAGGAGGGGTCGAAGTTTGGCTATGGCTGCTATGGGTTTTCTCCCAAGGTCATATAGTAACGGACACATTGGGGTACTTTGTGGAAGCCTAGTGATTTTCCTCAGGAACCTATTTTCTGATGACGTAAGGGTAGATAAATTCTCACATCCCCAAAGTTCGGAACCGTATAGGGCTGAGCTGATGACTTTCATATTATAAATTTCTAGGGCAGGGCTAATGGGTTTAGTGTGTGAGGAGCTATGTTCCTTGTGTAACACCCCCGACAATTGTCTATGTTTAAGGGATGCTAGTTCAATCTGGTGGTCCCATTTCATGTTTTCCTGGAAGTGGACCCCCAGGTAGGAGAACTCCTTGACCTGTTCTAGCGGCCTGTTGTTCATTCGGATGTCCCCCTTGTAGCCCCTATGCGATTCTAATGCTATTCTAATATATAATAATACTGCTTCTTAGCAGGGGGGGGGGAAGCTTAGGCTCTATTGTCTTTCCATGACGACCTCTCCCTTCATGATATATGGACTAGCTGCTATGCTGACTGTACTTGTATTATGCATTTTCCTGCTTGTTGTGGCATGTATACTGCATGTTATGGCACGTTAGTTAAAATAAATATTTTAAACTATTTTGTGTCTCTGTCAGATCTTATTGTGGACAAGTACAAGAGTGTGAGCGAAAGGTGTGTCTTGTTACCGTGATTCCTGAGAGATATGGGAGTGTTGTATTCTGGGGTGTCTAATCATTTGTTTCTCTGTGAGTGAGTAGGAGGGTAAGTGAGACACTATAGCTAGTCGGTCCTGGGCTCATGGGTTCTAAGGTGGTAGGATGACTCAGTCCCTATACGCCAAGGTCCTATAATCCTGCGAATAGTTCTGTGTTTGTGCAGAATCCCTGCAACAAGGCCCCTGATAACGAGATTGGTCATATCCAAAGCCAGGAACCATGATCGATGTTAATGTACCATGGGGAGACTGCTTGCTGATGATAAATAATGTTTCATTTGCTGCTTTCCTGTGGGGCTCTGTGCATTGGGTATGTTCTTGTGGCGATTGCTGTATATTGCTGTGGGTTGTTTTTTCGCACCTACTGGCGAGTATTATGTGCTGTTTCTCTTTTCATTACTTATGGCAATATTTAAAAAATAACTGATATTTAGCTTAATGATGCATCTTAGATGTCTTTCGTCACACACTGGCATGATATAAATGGCATTTTGGTGATGCACGTATGTTACAATAGAAAAGGAAAGTGTTGTGAGCAAATTGAAATTGTTATCTGAAACATTCTGAAAAGTAAAAATGACCCACTTTTCTGCATAAAATCAAGCGATATAAATTTGTGTGCCAAACTACTTTGAGAATATGTAGGTAGGATGCTTCATCATAAAGAGAAGTTTACAAAGTTTCAAATTACACTTTGAAACTGTATGCCATTTTAAAGCTAAGTGAAAACAAAGACAAAACTCGAAGGGTAGATTTACACATTTTAACATACAGTTGGTGCAAAAAGCCCACAGTTTAGAAAAGTTTGGAAAATTAGCCATCAGTTTTCTAAAACAGTATCTTCTCGTGCAATTGCATTCCCATTGTAAAATGAAATATGGTAACACCATGCCCGGACTATACAATGTGGTAATCAGCAGAACAATCATATCCAAATCCTTAATCGTCACAACTATTTAAGAGAAATTAAAATTAATAATCTAGGAAGAAAAACACAATATTGACTGAAAAGTCAAATGATTATCAACGAATGATGGAAAAAAATTCCTCATGTTGGATAAACTGAACCGTTGCAAATGTCCCAAAATATTAAAATCCCTGGTCAACCATGACAGACAATTTTAAATTTACAAAACCAAAAGCAGTTTTAAGTTTGATACCAGCTATTTTCAAGCCTATTTAGGTTTTTAAGACATGTTTTATGTTTTACATCTTGTAAATTATGCACTGGCACCAGCATGTACATTATGGGGGTGGGGGTGGGGAGGAGTTGTGGCTTGACCAGTCATCATGACGAATGTGCCATGCTGAGACTCTTTATCGTATCGGATCACTGAGCCTGCAGCATCCTTTTACAGCATTATCCTGGGCTACGACTGCGCTGATCAATAGCCCCAGCTGCTCTGAAATCTTGGCTACCACAATTGCTTGTGGATGGTTGGAACTGGCTGCTAGTATGGACCTCCCATCCAACCAATCTTCATGTGGCATTTGGCCTCGTGCAGTGGAGCTGTGGTGATGGAGCAGCATCTTCACAACCAGGGACATCCACGCCTATAGGAGTGAGCGACTGTGGTCAGAGACACAGCGGTCCATCATAATTCAGAGATTCAGCAGGGGACTGGAGCTCTGGCTCGTGCAGTAGTACCCTGGGTTTGTAAGGTGGTGGGCTGGTGCCCCAGACAGTCTTTACAGTGGACCAGGAAACAGAGGAAGAAGACCAAGAGGTCACTTCCGGTTCCGAGTCCAGACGGGGGTACCCACATGTACGTAGGACAGGCCCAGTCCTAGGTAGATTTGGAGAACTGATGGAGATTTGGTACCCACAGGCTGAGTATTAGTAAAGGCAGCTGCAAAGCCTACGCCCTGGCTTTAGGAAAGTCCAGTGAAAGTGCAGAGCACATTGTGTGACAAGCACCCGAGAGCAGCTGACGTTCTTGGCCTGCAGTGGTGTCGGCCTCCAGCAGCGCTGTGCCAAAATTGTGGACCTAGCCCTGCGTCATCCACCCCTGGGGTAGGGGCAAGATTAATAGTCTGGCAGCAGCTGGCTGCAGGAGTAGTTGTTGGGCCTGTGGGTGGGTTACTAGGGCCCACTCTTTTCTCTCTTTTTGGTGAACGGCACAAATGATTCACTGCGGCATGTCTTCAACAAGTCCGTGTGCTGGAACCCATTATCTTGTTGAAGAGGGTTGCCTTGGGTGTCTATGTTCCAAACAAATGTTGAGCAGCAGCTGAATGCATCTTCAGTGGACTACAGGCATGGCCAGACGTGTGTATGGATGAGCTGGGACCAGGCCCGGGCGCCAATATTACAAGGGGCGCAGCAGGGAGCTGCCTGACTTAATGTTATGCAAACAGCAGCTCGTCCATCCCACTTGGTGTCAATTGGGTCCTGTTAAAGACTTTGTAATCAGCCCTTAATGTACCTCAGCATAATTGTTAGCACCCCATCAACTCCCTACCCTCTGCCCATCTTCCTCACACCTCCTGCCCTCACGCCACAACGACCACCGCCCCCACGACAAACACCAAATTTTCTTTCCACCTAGGGCGCTGTCCTGGTCAATACGATTTTGGGTCGGCCATGACTACAGGGGCAACCACACCTTCCCCACAATGTCTTCATTTCACTCTTGTCTGGTCCTGAGTGCATGAAGATCTTGTGGGAGGGGTGAGGAGGATATATGGGAGCCCTGCAGCAGGCCCAGCAAAACATACTTGGAGGTCCATCTGAACTGGTCCATATGTTTCAGCCATCTAAGAAGAGCTCAGTGGGTCAGGAGGAAGAAGGACGCTAGTGCGGCAGTGGCCTACCCTTGAAAACTATGTGACTACAGGGTGACATCTCTTTCTCTGCTGTGGGCCGGGTTAAGAACAAATAGTCTAACCTAGGGAAAATAGGTGATAAGGCTAAGGTGTCTTTAATGTTAGAATACCAGGCATAGATTTTGTGAATACACATGTCTAGAATGCTTTATACATATGCATTTCCTATTCCAAGAAGAAAGAGACTTGAATAGGACCTGAAGAAAGCCATAGACCCACTGGGCTCTTCTGAGACAGCTGAAACATGTAGACCAGTTCAGATGGAAAGGTACTAATAGCCTCCATCTATCACTGATAACAAACCTTGTTGTTATCTTGCCGTTTTCAAACAAAAGTAACCAATAATACATTATTGGGTTGAGGTTACTAAAGACTGTTTTAATTTTAATTTTCTCTGACGCCGCAAGACATTCTCATTTTGTAAGAAAAAACCTTCACTTCCACTAAAGTTTGCTGTAGCCCATTTTAACTCATATGAGTTTAAGCATGAGAATGCCCAATGATGAAGCATTGCCACGTTATTTGGGTGAGGGCTTTGAAATTCCCAGTGGCATATCTGTCCCAAATTGGTGCTTATGATTAACCCTATTGTTCTATTGTGAGAGTAAAGTATTGATAGAGAGGACAGAAGAATATGTCTTTAGGAACTCATTATTTTGTGAGACAGACAGGTTGTAATGGAGCCTCCTTGGGGCCACTACCGGGCTCCCTTCTGTGTGGACTTCACCCCTCATAGATCTGCTCTCCTTCCTAACTTTTCTGGTGTAGGTGGACCATCATGGCATGATACAACGGGAGCACACTCACAATCAGAGTAAATCCTGGGGTCAAACGAGCTGACTGCACTAGGGAGCTGCATTCCCCTTGAGAGGAGAATAGGTGACTTTGCCATTAATGTGGCACTGCTCCGTCAAGGTCGCCATGATGTGGTAGATAGGGTCACTGAGACGTAGGGAAAAGTCTCCGAACTGTAGGATGATGTTGATAATTTTAAGAAAGCTGCTGCTTGACTGGTGTGCTCCAAAAGTCTACAGAACAGGGCAGAGTAAGTGGGCTCAGTCTTACAATGTCCATATGGTGGGCTTACTACATCCTTTGGAGGGCACAGCATGAGCGATTTTTGAAGAAATTAAGTTCCACTTTTCATCATCATGTCATCAGGCTGTGGTGGTATACTGAAGCCTGCTGCCTACCTGGAACAGAGACACTTGAGTCAGCGAGTATGAATTTCCCTGACTACACCCCGCCTAAGCCAAAAACAGCAGAAGTGCATTGGCAGGGTGACGAGGAAATTTTGTATGATGAAGTTCAACTCTATGCTTCTCTATCCAGTCAGCCTCAAGATTATTTTCAATGTCTAAACTTACTGCTTTTATTCCCACAAGACGGTCTGGGATTCTTTTCATGGTAGAGTTTTCTTTCTCTATTCCTTCCTTCTTTTCATTGATGCTCTTTGTGCTACAACAAACACTCAATGACCCATGAATAGCGTAAAAGACCAATTTATTGTGACATGGTTGCATATCTTCAACTTTATTAATAAATAACATCAACTTTGTAGCTAAGGCACAATCCCCCGTACATCATGTGTCCACTCACCTCTCACACCAGCTTTCATTCCTCAAACGTCATACCTCGTTCCATCCTTCCCCGACAAGTTACCGCCCCCGGCTTTTTCTCCTGTGCTCCGCTCTTCTTCCCCCCAAGGGTGTGAAAGAGCCCGCATGTGACTCTCCACCCCCAAATACTTCCACCACCCAGAATAAACCCTGTAGGGTGTTTTTCTGCCCCCCATTCACCGCTCACACACTGTTCAGAGGTGACTCTCTTGCAACAAATGTTCTCATGCCACAAGGGACTCACTGTGTCCCTCAGCTCCATCATGTAATACGCATTCGACATTCTTAACAAGTGTACACCATCATCCCGAAACAGGCATGCTTCCTCCTTAAGAATACCCCCAAGAGAGATCACCATAATTCCCAACCCCGCACAGAAAGCTTTCATCGTCCTGCTCAATTTTCTGCGAGCTTTGTCTATTGCTGCGTGCTTTATTGCCCCCTGCAAGCTGTGACGTGGCACAAATTCAGTCCATACGATGCAAGTCCCAGCAAAGTTCTGCTTGATGGCTTCGAGATCCCTCTGCATGTGCTGGAAGAGTGTCAAAACAGATAACGTACTAAATCGTTTTCCCCCAAATGAATCAGCAGCATGTCCGGGCAACCGCTTTGCGGAACCAGCTTTGTCAACCAGGGTAAAAAAACTTCCCCATCGCATTCCACTCTTTCCCCACCATAATACTTCATGCCGGCTGCTGTGCAATCCCAGATTCCTGCCGAATATTTGCTGGTCCGCATATTTGGCTGCCCAATGTACCAAGGAATGTCCCATAATCCAGGTTACCGTCTTGGCCCCTGGACCGTGCACACAGCCTGCATTAAAAGAGAAACAGCATTAGCCCGAAGTCTCCAGACCCCCTCTCACATTTCCCTGTGTCCTCCCTGCTCAGTCGAGCCATTCTTGCAGTTATTTTCTGACATAGCACTTGCAACAACGGGACTGCCACCTACCAATCCTCTGGATACGATCTCAGCCCCACCCCAGGCTTGCCGCCGTTGCCCCTATCGTGAAAGAGTGGGTCCCGAAAGCCGCCGGATCTCTTCCAAAACAACGAAGCCCCATGCATAGCACCACCAACGGTTGGGAAGCCGACATTGGACTCCCACGTTGGTGACAAAATATTTCCTTGTACCTATGCCCCGGCCAAGTAAAAAAACGTTGCCACTCACACACCGGGCATGCCGCTTCGCTCCCACCTTCGCTCAACCAGACCCATTTCCCCCTGCCCTGTTGATCCGTTTTTGAACATTGCAACCATATCCCCAAACGCCCTGGATCCAAGCACACTTCATCATGTAGTAAACCCGTTGATCTTGCTGACCACAATAGCTTCGAAACTTGAAAAGCCCCAAAAAACACCCACACCATGCAAAGCCGGAAAATAGCTAACTCAAACTCAATATAACAGCAGGCGGGTAGTACCGCCAACAGTTCCCCCAACAATTCGAACGTGATGGCCTCCCTCAGTGCCACCCGCCTCCCAAAGGTTGTTTGCCCCAACCTTTCAACATACGGCCTATAATCTCGTCCTTGGCAGGGTCAAACCCCCAATGCAGCTTGCCGTAGAACGAAACCCCAGCCAACTTGCCCCCAATCGTAGTTGGTGATAAATCCTTGTCAATACAGAAAAGTATGAAACGTAACACTCTCCTTTTTATCTCTTCTTGATCCCAGCAATGCAGCACATTTCCTTTAAACGCCCAGGTCCATGGCAGCCCGTAACTTCTCTTTGTGGATGGCACCAAAGCTCCCTCAACCAGGCTGATGACCCTCATTCACCCATCTCCCAGACCTCATCCGGTAGCGGCATCTTGACTGCGTCCACACAGGGTGCCAGGGATTGAAAGCATTGCCACTGCAAACGAGATAAAGCATCCGCAATGTCATTCTGGGCTCCAGGTACATGTCGAGCCTTGAAAACAATATTAAAACTTAAACACATCAGCATAAAGGGTCTCAACAACCGCAGTGCCCATAGATCCCTGGCCCTCTGTCTGTTACCTAGCTCCACCATTGACATGTTGTCAACATGGAATAGCACTGTTTTGTTCGCCATCTCCCCACCCGACAACTGTAGCGCCACCAACAAGGGAAAAAACTCCAAAAAGGTGATGGTGCATCCTTGACAGATCCAATGATCTGGCCAACCCTCGGCACAGCAACGACCATCCCAAAAGAGACCAAAACTGTGTGCGCCCGCCACGTCAGAGAATATCTGGATCTGCCATACTGAGTTTTCATCCAAGAATTTAATGGGCACGCCATTAAAGTCTGCAAAAACGTCCTCCATACCCCCAAATCAGCCCTGACTGCCATAGAAATCCTGACCCTATGGTGGGGCAAGGTCACCCCAAATATGGCCATGCCTAGTTGCCTGCAAAAAGTTTGGCCTGCTCACACCACACGGCACGCAAAGTTTAGGAATCAAAGCAACTTCTGTACCTTTTGTAGCTCAATCCTTCGTTCGCCCATCACTTCCAACAAGAAAACCTATATCTCCTTCACCTTGGCCTGTGGTAACCTCACCACCAACGAAACTGTGTCCAATTCAATGCCCAAAAACACCACCTGTGGACCTTTCGTCTTCTCAGGTGCCAGAGGCACCCCAAAAACTTCTGCCATCTTTTGGAAATGTTGCAGGGCCTTCAGGCATTCACCCGAATCCTTCAAACCCACAAACAATAAATCGTCTAGGTAGTGAGAAACCTACCTGTGGTCACTGGATTTTGTAAAAACCCATTGTAAGAAGGTACTGAAGGCTTCAAACAGCGCACAGGAGATAGCACAGCCCATCGGCAGAACCTTGTCCACATAGATAAATTCACCAAACTGCATGCCCAACAATTGCAAATCCTCTGGGTGTATGGGGAGTAGACGAAATGCCGACTTGATATCACAGTTCGCCAACTCAGCCCCACGACAACAGCTCCGCACCAGGGCCACAGCATCGTCTACTGACACGTACAGCACCCTGGAATCCTCCTTGGCGATGTAGTCATTCACCGACGCACCTTCCGTCCATGATAGTTGATGAATGAGCCGAAATTCACCTTCTTCGGCATCACCCCCAGTGGAGACACAATCAAATCTGCCATGGGCCACTCAGTATAAGAACCGGCTATTCTACCCTCTGCAAACTCCTTGGCCAGTTTGTGTGCTACCCGCTAACCGTGTGAGTGGAAGCGGCTGATTGAGTGAATGGCATCCACTGCATCCAAAGTTCAACCTCCCCCTGTTGCTTGTCCGGGTTCAGGCTAACCCGTGCCCGGAACTCTTCATCATAGCTAGGCCATGCAAAACCCCCAAAATGCATTTGGGCCTTCCTGATTATGCCCATATATTTAAACAAAGCTATTGCCCTGCCCCCATGATTCTCACAGTAAATGCTTGCGTAGATCAGAAAAGCTGACGTACAGTTCTCTTTGTTAATCGGCACTCTAGGCCGCCTTGTGAGCTCCCATTCCTCTTCTTTAGAACCTTCCTTTGCCTGTATGTCCCTGTGCAAGAGTTTGAATATGTCTACGTATTTGTGTTTCCATATTCTGTTCTTGGTCTTGTCGGACAAGTGAGACCCAAAGGCATTGCCAGTCCCGTATAAGGGAGTCTCTTTTTATGTTTGTCTTCATCCATGTCTGTATCACCCTTATCTTTATCTGACTCTGTGGAACTATCTGACTGGCACCTTTTCTTATCCTTGTTTTTTTTTCCACTTGCGTGATTCCTTACCACGTGTGGGTTCTTTCTTTTTATCTTTCTTTTCGGTGACTTCCCTGTCACCCACCCCTACCAACCTCTGTTTCGGTCCTCCCTTCTGCGAATCCCCAGAGCCCCAAACTGACCACCATTCCCTGTACCTGAAGGCAATGGTTCAGTCTGCCCTCCTTCTTTCGGGCGGTCACCTTTGTTGTTCTTCTCTTTGTCCTTGAATTCTCTCTGGTACGCACTTGACTGCTGTAAGACATTAATTGGAGTACAGGTTGCGCGCCCTTCGCTGGCGCTGCGTGGTACCTGCTTGCTTACTTCCTCTTCCTCACGCAACTCGCCCTCCTCCCATTCATCACTCTTATAGTCCAACATCAGTGCATCCTCACTGACACCCTCCACACACTCTTCCTTTCATGCCTCTTTCTCTTTATCTCGCTCACATTCATCCCCATGCAATGGGTAATCCTTGGCCTGGCTGAAGTAACAGTCCCGCTCCCTCGGGGTAGGGTTGGCTGCCGCGGACCCCCCCCATGTCTTTTGGCCAGCGCCTCGAGGCCGTTGTGCGCCACGATGGCAGCGGCCCCCGTCTGTCAGCCTCCATTGCTGACCTTGCTTTGACCCCCCTGGCTGCACCAACCAGGAGGGTTCTGTGCATCACTGTGCCGTTGAGCCGTCAAAGCCCACCCCTTTTCCTCTCTGGGCCCCCCATCTGCCGAAACCCATACCCAGTGGCACAACCCCCCCCTTTGACCCCCTGTCATCAGTAACTGCCCCTCCATCCCCAGCCTTAACACCTAGCGCCCGCTCCCTGGCTAAATCCTCCTCTTCGTGGGCCCTACACATTGCCAACCAGAGTGCCTCGGTTTATTGGACCAGGCGGCGCTGTTCCCTGATCTGGGCTTCAATATCTACTGATGCCCATTTGCTGCATTGCGCCCCTGGCCCTTGTGCCCCAGTTGCTGGGCCCCCCTCTGCGTTGTCCGCCTCAACTACTTCCCCCTCCCTCAACTGGCTGTCACTACCTGTGCCTTTCAATTGTTTGAGGGCGGGGTCCTTGGCCCTGGGCCCTTTTGCTGCTTCCATGTTGTCATTAGGGTGAGGGGGGGGCTCATCTTCTGGCCCCTCCCCTCTGGCACCCGTATCTCTGAGGCCCAGCTGGCCCACTGCCTTGCCGTGCTGGGCCTCCTTATTTACTGTGGAGCCTTGCTTCTGCCGGGACACGGTCCCGCCCAAGGCTTCCTCTGAGCCACCGGGGCCAGAGAGCTCATTTAGTTGCAGCCAGACTGGGAGGCTGACACGCCTCCCACCCCTGCTCCCGCTGGCACTCCCACGCCTCCCGCCCCCCACCCGCCCGGGCTGACTCACATTGAGCTTGCCACCCCCACTCTCAGGGAATCAGGCTGCGACGGCGGCGGCCAATCGCGCAGGTCGACTCAGGCCCACCCAGGCCTCCTCCTGGACACCGGGCCGCAGTAGGATATGCCGGCCCGCCCCGGCCAGTGTCTGGAGCGCGGCCCTTACTTCGTCGGCGGAGGGGGGTGCCATTGTCTCTCCTCGACGCAATGATACGCTGTCACGGCCTGGACACAAACGGCCCCCTGCTAAGGAATGTCTGTCACGTATGTCCCTGACAAACTATTAACTCTTACAAACTTTTTACTCTTCAGAAAAACCCTTCACGGTGATGCACAGGGTCCAGAAGAGGCAGATCACGCCTCTCCGGACCCTTATATGCTAATTAAATGACCCCCCCCTTTCCCACCTAACCACCTATCCCCACCCATGTTCTGTTTGGGGCATGACTAGTCTGCTTCTTTCTATTCCCCGGGGGCCATCATTGTGCTAAAGTTTGAGGTGTGCACTAGGGGGCGACGGGTGATTACTGATGAGCATTGAGTTGATGGGAATTTTTTATGTTATTTTACTTTACTCGACTTATACTGTGGCTTTCCAACTTCCCCTTGGGTTTTACGTGTTGCACCGATGGCCACAGCTTCGGACAGTTAACGGCTCTACATCTGGGTGCCAAAAGATACGTCTTAGAGAGCCTAATGTTCCAAAAGATGTGTTAGCTTGGTACGAACTGCAAATTTCTCTGCAGGTTTGCCTTTTCTCAGTGCAGATGCCGACTACGAGAAGACAATGGAATCTTTCACTACTTATCCCTCCTTGACTCCTTCAAAACCTCCTTTTACTACTGATCTCCCAAACGACCCTTCTAGACTCTTCCCTTCTCTATCCCTCTTTTATCCTAGTAAATCCAACTACCAGACTCACGTGTCCATTGCTCGAAATTAACAACTTATATTTCCCTATACTAATCCAACACTAATCCAATTTGAGTTCCGGAGTAGTGTGCTACTTGACGAAAAGCGCTTCAACACCTCATCTGGGGTAGTAAGCACTATATAAATACAATTACAATTACTTGCTAAAGTCCTTTGGTGACCCTGCCCCTTCTAGAATGGAATGGAGGCCTGTAGGCCAGCTCTGTCCTTTGGCTTATGCAGGGCTGCAGCAATTCACTCTGTAGAGTCCACATGCAGCGCTGAGAACGTAAAACACAACACAATACATTTTGGGATTTTGTTTGTCAGCTCCAGTGCAGCTCCCTGCCTTTTGTTTCTGCCCTGCCCAGGAAGATGAGAGCCAACTGTTATGTTCGGGCCCAGAACTAAGCATAAAATCACAGTTAACTTGGATTCATGTGTATTTTTTTTTTTTTAGCTATTTGTTACTGTTTAGTGGGTTGCTATGCCCCGCACCATGTGAAGAGTGGGCACATCAGATTGTCCGAGTCCCTCCGATGTATCCTCACCCTCAGCACTTGAGGTCACCTATGGATAGCGGGTGGCCTTAAACACAAGTGGCGGCAGCGGGCCTTGAAAAAATGTACGGTGCACACAATATCATACTTGGGCTTCTTCATGGGATCACAGATGCCATAAAGTCTCAGTCATGGGCAGAGTTTGACCATATAAAGTCCCAGATCCATGATGGTGGTCTCTCCATTGAGAGTTAATGGTACCTACCCAGGGCTTTAAGTGGGAAAAAAAACTGTGGGTGCTCTAAAAGGGGCGTGGCAAATTTCTTAAAGGGGTGTGGCCTATCCGAGTAGGGGCGTGGTCTAAATCAAGATAACTAGCATTGTGTGCTTAAGAAAATCATGAAGTCGCATCCAGCAAAGGATAATAAAATAGGCAAAAAGGTATATTTATTAAGTATAAGCCATAAAATACCAAACACTTTAAAAAACATGTAAAAATTATTTACATAACTTAGAAATCTATTGCAGGATTTCCCAAAACCCTTGAAGATATTCACTGTGTCTATTTTGCTGGGGTTTCTCACAACAATTTTCTTCAGCAGACCTTCTACCTTTTGCCAGCCAACTCTTTACATACAGCTTTGCGTCAAATGTTTCAAATGGAGGACCATTGAGTTTTACCCATGAGCATGAAGAAATGGTCTATACAAGAAGAGAGGCCCTTGTTGGACTAGCAATTAAGTTCATTGCGCTGAAACCTCTCTCGCAATCCGCATTACTTGCTGGCAGGGTTTCCATGCAAACTACTAACTTTTTAATGCTTCAGGGGTTTTCTTTCCACCAAAATCTTTGAAAAGTCTAAAAGCTTGGATAGTATCTCTTGCTGGCAGCTGAAACTCTGAACACAGTTTCTGGATATCTGTTTCACCATAAAGAATGCATTCATCACCAGAAGGCAAGTTGCCTGCATCTAGCACACTGAAGCTGGCTATAAGTTCTTTCTCAGAATCCGGGGCACATCGTTTATTGATATTTACAGACAGACTTTGGTAAAACTGATTTTGATTAAGGGCAACAGAGTTACTTCTACCATGGAAAAGAGGAACATTCTTGAATTTGCCCTCGTCAACTGCTCTCTGAGCCGCAGAAGCAAACTCCCCTGGTGAGTCCTTCATTGCTCTAAATATACGTACTTGACTAACCAAAAGTTATTTCAAAACTAATGTGACTGAGATGTTTTTCAAAAATGCCCCAGCTGCACTCGTGGAGTCAGAGAATCACCCAAAGTAGCGTTTTCCCATCTATCACAACTGTAAAACACCTTCTTATTACACTACAACGGATTAGTTGGGGCAACTAATGTGTAATTAGAGATTGGCTAATGTGTAGGCGATAAGAAATTTTGTATATTTCCCTTCACATAAATGCGATGAAAATGCAATTAACTGTAAGCTATAAAACATCATCGTCATTTGCGTACATGACTGCTATACTACGAATGTATCGTATTGTTTACTATTAAAATGCAAAATAAAGTTTTTTTTAAAAAAGTAGCGTTTTCTCAATCACAAAAATAGCGCTTTCTCAAATCACAAAAATAGCGCTTTCTCAAATCACCCCCGTGATTGCCATAGTCAAGTCACCAAGCTTTAATCACCCCTGCGGCGGCCCGCCGGTAGCGCATGTGATCACAATCTCCCCCCCGTGCAAACTCCGGTCACGTGTTGGGCCGGTTACCTTAGGATGTGAAGGGGGCTCTGCGGTCCGCGCTTATCTCCGGTGAAGCCGCTTTCGCCTATGGGACGCGCCTCGGCCTCAGGTTCAGCTCCTTTCCTTGATGACGAGCGCGAGGGAACCCCGGTTGCTAGGGGACGCCTCGCACCTCTCCAGACTCAATGTAGCTCCGCCTGATGAATCTCCGCGTTGCTGGGGGAAACCCTCGTTGCTGTGACCAATCCGAGCGCGGCTCGGAAATGACGATCCCGGGCCGGCGGTGGTGAATACCGGCAGGGTGTTTTCAAGGCTCCTTCTCAGAGCGGCGAACCCGGCCTCGGGCACACAACACAGCTCGAGGGGCTGCAGGCCGTAAAAGCAGGGTCGTGCCGGTTCTAACCAGCTGTTGTTGTGCCAATGGCTGGCACGATGACGTAGGTGGCGCTGCGTGTTCAAAGAGAAGGGAAATCCTGAGAGAAAGTGTCTCTCTTCAAAGGATTTCCCTTCCTGCTACAATGACGTCACGCCTTAAGCAGTGCGCGCGCATGCTCACCCGAAACACCAAACAAAAACCGGGACGTCTGGTCACCCTACCTTTGACCTTTGAGGCCCGAAAATAGAGCCCCCTAGAGACCCCTTTCGAGGCCCCCCAAAAAAAACTGGGGGTGCTCAGACCCCTCCCCCCCACTTAAAGCCCTGTACCTACCAATCCAAGATGTGCCAGAATCTCTTCCTGTGAGGCCAGCTCCTGTTCATTAATATAAAATGCAGTGCTAGAAAGAGCAAGTGTCCTCTTTCATCTGTTGTCTTGCCTAGAATCTTTTGTTACTGTTGTCATTTTTCCTCAAGCAGTTTGGATCAACTTCCTGGTTGATCTTGTCACCCTGGACCTGTATCTTGCTTGGTTCGTTTCTTATTCTAGATGTCAGGGAGAATTTGGTGCCTTGCTGATTTCACAAGCACAATTTATATGTTCAATCAAAAAACTACATCGACTGCCAAAGGAGATTTGTTTCCCTTTGTGGGTTTTCTCCTTCCAGCTGTGACCATATAAAGGAGACACATGTCACCTTTCATGCCTAACTGGAAGAGTCGCCCTTTCATCACGCAATCTAAAGGGGCACTCAACAGACCTAGTTTGTGTCCAGGCCTTGACACCAACATGCATTCTACCTGCGAACAGGCTTACTAGATTTTGAAAATAAGCACCTGGACTAGCAATACAGAAAACAGACGTCCTAAGAAAAGCATTTTGCAGTGCCAGAAGAGGTAAAGAAACAAATTAAATTAATGTGGTATAAGGTAAACATTATTCTTAATAGGTAAAACGTATATGTATGTCCGTAAGTCATTAAATAAAAACTTTACAGAAGTTAAGTTGTGTCTTTTATCCTTTATGCAACATCTAAATGCTTAGAATACATTCAGTTATTTAAGATGTAAATCTGGGGCACTTGTTTTAAGACAGCAGGCATGTGGAGAGCTAGGAAAAAAGCAACTACTTTCCCAAAATGTTCTTGATCTTCATATGAATGCAGAGGAGATGATTCCTTTTTAAAGAGAAGAGCATTGTGCAGTCGTCACCTTTGGTCAAGCTCGTTACCACACTACACTACCACCCACTCATTAGAATCTTAATTTAGCACAGCTGTTAATAACTCCTAATTTGGTTTTTTATGATACTTATTAAACCAACTTTGAAAGGGATGAAAGTTTGATTTGGCTTTGCTTTAATCTGCAGATCACAACAGTTGGCAAGGGTGAGTGCTTCTAGCATATCTGAAGACTACCTTTACTGGAGGCTCAACAGAAAAAGGATAGGGAAAATATTGCGGCAAAAAGAAGGAAAGCGAGGAAAAAATGAGCACTGGAGAGATGAAGGATTAATGAACAAGTAAGGAAGGTAGAGGCAGCTGGTGCTTGTTGGGGACTGTGAAGGCTGGCAGAAAAGAGGAGGTAAAGACGGAAAGGAGGAGAGATGGATAGAGTGGGGGAGGCTTTGAGAAGGAGCAGATAGGGAATTTAAACAGGGATGAAAGTATTGTACTTATTACTGCTGTCCTCAATATTTTTATATGAGTTAAAAACTGAGCTCAGCTGAAACACCCATTTTTTTCTGTTTGCCAAGAGCCTCCCTATGTGCTAAATATGACAGCACTTTGGGTGATGTCACTTACGGGGGTTGTCAAATTTTTGAAAGATCATGTGTTGCGCTTAGCTGCCCCCTCGCCACTGGAAATTTGGCAGCTGGTTCCTCTGCATTCAGGGTACATGACAAGCTCCTGAGTGGCCATATTGTTCAAAAAAAGCTTTTCCTTTATCATACTACAATTGAATTTTGACAGACCTGGTTGATATTGTCACGGTGAGTGTTAGAAATAGAAGTATGCACCCTGTCCAAGCAGGAACCACAATCCTAGTCAGGGTAAGTCACAACACACCCTAAATTAACCTGTGCTTACCCTCTGGTAGCTTGGCACAGAGCAGTCAGGCTTAACTTAAGAGGCAATCTGTCAATTATGTGTGAACTACTTCAAACAGTAACACAGTGAAAACACCACAAAAAGACTCCACACCAGGTTAGTAATAGAGACTATTTGTATGAACAAAATAAGACCAAAAGGACAAAAATCCAATAAGTAGTACTTGAGTTATGATTTTTTAAAGAATAAACTAAAATGTAGTTCTTAAAAGTATAAAGCGTCAACTGGGGCTATTTGGTTGCGCTAGACCGGGTCAAATCCAAAAGTTCAGGCCGACCGCGATTGAGCGCGGGTCAGAGACAGGGACCAACCTTAACCTGCTGCAAAGTACCCTGGTTGCATCATTGTTAAAGACGGAATGCAGGGTGCAGATGGGCGATGCGTCTTTACCGGTCCACAAAGGAAGGTGATGCATCAGTTCCGATCTGCACAATGGCGATGATGTGTTGAGAATGGAGTTGATGAGCCGCACAGTTGGTGATGCTTTGGAGCCGATTCTCGCAACGGCAGGGATGCGTCCGCAGTAGAGGAGATATGCCGGTTCCGAGTCCTTTCATGGACGGCGATGCGTGGTTTCTGCTGAAGCAGAACTTTAAACCCACTTCCAAGGGCCCAGGACTGGATTGGCACCACTTGGCAGGGCAGACTCACTGATGGCAGAGTCCCAGTGATGTGGCAGGTGAGTTGGAAGTCTTTTATGTTCCTGAGACTTCAATCAGGAGGCAACCCAGCAAGCCCTTGGAGTCACTCTGGTTTTGGGTTGAAGTGATGTGGGTACAGTCCTTCTCACCCAGGCAAGGAGAGCAGCAGGCCAGCACAGCAAGAAAGGTGTTCTTCCAGAGCAGCAGTCCAGAAGAGTGGCAGTCGTTCAGCAGCACAACTGTCCTTCTTTCTGGCAGAGTATCCGGAGGCCCAATCATTGAAGTGGTAGAGTCTGAGGCCCACTTCTTGTACCCAGTGGTACCTTTGGAGTGGGGGAGACTTCAAAGAAGGGTCTTTGAAGTGCACAGAGGTCCTCCCTTCCTGCCCTGGCTCCAGACTCACCCACGCGGTATACAGCCCTTTGCCTGGGGACAGGACACAGCCTATTCAGGTGTAAGTGTGGGGCTGTGCCCATCTCCTCCATCCCATCCTGCAAGGATGAGCCATCAAGGCCCATCAAATCCCACCTAAGCTCCCATTGAGTGTGGCTGTCTAGAGGGAATGCACAAAGTCCAGCTGTCACCCACTCCAGGTGTGTATTAGAGACAGGCTGCAGGCACCCAGGGCTAAGAGCAGAAAAATGCCATCTTTCTAAAAGTAACATTTTGAAAATTGTAATGATAAATTTGACTTCGCCATTAAAGAGGATTTCTCATTACAATTCCATAGGTGTTAAACATGATAGATCCACTCCCTCTCAATCAAGAATTACAGCTTATTAAGTGCAATAAGGAATCCCCAATGTTATCCTATGAGAGGGGTAGGCCTTACAGTAGTGAACAATGAATTAGGGAGTTTTTCACTATCAGAACATACAAAAATTAAAAGTACATGTCCTACCTTTTGATTACACAGCATCCTGCCTTATGGGCTATATAGGGCCTACCTTTGGGGTGACGTATATGTAATAAAAGGGGAGGTTAAGGCTTGGCAAGGGGTGTTAAATGCCAAGTTGAGATGGCAGCGTGCACTGCCCACACAAGTTCTGCAGTGCCAGGCTTGAGGCATGTTTAAAGGGCTACTTGATTGGGTGGAACAATTAGTGCTGCAGGCCCACTAGTAGCATTTAGTTTACAGGCCCTGGGCACATGTAGTGCACTGTACTAGAGACTTATAGGTAAATTAAATGTGCCAATTATGGATAAATCAATCAAACCATGTTTAGGGGAGTGAGCACAAGAACTTTAGCAGTGGGAAAGTGCACAGAGTCCTAAGGCCAACAAAAACAAATTCATCAGAAAGGGGAGGATGAAGGCAAAATGTTTGGGGGTTACCCTGCAAAAAAGGGCCATTTCCAACACGACCCCCTCTTCAGCCTAAAGCCAGGGCAGACTAATTAATACCTTGATGGACTTCCCTACTTAGGCGATAGAAGGTGGACAATAGCCCTCTACTGCAGGGGCACTTGTCAGTTCTACACCTCTAAGAACTCCGTTGAATCCCTCTGTCTATAGTCTCTTTCGCCACTGAACTGACCCATGGGGAACCCTTCTCCTCACCTGGGGACCCCATCTGTGCAGCACTTTAATTTGCTCACAGATGCATTCATGTAGGTAGACAGTACCACCATGGGCAACAAAGTGATTTGGTCCATTCCACTTCTTGGGTCTGACTTCTGTTCCCAACCCAGGGAAAACTCTGTCCACAAAGACAACAACCAACAGAGGCCACTGACAGCTGTCAGTGTCGAGAGCCAGGCTCCAGGCCATCCAGGGATCTCTGAACTCTGAGGTTTCTCAGAGTGGGGAGCAGTAGCCCCAGGTGCCTTGCACCCTTTTTCCACTGTACCTTCCACCAGTTCAGGGGTGGTATCCTGAAACTAGTCACTCAGCCCAGGGTCTGTACCCTGAGTCTGAACAGGGTGAGTCATCCCTCGCTTTGCCCCGACATCTGGGCTCACATACAGTCCGCTTGGGAGTGGTACTCAAAGAAAACTGAACTGTCGGGGTGCCCTGGGCAGCCACCCCTCTCAGTTCTCCTGACACCTGGGCAACTCATTGCCTGGAATGCAGTCTGTGGGCATTTGAAAACTAACTGTGACCCTCCTCTGGGTCTCCTTTCTACCCCATCTAGGGATACCAGGGACATAGGGCGGAAAAAGTGCTGCCCATGGGCCTGAGACCCCATACACACCTAGCCGGTGTACTTTTCTGGGGAACCAAGCTTTTCCACTATCATAGTAAATGTAGAGAGTTTTTATCAAAATTGGGTGTTCAACACTTGCAGATTGCACTGTACAGTCCCCCATACCATAAAAGCATTTTTGTTTCATTAATACTTTTGCCATTGTCTGACAAATCACCACAAAACTTTCCCAAAAAAGTTCATCCAATTTGGTTCCTTCATTGAAGTTTTGTGTTAATCTGTCAAGTGGGAGCCAAGAAAAAGGAGGGAGTTCCCAAAACCATTTTCTTTCCTGTAAGAAACTTTGCCTTTCTATACAGAAAAAAGGGCTGAATGGAATTACACCAAACTTGGCAAAAAGTTAGAACTTAACTTAGAAAGCATGCTCTTTGCGATTTGGTATAAATCTATGCAACCATTTTCCAGAAAGTAGTGTTTAAGAAGATGCTGCAGGTGGGCATGAAGCTGGTTAATACTGATTAAAACAAATGGTGTCTGATTGGCCCATTCAAAATGGGTGGGCGGATCTTGATTAGCCGGTCACCACCTAGAAAATGGGTTGTGGCAGTCATTATAGGTCTCAGGGACCCGGTGCCTGATCCCATAAAAAAAAAGAATCAGTGGCCATGTAAAGGGCAGGGTGGGTACACCCTGACACCCAGGGCCATTTACGACCCACCTTAAGTCAAAAATGTGGAAAAATATATTTTGGGTTGCAGGTACTGCTGTAAAAGTGCTAAGTACCCGTGTTCTCAGTGTAGCACCTATGTGGTACTGCAGTAATGCAGTGCCACTAAAACATGTTTAAACAACTATGAAAACGGTCTGGTCTTAGACCACACCCTGCAATCAACCCCCATTGTGCAGTGGTGGTTGGTCACCTGCATTGGGTTGGGCACAGGGCCTAGCCGGAAGTGGAGACCTACGGACGACACCTGCTGTGCACAGCCGTGCGCAGCATTGCGGTTAGACCTCCGCGGAGGGCTGGGAGTAGGGCCTGGCCAGAATTTGGGCACCCACAATGGGTTGGGTGCCACATGCCAGTCCACACAGCCAGGAGGGGGTTTAGGCACCAGGTTTGGCTAGAGGCAAAAGGGTGGGTTGGATGCAGATTGTCCAAGGGGGTTGGATGTATGCTTAGCTTTGAATATGATGAAGAAACATAAGAATTTACTGGAAAAAACATGCCTTAAGATAACGTTATAGTCAGGTGTTGAAATGAGATAAGAACTAATGTTTTAAAAAATGAATAACACTGATACTTGTCAGTTATAGTTTAGTAAACTAACTATAACTGCGCCTTCCATCACACCGTACTTATGACCTTACATATTACATCACTCATGACATGTTATGTGACATCATTGATGACATCACTGATGACATCTCAAATGATAGCATCTGTGATACTGCACATTACTCCATATACCCTTACCTCATTTGTAAAAAGGAAATTTGTTAGTACATGGCCTATACTCATATACAACATAGAGTTACTACACGTAATACACCCGTGGGTGCATATAATGGAAATAGTGTAAGTCCAGGAAGCAAGTGTGGTTGTGTATGTTGAAATTTATATGGTGCACTGATAAACCAGTAATGTTTGAGATGCAAGTAGTACTCTATGTTAAACAAGGTAAGGTTGAGTGCACCTGATGTGGATTGCAGAGACATGTTTCAAAGTAGGTTGTGGCTTAAAGGCAAAACCTTTTGCAAAAAATATGTGAGAAAAGCCAAAGCTACTGTTGACAACAGATTATCCACTGGTGGATGTCTGGGTATGTGTCAATTGCTAAATAGTTGTAATACAGTGCTATAGACAAATTCTATGTAATGAGGATGTTTATAAGGTATGGATGTTTATTTCTGGAACTTTGCTGTCAATTTTGAGGCATTCCAGATTGTTGAATATAGTATAATGTAGGGGTGACCCACTTAGAGGTGGTTTAACTCACACTGTGGTTGTAAACATGGCTGTAAGATTGTATAGCACTGTGCTCATCTCAGGAATGTGTTTAGTTTATTTAAGCAAACTACGGATGGTAATCCATAGGAGCGGGGAGAAGGTGTCTTATCAGTGGCAAATGCATAACTTTCAGCTGCTTGACTTAAAATTGCAGGTCATGTGAAGTCTTTAAGAGGCTGATCCTGTCAAGGTGATTAAAGTACAAACTCTTTTTGGAGTGTGTTGAAGGTTTAAGAAGGGGGTGGCTGAATTAAAGTCTCGAGAGGCGGTTTGTTTTCTAGGTTAGTGAATACCAGTAAAAAGACTGTAAAATACATCAAATGTGGGTGAATTGACAGATATGTTATGAGTCCAGCATGTGGTCAAACGTTGCATCCATTATCACCTTCCGCCATCTCGCCTACAGGCAAGTTAAAGCGTCAACCCTACAATCGACTTCAGTTGCATTCTGTACCATTACTGCCAACCCCAGCTAAGGATAAGGATAAAGTGTGGAGCATAGCACTGGCATGGGCTAACAAGCGTGAAAACAAGATAATAATGAAGTAGAAAATTGTTGACTGCGCTGACTCTTCTGCACCATGGCTGGCAGCTCTCAAATTGATTGTTTTGAATTTGTGTTACGATGGAGAGACTACGTTGAGACCAAGTGGTAAGTAATAATCTAGTTTATTCAGATACAGCAAAGAATAATCAAATGACGTCCCCTCAGTGGTCCCTTCTGACTCAACTGAATCATGAACGTAGAGTTTGCAGTGGGCCCTGAAATACGATGTGATAGAACATACAAGTTAAAGGAAACATTACCTGACAACAGTGGAACCCAACCTTAGCCCATAACAGTAACCTGAGAAGAATCACGTGATATCTTCTTGGGGTGACGAAAGGAGGAGGATGTAACATCAGACCATCAGGTGAAAAATAAAGGTAAGGTTCAGTACAAAGAAGAACTTACAGTTACACCAAATGTGTGGCCAGGGTATAGCAACAAAAATGCCACTTTAAGCATTAGAAACTCATGCCTCACTGCATCCAGTGGCACAAACAGAGCACCTTGCAAAGCCCTGAGTACAAGGGGCAGATCTCAGGAAGGTGTACTGGACGAACCCTGGGTCTAGAAAGACCAAACCTATGCAGAAGATGGGAAGCACACCTATTGACTGCTGCCTGCAATCCTTACACCCAAGGACTGCATAAACACCCTTATAGCAAAGAAGAAACAGCAAACCTCAACTGAAAATCTTATGTTAACAATTTGAGAACACACAGGGTTACAAGATTAAGTGGTGAAGGAAAGGTATCACACCAGGGGCAAACTGATCTCCCATGCTTAGAGTAGGCCTTGAGAGTAGTCGTCTGTCTAAACTGTTGTAAAGCGCCTACACTTCATCTGAGATACCAAGTGCACTTTCACTTCCAAGCTATCAGAATCAATCTATTCATTTGAGGTATGGATAATTGGGACAATCTTAAGTGGTGAAGGAGATAGGAGATGCCACTGTGCACCTGTTGCTAGAAGTCGGAGCAGAGGAGATCACACCCTATGGGGCAAGAGGAGCTATAAGAATGGAAGAGACTTTTTCCTGCAGGATCTTCAGAAAGACCCGCAAGGGGTGAGAAAATGGAAGAAACGCAAATAACAGACCATTGGCCAGTAGAAGGACATGGCATCTACCCCCAGGCATTAATAGGCCAAAAAGCTAGGCATCCTGTCTAGAAGCAAACAGATCCAGTCAGATAAGCCCCCATCATCTCACGAATATCTGGAATATCACAGGCATGAAGGGAAATACCATTGGAGAAGGGGATCACTCTGCAGAGGGCATCCACCTGAACTTTGTCCCTTCCTGGAACATATAAAGCCCGAATGGAATGTAGATGAGACTTGTTGCAGTGAAGTACGTACATGCTTGGCTGTAGAAGGGAGTATTATTTCTTACAGACATGAAGTTAAGGAGAGAACACAACCAGCAACTGGAAGAGCCAACATCCCAGATAGTACTGCCTCACATGGATCTAATGTCAACATTGGAATATTCACAGGAGAGGAGATTGATCAATGCATTTGATGATTAAATATTAGTTAATAGTCTGGAACTGAATGTAAAAACCCCCTAAAATCATGAAAATTGGCCCGGGGAAATTTAAGACTGCTTCATGGAGGGCTAGAGGTGGGCCAATTTAAGTGGTGAAAACATATAAATATATGGGCATTTTATTTGATAATAAAGTCTCGTTCAGAAGCCATTTTAAAGTTTTAAGAGCAAAAACGTTGACTTTAATTCATGCCTTGAGGTGCCAATCGTATGAACATCTCCTGAAGGTTATGGGTGCGAAGCTACAACCAACAATTGCTTTTGGCTCGCCTATTACCAGGGGTCAAGACGTGAAAACAATGGATTTATTAGTAACTAAGGCCTATAAGTCAGTCTTTCGGATCCCAAGGTCGACTGGCCAAGCGGAAATAAGACTGGAGTTTGGTCTCCAAAGACAATCTATAGTGGCGCAAGGGTCATTTTTAAAATATATGTATTCTCTATTCCTGTCTGACCCTGACTCTTTAGCAAATTACTACTGACCTGAGATAGCACATCCTACTTACGCATACACTTGGCGTTCCCATATTTTATCATGTCTTCAGAGTTTTGATTTGCAGACAGGGCTTTCTGGAATGACAATGCCCAGCTTTAAACATTTTTTTTTTTAAAAGATCAAAAGTCATTCACTTAGTGCGGATAGGGCAGCTTTAGTAGCAAAAGCTCGTGCCTGGTCTGTGATTAACTGTTATCATTCCCTGCGAATTCAGCCATATTGAAATGCCTAATTTTCGGCCTGCATGAAGGAAACATTTTTAAAATTAAGACTTGGCATATACACAACTAACGAAGGCACACCGATTTGGATACAACAATGGCCAAATTTAGAATGTTGACTGTACGGGTGGCAATGTGAAACCTATTTACATATTGTATGTTTGTTTCCTAAACTGCTTAAAATACGCTGTGTATTTTGAAACCTCTATTTCTTAAAGCTGGGGTTAGATCGGCCCGCCAGGCTCTTATTTTATGTTTATCAGGTGAATCAATTCCACTGTTATATCAGATGATACATTTTTTATCAATTGCAGAAAAATTGATGGTATCTGCAGTGTGCAATTAAGGTTAAGGGTTATTTTAGAAAATATATGGAGGTTGTTGCTAGGTTATTGGCACTTTGAATGCCTTTGCAGTTTGATTTAATGATCTTGTCTTAGGCAATTTTTGTGATTAGCACCTAAAGAGTATATGGAAGCATTTGTTATTTTATCACTTATTTGCACGAGGGCTTATAATGTCTACACTTTGACACTTTATAGTTATTTGCACTGTGTCCATCAATGCCTATCGTTTTTACTGTACACCCCAGGGAATCCGACTATCATATGCTATTTGATTTATGATTTTTTAACAACTGTGTTAAAAAAAAGTGCAAATGTGGTATCAATGTTCTAATGTGACATGTAACCATAGAAACAACCTTCCTTTTATGTATGCACAGTTGTAGATTAATTGGTGAATAATGGAATTTGTTTTTATTCATGATTTTATTATTTTTAATTGCAATGATTTTTGATAATCAAGCAATAAAGAATTATATATACATATACACAGGAGAGGATTATGGCACAGGACAATGCATACCATAAAAGGATAGAAAGACAAGGAAAGGCATGGTAAGGTGACCCAGGAGGGTAAGGGGCTCGGATGTAAAGGGAATAAATGGATCACATCCCTGCTTAAAATAAAGGGAAACAGAAATAGGAAAAGTGTATAGTAATGGTAGAAATAGAACAAGAGAAGAACCAAAACACAAATAAACAATATCAATATTCTGCGGGAAGGTTTCATGAACCTAGAATTTTTCCTAACTCGTTCAGCAAATTAACCTTCATCATGTGTGCTAGACCCAGAGATCAAAGATGGCTCTACATCTTAACTGGCTGAGCAGTCTTCATTATATACGAGGCACTATCCCAATCCTGGTAAGTGTCTCCCTCTGGATGCACTAACGTTATGAGTGTCATACAAATTTCTAAATTCTCATAAACAGTGATTGTGTTAATGCCTTGACTGAGTTAGTCCATGACTCTCATGCACAATGTGCTTTATTTATGTTCTATTGAATTGAACTTCATTGTTTGCAGTTATTCCATGTGAAATCTTTCACTTTAAACATGTTGTCCCATTTCTTCTACTGCCCCAAGCATTTCGGACATGGCAGTGGGGTAACAAAAACTCCCGCTGCCCCTGTGATGGGGGGCCTGAGCTCCAGGGTGCCCCCTCCAGCACGATGCATGGGTGGCGGCTGAGAGCTCCTGCCTGGGTCCGGAGCATGGGGGGCCCTCCTCTATGTACTTTGCAGGGGAGCCCCTTCAAGTTTTGTTACACCACTGGGACATGGCAGAAGGGTGTAACCTCCTTATCTCCTGAAAACAGAAAGAACAATGCTGTCTATTAAAGACATGCTGCAATAAACTGAAGCTTACTAGTAAAGCAACCAGTAGAAACAGTAAAAGACATAATGCAGTCAAAGCTTCCAAAAACAGATCATGACACTCTCTGAAACTGCATGACCAATGGAGCTAGACGTGAAGATTTCTGGGCCTCCCCCTGTTCCTATAGTACACAGGGGTTTAAGACTCCTTTCAACAATCTTTGGTCTCTGCACCCAAGAACACACTCAACTTTATGGGCAGCACAATTTTTATCCAGGCAGATCTTCCCTTGAATATTCTAATGGTGGTGAAATATCCAATCAAATAATTTTTAGGATCTTAAAATGAAACAGCTTTGACATTGAGATCAATAAGATGTACAACTTTACCAGCTAACACTGCTTAAATCTAATTTTGTGTGGAATGATTCTGAGTCTGTCTTAACGTTTAATTCAGTACCAAATACTTGTAAGGCACTCAAGGGGAAGCGGGCCGTGACATCCTCACTTTCCACACTGCTGACGACCCTACTGTAGACTTCTGATTTCTCTTTCTTTACAAACCTTTGCAAAGTGTCCCTTTCTCCTGGTTCATTTGCAGTCTTATGCCACTGCAGGTTATCCTTTAAATGAAACAAACGTAACAATTCCAGATTCTTCATCCTTCAGGTTTGGTTTGTTTATTAAAAATACAGACTAAAGAACATAGACCAAGTGAGCAAAGGCCAATAACATTCTTACCCATTCATTGTTGTGATGTTGCCAACTTGATTATCTCTCTGGACCAAAAGAGTCTGATCTTTGAGAAGAGGAGCAAAAAACTTTATCGCCATCAAAACGGCTTGGAGTCTCTTTCCACTTTGACTACAATTCCATTTCTAGAGGAGAACACAGACCGTGAGATAAAGGTTGCCATGGCCACCTATGATCTCAGTCAAAGATGAGCTCACGCCCACGGGAGAAGGCAGGAAAATAAAATACCCCCACATATAGCCCTATGACATGAAATAATGGATCATAGTGAGAAATCCCAAATTGTCTTATGAAAGCCAGTGAATATTATTTGCACAAGGAAAAGTTACAAAAAAGGGGTGCAAAATAAACATTTTACTGTATGATATTAAAGGAACTTGGTCAAAAACTGCAGTTACATCTATTGACTTCTTTCTTTCATTCTTTGTATCTTCTTTCTTTTCTATTATTATCCCTTAATCCTGTCCTTCTTTCTGTCCATCTTTACTGCTTTCTATTATTCTTTCTTTACTTATTTTCCTTTTCCTATCATTCCTTTTTCCAATTTTTTTCCCCCTTGTTCATCCATATTTCATTCAATCTCTCATTCTTTCTATCTGTCCTTCTTTATATTCCTATTTCATTCTCTTTCTTTCTTTCCATCATCTAGCAATGCTTTAATTATTTTCTTGTTTCTTCCTTTCTTATTATCATCTTCTCATCCTATCCTTCTTTGTTTGTATTCCTTACATTTGTAAATGATTTTTTTGTCTTTCCTTCCATCACCCAACCATCTGTCTCCCATTTCTTCTTTCAATATTTCATCTATTTTCCTGCTCTTCTTATTTGCCTCCTTCCATTTTTGTTTATGTGTTCCTTCCATCTGCTCTTCTTTCTGCCCTTCTTTTCAGTCTTCATTTGGTTTCTTGCCTTCTTTCTTCCTTCCCTTTTATTATTCCTTTCCATCTTTCTTTCCATATTTCCATACTTCTTTTGTGCTTTTTTCCATCCTGCTTCCTATTTGCTTTCCATCTTTTTCTCCTTATATGCATTCTATTCTCCTTCCTTCGCACTCTCTCACTCTATTTGGCTCTCAATTATTTTCTCTTTACCATTAATTTAATTACTTTCTCTCTGTCTCTGGATTCTTTTGCACCCACTGTCCCCATTCCACAGCTGTGTCACGGCAAAAATTATTGCAGTACTGTGAGCCACAGATCAAAGTTAGGAAGGGCCATAAACCAATGTATTTTGCCCCTGTGGCTCCCCTACTGAAGCGGATATAGCTGGTGCTTCACTAGGCCCTTGTTCAAGGCAAGCCTGGTTCTGGCTCAGCGGGTCCATCAATATTAACCCTCACTCAGACAACGCTGCTAAGACTAAGTAACACATTCCTTGCGAGGGAGTCAGTCATAGAACTAGGAATTACAAATACAACCCAAAACTGGAGACTACCCCAGAATCAGAATCCACCCAAAATCCTTAAGAAAGGGGCACACTAGTATCATGAGTGTCTAGATAAGTATGGGTAAGAATACTCCGTGCATGCGTAAAGCCCACCATGAGAGAAGGGGTGATAGCAACACCTTGGTGAACAACCTCAGGCCGACTTCAAGTCCTTGTGAACTGCAAAGAGGAGGAAGCATTGATGAGACAGAGTCTCTGTACATGAAAATAAGAATCCTCTAGGTCCATGGATGTCAGATAATGAGATCAGGGTACCTTCAGGAAAATACCCTACAATTAAGCCATCCAAAATGGTATATCTCAGGGAGCACTGGAGAAATCTCAGGCACTGACATCTCAGACCAATGCCAACACCCGGTCATCTGAAATAGAATCCTCACAAATACTGGTAAAAAGCTGTAAGACAACATCCCCATGAAGGGACAGGAGCAATGGATCCAGAGGACACAACCCCAGATAACCATGATGGTTTCTTTGGAGGAAAAGAAGAAAAGCATCTGAAAGGCTACATATAGCCCGTCCCTTGCCTCCTGAAGTCAGATGAAGAATGGAGCTAGGCACAAACTGCACATGAACATGCTGCACTTTAGGAGAAGGCTTCCTCAATGCAGATTCTGGAGGCTTGGCACAGAAAGGCAGTACTAAAATAGCATCTTCCAGTGCCACTATCACAAGCTCTCCTAAACTCTGCCCAAACAGCTTTCACCCCAGAAAAAGAAGACTCAACAAGGGTGCCCTATTAGAAGTATTACTGTAGCAACTGAGTACTCTTATCACACAAGGATTGCACAGAAGGATCACAGGAGGTTTCTTGGATGAACTTTACTAGTTTAATCTTCAGAAGAGAAAGTTCCGGCCAAACCATTTTCATCCATCACCAGCTCCTTCTCCGTCTGCTCTCCTCTGCATTCTACCATCCACTCTTACATGTTTAACATTCAATAACAGAAACTCTAAAAGGGATTGCACGACATAACACACCTCCCTGGACCTGGAACACTGGAGATCCTCAGATCATAGTCCGAGACCATAGCCCCCACCCCCCCATGTTTCTCCCACAATGTTAAACAGTTAGACTAGAGATACTGATAACTACTTACAGGAAATATATACAACATTGTAAAATATGTGAGATAAATGGAAAAGTAAAAATGTACATTCCTGTTGACAACCAATGCTGATTACATTGCATAATCCTTCAAATACTTGGGCCTCCTCACATCCCTGCTACTCCTCCGTGCAGGGACTGGTTGTTCACTTTTCCCATTGTCATTATCCTCTCTATCACAACCCATATTGGCATGTCCCATGTTCTTTACACCTTCTCCTTTAATTACCACTACTGTATTTAAGGTCCAGATGCACAAGTCTTCAGTCTTGACAGCACTGGTAATTAGCTCGACAACTCTGATGTTCATCTAGACCCTAGGAATCCCTTTCCTGCGCACAGTTTTCTTAATTCTAACCCAATCAACTAGTGTTACTTCCATTTTCTTCACCACCTTCTTTGCATCATACTATATTTTCCTGACTATCATCCTGTCTAATTCTTTGCTTCTCCAATCACTCCATTCTTCGTACTCATTCATTCTTACTCATGACCATTCATCCATGCAGGAAAGACCACTGTATTCCAGTGGCGGCTGATATAATTTAAAAGTGGGGGGGCAAGCATGGCGGGAGCGTGCAGGGGATTAATAAAGTAAAACGTACCTGACATGACGGCAGCCTCGCCTCTCGCTGATTCTCTGCTATGCAGATCCCAACAGTCTCTGGGGTAGCATCACAGACTCCCTGTGCAATCCCTGAGCTGCTCTCATTCTATGAGAGCAGTGTGAGGATTGGCCTGAGCGGGCTGAAAAGACACTCGCTCAGACACAGAGAGTCTGTGCTGTTTCTCCAACCCGGCTGTACAATATAGCTGGGTTGGAGAAAACAAAGTGCGCATGTCAGTTTGGCCGGCCTAATAAGGCCGGCCAAACTGACATACGCACTTACAAGTGCACATACCACTCCTCCTCCCTTCCGTGGCCTGGCCCCGCCCCTCCCTGCACACGCTGGCTCAGAGCCAGCAGCTAAAAAATAAAATGATAGTAAGATATTGTTTCATTTTTCAGCTGCTGGCTCTGAGCCACTGGGGCGACGCTCCTCCGCCATCGTAGAGGAGTCGCCACTGCTGTATTCAGTTTCCTACCTCTGAACAACTCAAACTGAGTCTTCCCCGTGGTGGAGTGTGGAGGGAATGCTCGTCACCAGTGAGGCAACTGGGTGCTCTAATCACCAGGCTCACAGGAGGTTTCTTGAATGAACTTTACTAGTTTAATCTTTGAAAGAGAAAGTCCCAGCCAAACCAATTCCATGCATCACCGGCTCCCTCTACGTCTGCTGTCTTCTACATTCTACCTGCAGTGATGCCGTAAAAGTCAAGGTAACTAACCAGCAGTCAGCGATTGCCCACGGTTAAATCTGTGGTAGAAAAAAGAAGAAAGGACTGCCTACAAGGTAAAGGACTGAGCAGTGTAATAACAGGGGGCAGTCGGCAGCATAGTGATATCACTTGCCTGCAAATTAATAGAAAAGGTCTATGAGGTCTGTATGAGGAGAATGTGTGTTTTGCGATATGTAGAGTGTGGTCTGGTAGGATGTGCCCCTCAGAGTAGACGAGCTTAAGTTAGACGCTTTGCACTTTATGCGCAACATGAGATGATGCGAGATTGGGAGGTCATACTGAATCAGGAAAAATCTAGTACGTAATGGTATTCAGTCATGTCAGACATGTTCAGAGAGTGGTAGCGTTGAGCTCAGTTTCTGTACATTGCAGAAATGTTCTTGAAATCTGTCTTTCAAAACGCGTACTGTGCTCTCTCCAGATATCAGTTGCATAGGCATTCAATTAAATAGATGGCAATGTTGTTATTGCAATTCACTCAATGATGAATTTTGTAAGGGGGTCAATTCCGGTATGAAAACATGACAGTGTTGTTTTTACCTAACTTGCAGGTATTACAGTTGTGTCAAATGTAGAAGCCATTTGGATTACTAGATATAACATTGAGAGACTATCTAAACATGTGATGGAGCAGAGTAAAAGAATTTTTTTTAACCCCTAACAAATTTTATAAATTAATAAACATGTTCGTTTTAAATGTATTAATCAACAATGTATGTGAGGGAAGGGTAACTCGCTAAAATGTGTGCTGAATAATCTATTTACAAATGTCCATGTGTCTAATTATAACATAAAAATAATTGCGTACAAATTAAATAATAAATGCATGATCCGTGCTTTTTAGAATAAAACGTGATGTTGCAAAAACAATAGTGATGGTAAGTAAGGAACAGCCTAAATGTTGCTTTTCGCTAGGTAACAACTAATTGGGGTACGTAGAAGACGGGAGGGAAAACGAAAAGGCTATGTTTCTCTATTTTAATTATGTTTTGTTTATTTCTAAATAGTGCTTCTAAGTCTAAATCAAGTGGCGAGATAAAATGGCTGCCAAATTATTAGAGTGCGCATGTGCGGAGAAAACACGCGCTGAGGGAGAAAAAGTTGGAGAAAGACTGACCACGTGTTGAGGCTGAAAGGCTAGGATGCAAGAATGGTCAAGGCTGATGTGACCTATTTGAACTGATAAAGTGTCGTGGTGATCAGCAAAGAATCGTGGGAAACTGTCTTATGAGAAAGGACAATGCCTGCAGAGTTTTCGAATGTATCGAAAGAAGTTACAAATGTACTGATCGAAGCGGATGGAAACATGTCATGAACTGTGAGAAAGGAAATGAACATTTACATTCCGAAAGAACAAGCTGGAACCGGGAGAATTTGATGAGAACTGAATAATAGACTGAGTGGACCAATGAAAGAAAAGCGTGTTATTAATGCTGCAACAATTAGTTAGCACAGCTAGAATTAGGGTATAAGAAGGCCTACTCTTAGTGGGAGGGGGTCGTCATTCGCGTTTGCTTCCAGTAATGCTGAGTTCCAGATCGATGAGCGGGAGATGCTGAGAGACTGTTAGATGAGACGGGTTGCGGTAGCTGATGCTGACGAGCTGAAGTTTCTGTTGCTGTCTTTATTTTCCAGTTGAGTATGAGAATCATGCTAGTCTCCAATTTAAACTTAGGTTAGAAATCATTAGGCTTAATTAGGAAGATAGGTAGGTTAATTAGGATTTTTCCTCATGACAAAATTTCCTTTCTGCAATAAAATTGATTTTGCTTAATAAATATTTGATTTAATAAAAGTATGAATAATTGAATAATAAAGTCTAAATCCTTTTACATGCCTTTAAAATTTATATAAACTTTGAAATTCTTAAATCAAATGACTCAGTGATTATTTACTAAATGGTTGCGAAATTAGTAATTAGTTATTGTGATTTAGCTGGTCTTAATCACTATCAACTAATACATACTAGATGATCCATCGACAAAACAATGAGCAGGAATATCTTATGAGATAACTAAAATTGATAGGTTATGGTAAAAAGGTATCCCGGCTCCTTCCAGCGGTACATCATAATGTTCATTTTTAGTTTCCTCTTTCTCCTAGGAGTATAGTTTCATAAAAGTGTAGACAGGAAATCCAGGTGAGTGTGTGTGTGTGTTTGATAGGCGATGTCATGGGCCCCATCGTCATGTGGATGTGAGAAATACAAGTCGCGCCTGGATGACCGATAAGTGACCTAGGAGAAATAGTTTTTATTGTATCCGCTGCATCAGATTTCTTGGTAGCAGAGTTATGGTTTCTATAGATTAGTTTAGTGATTATTGATTATTGATTATTTTTGATGACTGTTGGACTTGGCCCTTTTTTTGCAGGGTCATCCCTAAACTTTTTGCCTTCCTCCTATATTTTTTCTGACCTGTTGTTGGCTGTTTTATGACTCTGGGCACTTTACCACTGCTGATCAGTGCTAAAGTGCATATGCTCTCCCTATTGTAAATTGTGTTATGGATTAGTGACTCTATGATTGGATGATTGGTTTACTTGTCAGTCCCTAGTACAGTGCACTGAGTGTGCCCAGGGCTTGTAAATCCAATGCCGCTGGTGGGCTTGCAGCACTGGTTGTGCCACCCACAGAAGCGGCTTGTAAAATGTGTCTCAGGCCTGCCATCTCAGAGCCTGTGTGCAGCCTAGGGCTGCCATGTCGACTTGGTGAGTACACCCACTTACCAGTCCCTAAACCTTCCCTTTACTGCATGTTGGTCACCCCTAAAGTAGGCCCTAGGGCAGGGTGCATTGTAAGTACAAGGTAGGACATGCCCTGGTGTGTGTGGCATGTCCTAATAGTGAATTACAGCCATTTTCGTTTTTCACTATTGCAAGGCTACCTGCTCCCCATAGGCCAGAATGGGCAGACTGACTATTACACCTTATAGTCAGAACTGACCCAGGGAACATGGTAGAAAAACGAATTTAGTATGCCTGAACTCAGAATGATAAAATACATCTTTTAGTGAAGTTGGTTTTAACATTCTGTGTTTGAAAATACCACTTTTAGAAAGTGGGTATTTTCTTGCCTAAACTTCCAAGCCTGCCTCTGCTAGGTTGTGTATTCCTTGTCTGGAGATTGAGTGACAGGGGCTGGGGGTGGCTACAGGAGACAGGGTGAGTCAGCACAGGGCTGAATAGAAAGATCTGCATCCAGAGTGGAGGGAGGAGTTGCACCTGGGTCTGAATAGGGCTGTGCCTGCCTTCCACAATGCTGGCTCCACCTCCTGCCGGGCGGCTGAGCACCCTGCCCCACATTCTGAAAGGAAAGAAGGAGACAGAAAAACAAAGTGCTCCAGGACTGACCAGAACTGGTTTTGGGCTGGGCAGAGGCCTCTCTGCCTTCAGAGAACAAAGGAAAACTGTGTATAAAAAGGGGACCCAGACCCCTAGGAAATTAGATCACTTTGGGAAAACAAGAAGAAACCTTTGCTGAGGAGCGGAACCAAGAAGGAACTGAGGAGAAGACTATCCCTAAGCTAGAGGGATCTGCCTGCAGTGGTTGCCTGACTGCCAAAGGGAGGAGAAAGGACTTTGTGTGCACTTTTATTCAACTTGTAAAGTATCTCCAAGGGCTTGAGAAAAGAGCTTGCCTCCTGCTGAAGTCTCAGGGACAACAGACTTCAACCACCAGCTCCCCAAGAATCCTTTGGAAGTGCCTGCTGCTGTTTTGGGCCTTCTGAAGGGACTGCGTGTCGCAAGGAGCTGAAAGCGCGACTCAAGAGGAAGAAGCGTGTCGCCGTCGCTGCTGCTGCCGTCGCAACTCCGAAGGAGGGTGTCGCCGCTGTAGCTGTCGTGTTGCACCGCATCGAGAGAAGCGTCCCGCAACGAAGAGGAAGCGTGTCGCCGTCGCTGCTGCTGCCGTCGCAACTCCGAAGGAGGGTGTCGCCGCTGTAGCTGTCGCATTGCACCGCATCAAGAGAAGAGTCTCGCATCGAGGAAGAAGCGTGTCGCCGTCGCAGCCGCTGCCGTCGCAACTCCGAAGGAGGGTGTCGCCGCTGTAGCTGTCGCATTGCACCGCATCAAGAGAAGCGCCTCGCATCCACGGAGAAGCGTGCCGCCGTCGGAGCTGCTGCCGTCGCATCACGAAACAAGGGTGTCGCCGCTGCAGTTGTCGCATCGAGCGGAAGCGTCTCGCCACGTCGGAGAAGAGGGTCGCCGCCAAAGCCGCTGTCGTCGCATCGCTGAACAAGGGTGTCGCCGCTGTAGCTGACGCATCGAGTCGAGACTTCTCGCAACCTCGGAGAAGCGTGCCGCATCAGGAAGAACTTGACGTCTTTATTTCTTTGCACCAGAACTTTGTCGCATTTCCATCGCTGCAACATTGCTTGTTGTGGAAGCGTCCCGCATCGTAAGGTACATTGACTTAAAGTGTCGCATCGTAAGAACTGAACTGAACTAAGCTAAAACTACCATTTTTAAGTACAGTATTGTGGATTTTTGTCGTTATGGTCTTGTGTTAAAACTATATAAAGAATACTTATTTTTGATATAAACCTTGTGTGGTGTCCATCTGTAGTGTGTCCCTAGATTACTGTATGTGTTCACAAATGCTTTACACACTGCCTCTGAGATAAGCCTGTCTGCTCGTGCCAAGCTACCAAGGGGGTGAGCAGGGGTTATTTTAGGAGTGTACCCCTTTACCCTGACTAGAGGCGAGGGTCCCTATTTGTCACAAGTACCTACCTGTGCCAACTAGAGACCCCCAATTCTAACATTGGTGGTCAGCGGTGAGGATTCTGGACTTGCATTTGTGATTCATGTACAGTGATTGGTGAACACTACTATTGAGTGCAGACCAAACGCGACCACATACTGTTTTTCTGTTTTATGGTGTCCTCCTGGAGGTATTTTTGATACCATGACTCTGGTTAGTTGTTGCAAAATGGAACTCAACTTCTGGCACATGTTTATCTACACAATGAAGGAGCTACGTGTGTTTTGCAAGGAAAGAGGGCTGCCTGTGAAGAGAAGGTCCAGGGAGGATCTAGAGGCATCCCTATTTCAGTATGAGTTACCCCGCTGGAAGGCAACACTACCAGTTGAGTCTGAGGAGGAGGAATTCCCTAGAAGTGAGGGAGAAACAGAAACAGATAGCTGGCTTCTGGCTTATGAGCAGAAGCTGAGAGAAATTGACGAAGAGCTGAGAGAGATTGATGAGGCTCAGAGGGCCTTAGCCCAAGAAAAAGAAATTTGGGCAGCTCAGGAAGTGAGCTTTGCTGAGTTGGAGGTGGAGTCCAGCTCAGATGGTGGCAGCAAAATTAAGTTATTCAGTGCTGAGAGAGTAGTGCACACACCCAGAGATGTGGCGCCTGACTTGAAGGAGGGGGTTAACATACACCAGGAGGTTCAAGGACATGAGGTAGCTCCAGTAGTGCGCAGTGTCCCTGAGAGGAATAGGGAAACTGACGCAGGGATTCATGGTCCTAGTGGTGGGAGGGACACTCTACTGACTCTAGATGAGAGGTGCAGGGAGAGGGGTTCCCCCATGGTTGAAGTCCTGGTATGTGAGTGTGAAGACCGCCCAGAAGAGTGTGGGTTGAGTGACAGAGACAGTCAGATACTGTCTTGCCAGTCTCAGGAGAGTGGTGTGGAGTACGTGTGTGAGGCACTGGATGGTGAGGTGAAGGATAGTTTGGTTAACCCCTGTGGGGACTGTGTGATCCAATTTGGGGAGAGCATATTGTAAGTCCCTGTTTTCCAGAGCTATGCCAACACCTGTTGGAGTGTGAGTTCTCTGACCTCAGGGAGCTCACATTGGAGGCAGACCTTTTGGTGGATTCCAGAGGGTCTGAAGAGGCATTGGGGAGTGACCCTAAGAGGAGTGGCTCAGGTGTCTTCCAACCCAGAGTGGTGGGAGAGGTTCAGTGTAGCCCAGCTAGGTCCCGTGGTAATGGGAGGGGTGTAGGGACTCACGTCCTGTCTCAGTGGAGAAGGAGTGAGTGTGGGGCTGCGTGTCCCAAGGTGCCCGAAACCCAGTCTCAGAGCCTGGATGGTTCTTCAAGGGAACACCAGGTAGGGAGCCTAGGCTGTCCTGATGGGCCGCCTGTTGAGGAGGATCTCCTAGTGTCTAGAGAACCTGGAGCGTCTGTAAATGGAGCTCCAGTGTTTCTGGTGTCTGGCAGTGCCGCTCCAGTTGGGAGGGTGCAGAAGTCCAGAGTGAGGGGTGAGAGGGGGAGAGAGTCCCCAGTGGAAGAACCAGTGGGTCAGGGACCAGCCAGAAGGGCTGAGTCACCAGTGAATGACCATGGTAACACCACTTCTGTCCTGGGGGATCTTCCCGCGCTGTCAGATGGACAGGGGTCGGGAGATCTGCGCCAGGCGGACTGTCACACAACACATGAGAGATGTGTTACCCTCTGGGGGGCATGCGTGCTCCCCAGGAAGTCCTGGTGCGCCAGGCAGATTATTACACAACTCTAGAGGAGTGTGTTTCCCTTGGGGGGGTTGGTGTACCCTCCCGGAAGTCCTGGGTTGCCAGGCACAGGTCCAGCCTAAGGGTTCAGACCCTGGGTTGGAGGGCCAGGTTCAGGGTGTCCCCCTGACCTGGAGGAAGGGGCAGCTGCTAACAGTGCCCCTACCAGTTTGTCTTCTGGGGGCACCACTCCAGGTGGGAGGGTGCAGGGCCCCACTGAGGGAGGCAGGGAGAGGACAGCCTCACCCCTGACCTCTGCCCAGTCTAAGGGTACAGACCCTAAGCTGGGTTCCCAGTTGCAGGATAGAACCCCTGAACTGGTGGGCGAGTGTGCAGGACCCCTACCACAGGTGCCCTGACAATTCTAGAAGGGGGTACCGCTCCAGGTGGGAGGGTACAGAGCCCCAAGGAGGAGGACCGGGTGTGGGAGAGCCCACCCCAGTCTCCCTGTCCAGCCGCCGGTTACAGGCCCGGGGCTGGTGGGTCAGTGTCAGGATGTCATACCTGACCTGACGGTTGGGAGAGTGGACAAAGGGTGCCAGGCACCTGGGGCTACTGCCCCCGCTCTCTGACACCACAGAGGTTGGAGAGCCATGAAAGGCCTGGGGCCTGGCTCTCATCACTGACGGCTGTCAGTGGCCACTGTGGCTTGCTGTCCTGGTGGACAGAGTTGCCCCTGGGAGGGGGACAGAAGTCACACCCCGGGGGTGGACTAGGCCACACCTCTGTGTTGGCCATGTGGGTACTGTCTGTCTGTTGGGACACACCTGTGAGCAAGCTAAGGTTAGGTGCTGCACAGGTGGTGTCCACAGTTGAGGAGAAGGGTTCCCCATGGGTTAGCTTGGTGGGCCCTGAGAGTATGGACAGAGTGATTCCAATAGGTTCAGATTGGCGTAGAACTGGAATATGCCCCTGCTGTTGTGGGCCAGGGTCCAGGTTCTATCGCCCAAAGCAGGGAAGCCCATCAGGGTAGTGATTGGTCTCCCCTGCGTTTTTGGCTGGAAGGGGGTTGTGTTGGACTTGGCCCTTTTTTGCAGGGTCATCCCTAAACTTTTTGCCTTCCTCCTATATTTTTTCTGACCTGTTGTTGGCTGTTTTATGACTCTGGGCACTTTACCACTGCTGATCAGTGCTAAAGTGCATATGCTCTCCCTATTGTAAATTGTGTTATGGATTAGTGACTCTATGATTGGATGATTGGTTTACTTGTCAGTCCCTAGTACAGTGCACTGAGTGTGCCCAGGGCTTGTAAATCCAATGCCGCTGGTGGGCTTGCAGCACTGGTTGTGCCACCCACAGAAGCGGCTTGTAAAATGTGTCTCAGGCCTGCCATCTCAGAGCCTGTGTGCAGCCTAGGGCTGCCATGTCGACTTGGTGAGTACACCCACTTACCAGTCCCTAAACCTTCCCTTTACTGCATGTTGGTCACCCCTAAAGTAGGCCCTAGGGCAGGGTGCATTGTAAGTACAAGGTAGGACATGCCCTGGTGTGTGTGGCATGTCCTAATAGTGAATTACAGCCATTTTCGTTTTTCACTATTGCAAGGCTACCTGCTCCCCATAGGCCAGAATGGGCAGACTGACTATTACACCTTATAGTCAGAACTGACCCAGGGAACATGGTAGAAAAACGAATTTAGTATGCCTGAACTCAGAATGATAAAATACATCTTTTAGTGAAGTTGGTTTTAACATTCTGTGTTTGAAAATACCACTTTTAGAAAGTGGGTATTTTCTTGCCTAAACTTCAAGCCTGCCTCTGCTAGGTTGTGTATTCCTTGTCTGGAGATTGAGTGACAGGGGCTGGGGGTGGCTACAGGAGACAGGGTGAGTCAGCACAGGGCTGAATAGAAAGATCTGCATCCAGAGTGGAGGGAGGAGTTGCACCTGGGTCTGAATAGGGCTGTGCCTGCCTTCCACAATGCTGGCTCCACCTCCTGCCGGGCGGCTGAGCACCCTGCCCCACATTCTGAAAGGAAAGAAGGAGACAGAAAAACAAAGTGCTCCAGGACTGACCAGAACTGGTTTTGGGCTGGGCAGAGGCCTCTCTGCCTTCAGAGAACAAAGGAAAACTGTGTATAAAAGGGGACCCAGACCCCTAGGAAATTAGATCACTTTGGGAAAACAAGAAGAAACCTTTGCTGAGGAGCGGAACCAAGAAGGAACTGAGGAGAAGACTATCCCTAAGCTAGAGGGATCTGCCTGCAGTGGTTGCCTGACTGCCAAAGGGAGGAGAAAGGACTTTGTGTGCACTTTTATTCAACTTGTAAAGTATCTCCAAGGGCTTGAGAAAAGAGCTTGCCTCCTGCTGAAGTCTCAGGGACAACAGACTTCAACCACCAGCTCCCCAAGAATCCTTTGGAAGTGCCTGCTGCTGTTTTGGGCCTTCTGAAGGGACTGCGTGTCGCAAGGAGCTGAAAGCGCGACTCAAGAGGAAGAAGCGTGTCGCCGTCGCTGCTGCTGCCGTCGCAACTCCGAAGGAGGGTGTCGCCGCTGTAGCTGTCGTATTGCACCGCATCGAGAGAAGCGTCCCGCAACGAAGAGGAAGCGTGTCGCCGTCGCTGCTGCTGCCGTCGCAACTCCGAAGGAGGGTGTCGCCGCTGTAGCTGTCGCATTGCACCGCATCAAGAGAAGAGTCTCGCATCGAGGAAGAAGCGTGTCGCCGTCGCAGCCGCTGCCGTCGCAACTCCGAAGGAGGGTGTCGCCGCTGTAGCTGTCGCATTGCACCGCATCAAGAGAAGCGCCTCGCATCCACGGAGAAGCGTGCCGCCGTCGGAGCTGCTGCCGTCGCATCACGAAACAAGGGTGTCGCCGCTGCAGTTGTCGCATCGAGCGGAAGCGTCTCGCCACGTCGGAGAAGAGGGTCGCCGCCAAAGCCGCTGTCGTCGCATCGCTGAACAAGGGTGTCGCCGCTGTAGCTGACGCATCGAGTCGAGACTTCTCGCAACCTCGGAGAAGCGTGCCGCATCAGGAAGAACTTGACGTCTTTATTTCTTTGCACCAGAACTTTGTCGCATTTCCATCGCTGCAACATTGCTTGTTGTGGAAGCGTCCCGCATCGTAAGGTACATTGACTTAAAGTGTCGCATCGTAAGAACTGAACTGAACTAAGCTAAAACTACCATTTTTAAGTACAGTATTGTGGATTTTTGTCGTTATGGTCTTGTGTTAAAACTATATAAAGAATACTTATTTTTGATATAAACCTTGTGTGGTGTCCATCTGTAGTGTGTCCCTAGATTACTGTATGTGTTCACAAATGCTTTACACACTGCCTCTGAGATAAGCCTGTCTGCTCGTGCCAAGCTACCAAGGGGGTGAGCAGGGGTTATTTTAGGAGTGTACCCCTTTACCCTGACTAGAGGCGAGGGTCCCTATTTGTCACAAGTACCTACCTGTGCCAACTAGAGACCCCCAATTCTAACAATGACTAACACTATATGTTGAGTCGCGTTATGTTATATGTAAGTTTTCACGCTTCTGGGATGTAGGAAGTGGAACACGTGTAACAAGAGAAGTTACATGGAATTTGGTACATGGTCTGAATTCATTTTGGTAATAACACAAGTTGTGTTATGTTAGGGATTTTCTGTACGAAAGGTGTGTGACTGAAATAGCAAATCACGTTTTCTTGTGAAACTCTGGCCTTAATTCTCAGGAGCATAGTCTCCACATGTGTCTTATCCCCAGAGAAACGGGTTTATTGTTTGCTTGAGAGAAGGGTAAGGTAGAGGGAAGTGCTACTTTATCGGCGAAAGTTAATAATTCTGTGGTAGGGTAGAGGTAAGCGCTGCCTACTGGAAATACAGGATTCTTGTGTAAAAGGACAAAGCTGTCACTTTGTTTAGCGAATCAGACTATGGAATTGTTTTAAATGTCGTAACTAACGAAGAAACATTGAAAAGAAAATTGCCGATAAATTTTGTAAAGGAGGGGTAAAAGAGCAGGAGTGACGTAGACAGTGCCGCGCTAGGATTGGATAGTGCGCTGGTCACGTGAACACAAAGACAGGAGTGACGTGGGAAAAGTGCCGCGCTGGGATTGGTCGGTACGCAGAAGAAGGAAATTGTTCTGATTGGTGTGTTGGTGTGAATCGCGCTGTGATTGGTTAAAGTTCCGTACACGGAACAGTGCTGAAATTTAGATTGTTTTAAAGAGAAAAACCAGTTGAAAACATGCCGTATTATGAGTATGAAAGGGAGAGAACGTCGTGGACGACAAAAATTAAGAATTTCTTTAAGAAAGACAAGAAGGTTGTGACTAGAGAGGGACAAGTGATTCCTCCGCCGAAATCAGCAGCTTCACATATGATGCTGAAATACGGATATCATACATGCATATGGCTAGAAAATTGGGCAAAATATACGAAGAATGATGGAGCATTGGCATTTCCAGAGAATGGTTCATTTAGTGTAGCGGTTTTGCGAAACTTGAGAGAAAAGATGACAAATTTAGAACCTAGACCTAGACCAACACAGTTTGAGGCTTTGACGGAATGGGAAGATGAGATGTATGAGCGAGAGAGATTCAGAGGGTTGAGAGATCATGAGTTTATGCCTGGAAGATTGTGGGGAGTAAATCATGAGGATAGAATAAAACGATGGAGATGTGCTAACATGACAGGAGGTTTGTTTCCGGCTTTTACAGTTGAAGATGAATCTAAGAGAAAACGTACTGAGAAAAAGAAACATATGGAGAGGGAGAAATATATGCATGAGAGTGAAACAGATGATGAATTGCTGGAAGATATTCTAAATAGAAATCCCCCTCCGTATCAGCAAAGTTCTACAGTGGTGACAACTAATGCGCCGCAAATAGAGACTGTGCGAAATAAAAGTCCCGTAAAAAGAAGTGAAATAAATAGGTCCCAAGATCAAATGAGAACTTCACAAAATGAAGGAGTAGAAAGTGACCATGCAACTGAATTAGCGAGAACAACAAAAGAACTAACTGAGAAAATTAGAGAATTAACGAAAAACATGGAAGCTGTAACGGTACCCGTGACAATAGGTCCAGTAATACCAGTTTTTGAAAATCAGAAAATTGATGAACGATCTTTAGTGATTCCTATGAATCCACAATTGCAAAGAGAAAGGGAAAGAATGGAACCAAGTGCAAGTACAAGTAATTTGGCTAGTGCTTATAGACCAAGTCCACCTGCAAATTTGACAGTGAATGAATGTAACGGATGGAAAATGCCTATGGTAACAGAATCTGCAACAGTGACACCTGAAAAGAGCGGTAATTGGACAGAACTAAATACTACGCCTATAGGTCCGACTCCGGATGAGTTAAATGAGTGGATAAAGGCATTTAAAATAAAAGAACCAGAAGAAAAACCATTAGATGTAATTAGGTTAAAAATTGACATGGAAGAATTAATTTTGGGAACGATTGGTACAGAAAAGCTGAAAAATTACCAGGATGATGAGATTATGTTTTTGTGCAAAAGTATTACATGGAGAGCTAGGAATTTGCATGACAAACTAGAAGAGATAGCAAGTGAAATTGGAGTGGAATTTGCGAAAGTGAAAACATTGCAGAAACCGTACAGAGTAGACTTTTGTGAGAAAGATATTGAAAATTTGAACACAGCCGGAAGGTTGACACAGATAAAGGAGTTAATGGTCTTACTGAGAAAATGGGGTGATGTAGACAGATGGAAAGTCCGATGGGCAAAAAAGAATGAGAGAGCTACAGACAAAGCTTCTTTGGCTTTTATGATAACTGAAAAGGAACAGGTTGCTAGAGAATACCCTATGAGAGAAACTCCAGGTGGTAGTTATGTACATGTTCCCTGGACTAGACAGGATATATTGTCATTTACAAATGATTTCCCTAAGCTGAGAGAGAAACCAGTCGAATGGTACCGACAAGTAGAGAGGTTTGTGAAAGTTTCAAAAGTGTTGTGGATAGATTTAGATGGATTGTTTGACATAGTGGTGCCAACTGATTTGTGGTCTGAATGTAAAATTACAGTTGATTGGCCAGCTACAGAGTATCAAAGAGATCCTAAGACAGGAGCTCCAGGTCCAGAGGTGATGCGAAAATATGAACAGGTGATTACCTTTTTGAAAAATAAGATTCCTCCGAAAGAAACAGATTGGGTAAAAATAGACAGAACTACACAGGAAAGTAAGGAATCCGTACATGCCTACTATGAAAGATTATTGTTGGTTTTCAAGCAGTATAGTGTTACGAGGAGTTGAGTGAAAAGGATATGAGTCATTTTGTATACAGGTTTGTGTTTGGACTGAAACCAGAGATAAGTGAAATGATTAAACAACACATGATTAACTGGCAGAACGGCACGGTAGATGAGGTGTTGAGATATGCTAAGTATTGTAGTGATGACATTGAGAGTAGACAGCGTAAATTGAAAGAAAAGGCAATGTGGGCACAGGTGAAAGTGGCAGAGAAACAAGAAGCTCAATTGAGTGATAGCGGGAATGACGCTGGACAAAATAAAACCCGACCTAACATAGGTAAAGGAAAAGGTCAAATGAGTTTAGACGAAGCAAAGAAAAAATGGCCATGTCATAATTGCGGAAAATTAGGGCATTGGAGAAACGAGTGTAAGTTCCCACCAAAACCTAATCCGGAAAATCAATCGTTAAATCCACAGGTGCAGAATGAGGTAGTTGTTCAACAGAGTCAGGTGCCACAACCACCACTTCCCAACAGTGTTAACCAGCAGAGATACAGTACAGAAACAGGATTCTACGGAGGAGAGCAGGTAACACAGTTGCCACGAGCAGCCAACATTTCTCAGTATTGGTTGCGTCAGAGTGAGGATGAGACGGATGAAAGTTCATGACGGTGCCTAGAAGAGGGAAAAGAGTGCGTACTTGGCGCAACTCTAGAGGTAGATCAGTCTGGTCCCTTTGTGGATGGAGAAGTGAATGGAGCAAATGTAACATTCCTTGTCGATACTGGAGCTACCCGTTCTACTGTTAGGTCAGTGGAAATTCCAAACCTTCCTCTCTCAGGTGAATACATCCAAGTAGTAGGAGTAGCGAATCAGCAGATTAAAACACCACTTACTGAATTAGTGGAAGTGAAAATTGGTCCTTTCAGTAAAATGCATAAATTTGTAGTTTGTGATTGTAGTCCCGTAAATCTTTTAGGTCGTGACCTCTTGTGCAAAATGAATTGCACCATTTATTGTACACCAGATGGGATTGGGTTTCAGACCCCAGATGAAGATGTACTATATAAAGTGACATTGATGAATCAGGAACCAGAAATGAATGGTTTGTTTCCTACATTTAATGCAGAAAAACTTCCAAAAGAGTTGAAAGAAACAGTGGAAGAAAATGTGTGGGATTTTACAGGAAGATATTGGATTGATGAAAGAAGTAGATCCTGTAAAGGTGACGGTAAAAGAAGGAACAACTTATCCAAATACGCCACAGTATAAATTGACTCCAGAAATAATTGAAGGGATAACTCCTGTGATAAATAAAATGATTGAACAGGGAATTCTAAAAGAAATAATGAGCAGTCCATGTAATTCACCTATAATGGGATTGAAAAAGCCAAACGGAACATATAGAATAGTGCAGGATTTAAGAAAGATAAATAAAATAGTTGTACCTTGTTGTCCAATAGTGCCAAACCCTGCAGTAATTCTATACCAAATTCCACATGAAGCTGAGTGGTACACTGTGATAGATTTGTGTCATGCATTTTTCTCTATTCCTTTACATCCAGATAGCCAGCCATTATTTGCGTTCCGTTTCGGAGAGCGTATTTTGGCATGGTGCCGAATTCCTCAGGGGTATACAGAAAGCCCCTCAATCTTTAATCAGATTTTAAAGAAATCCCTGGAATATTTGAAAATGCCAGAGAAGTCAGTGATGGTGCATTATATTGATGACCTATTGGTTGCATCGAAAACAAAAGAAGCATGTGTCAGCGATACAATTGCTTTACTGAACCATTTAGAGAAAAGAGGACATAAAGTGTCCCCTTCAAAATTGCAGTTTTGTCAGAAAGAAGTCCAGTATTTAGGGCATAAAATTGAGAAAGGAGTGCGAAAGGTAACGACAGAGAGAATAAAAATGATTCAAGGAATGAGAGCACCAATGACACAAAGAGAGGTAAGAATGTTTCTGGGAATGGTTGGATATTGCCGACAATGGATAAGTGGTTTTTCATTGATTGCTAAGCCATTACAAAAACTGACCAAGAAGGATGTAAGAGACCCTTTTGAATTGAATGAAGACGAAATGAAATCTTTCAAAGAGTTGAAAAAGAAATTATGTGAGACCCCAGCTTTAGGGATGCCTGACTATGAAAAGGATTTTGAATTGTACTGTAGTGAAAGAGATGGATGTGCATTTTCAGTACTGGTACAAAAACATGGAACAATGAAGAGACCAATTGCTTATTTCTCAGCTGTTTTAGACCCTATAGCAAAAGCGTTACCTGGATGTCTGAAAGCTGTTGCTGCTACTTGTGTAAGTCTGGAACAAAGTGAAGGTATAGTAATGGGGTACCCACTGAGAGTATATGTTCCCCATTCGGTGGAGATCCTTTTGACAAGAACAAAAACACAGTACATGACACATAGTCGGCTGACTAAGTACGAAAAAGTAATCTTAAGTGCAGAAAATGTGACCATAGATAGATGTATGAATGTGAATCCTTCGACATCTTTGCCAGATGAAGAAAGCATAATAGAACAAGAGGAAGTAGATCATGATTGTCTGGATGTGCTGGAATATTGCACCAAACCAAGAGCTGACATAAAAGATGAGCCCTTGAAAGAGTCAGATTATGTCATGTTTGTGGATGGCTCATGCTTGAGAACGGAAAAAGGAGTGTTAAGCGCAGCGTACGCAGTATGCACGTTGGCGACTGTAATGGAAGCGTCTTGTCTGAAAGGAATAAGATCTGCCCAGGTTGCAGAACTGATTGCTTTAATTCAAGCATGCAAGTTGGGAAGAAATGTACGAGTTACGATTGTGACAGATAGCCAGTATGGCTTTGGCTTGGTGCATGATTTTGGTCAGATTTGGTCACAAAGAGGTTTCTTGACTTCTGCAGGGACACCGATCAGAAATGGAGATTTTGTAAAGAAACTGCTTGAGGCGATACAGCTGCCTAGGCAGATAGCTGTGGTAAAGTGCAAGGCACATAAGAAAAATGAGGATTACATAACTGCCGGTAATAATTACGCGGATGAGATTGCAAAATATTGTGCAGAGAACATGGTATCACTGAATAAGACCAGAGAAAGGGAGCATATTTCTTCTCCTTTGCTTTTTACTAACACTGTTGAGACATGGGATGAAGTGAGGCAATTGCAGGAAGTTGCAAATGATGAGGAAAAGGATTATTGGATAAAAGCAGGATGTAGGAGACAAGAAAACAATGGTGTGTGGGTTTACAGAGATGAAAGACCAGTTATGCCTGATAGCATGATTTCAGACATGGCACGGATGTACCATGGACAAGCTCATATTGGGAGAGATGCAATGATCAGACTTTTTAGACAGACATGGTATAACCCAAAATTCAGAGCCATAGCTGAAAGTCTTTGTCAAAGATGTCTTATTTGTCAACAGTTTAATCCAGGAAGAAAAACAATAGTGAGTCTAGGAACAATAGGACGAGAAGGAGGTCCGTTCACTAGAATGCAATTAGATTTCATTGAGATGCCCCCTTGTAACAGACTAAAATATGTTCTAGTGGTCGTCTGTTTGTTTTCTTGTTGGGTGGAGGCATACCCGACTAGAAGGAATGATGGAATAACAGTAGCAAAGCTTATGCTGCGAGAGTTCATTCCAAGGTATGGTTTTCCAGTCACGATTGAGACAGATAGAGGAACACATTTTCAAAATGAGCTGGTTCAATTAATTTGTGAAGCATTAAGTATTAAACAGAAACTGCATTGTGCATACAGACCAGAGGCTTCTGGGGTAGTAGAGCAAATAAATGGAACAATTAAGAACAGGTTAGGAAAAATGTGTCAAGCTACAGGACTCAAATGGCCCGATGCACTGCCCCTTGTCCTGATGACCATCAGAAGTATTCCTGAAAAGAAAACTGGACTGAGTCCTCATGAAGTGATCATGGGACGAGCAATGAGACAAGCACAAGTACCTGTCAACAAGTTACTAACTATAACTGATGATCTAGTACTGGATTATTGCAAAGGTCTGGCTGATGTGGTGCGTTCTGTGTTTCATCAGGTTGGACCGGATGCGACCACATTTGAAAGAAAACCAGCCCACGACTTGAATCCAGGAGATTGGGTCCGCATAAAAGTCCACAGGAGAAGAAACTGTCTAGTTCCTCGCTGGGACGAACCACGACAAGTGATCCTAGTAACAACGACTGCGATCAAGTGTGCAGGAGTGAAAAACTGGATCCATGCCAGTCATACAATCAGAGTTCCAGAACCTGAAGATCGACATGTGAGTCGACATCTGGAAGTGTGGGATGACAGTTCAGCATCTGAGACAGAAAGAAGAAGAAAAAGGGTGCCAGAACTTGAAGATCGACCTGTAAGTCGACATCTGGAAACCCCAACTACAAGTACCTCTATAGAAGAAAAAGAAATTCCAGAAATTCCAGAACTTGAAGATCGACCTGTAAGTCGACATCTGGAAATATCTGACACAAGTTCAGGATCTGATGATTCAGTTGAAAACTGTGAAGAATTTCGAAGGAAAACTTGGAAATTCGAACAAATTAGAGAAGAAAATGAACAAGAAAATGATCTAGATGAGCAACCAAGCACAAGCTATGGTGGAAATCCTTCAAAGGTAATACTAATAGATAAGGAAGGGAAAGAGATAATTAGAAAGCTAGAAAATCGAGAAGAACCCCGAGGAGCAATAGGGATAGATAGTGAAACAAAAGAACAGGGAAAATTAGAAGCAGAGAGTGAGAAAAACACCAATTCGGAAGAACCTCGAGGAGGGACAGTAATAGGTGAACCAAAGAAGGAGAAAACAGGACCACAAGTAAAAGAAAGTGAGATCATAAGTTTCAAAATAAAAGACAATTTTGAGAAAATTGAAACAGAATCTGAAGAAAGCGGAGAAGAAGGGAAAATAATAACTGAATCAAGAAAAAGAAACTGGAAATCAGAAAGAGGAGAAAAGGAAGGTGAAGCCAAAAGGCCAAGGAAAGGAGACAATTGGCCCAGCAGCAATTATATAAGAAAATTGAGATACAGAATAATCAGAACAGGTGAAAATAGTGCTGAACAAGTGAATGAAATAACAAGTCAGAAAGAACAAGAAAAACCAAGTGGAAAACGATGGCAAAAGTCTAAAAGAATAAAGAAAGTAAATTCGAAATACAAGTCACCTGAGTGGTTATATATCGCTCTAACAGATTACAAAGAAGAAAGAAACACTCACGAGAACCCGAGACTAAGAAATCGAATGGGTAAAGGTGAAGTGCAACAAAACCTGAAGTGAAGACTTGAAGTTCTTCTGCCGGATGTGACAGTTTTACCGGATGTGACAATTTTACTGGATGTGACAAATCACCGGATGTGACAACGAAAGAATTCTGAAAAGAATTAAAAGAAAGTACCAAGCAAAGATTTTTATAAGACAGAGTGACATCTAAGTCATTTCTAAGGTGTAGTGACACAATTTTCTGAAATTTAACAAAAGATTAAAACAAAAATGGAGAATACTAGAGATAGAAGAGATAAATGTGAGTTTCTAAAAAGATGGTGTAAAATGTGCTGCTTTTGTACAGGATTATTAATGACAGTATGGATAGTTTTGGCAATCACAATACCTATTAGTATAGCTGTGGTAGAAGCAAAGAATGATACTAAACCAGAAAAAGAAACTAATATTAAAGAACCAGTTATTCTAAGAAGTAGTGCAGAATTACATAAGGATAAGTCAATAGCAGATTTTTCTAAAAATGTTTTTACAAAATTGTTGTACGAATATGTAGAAACAATGGATGTGAGAGATTGTTATGTTTGTATGCAGTTGCCTGCATCAGTGTCAGAAGGTGTGACTTATCATCACCTACCTCTAACTTATGGAATAACATGTAGTGTCATAGCAAGTTTATTTTATAAAACAGGTAGATTAGAGTTTTATTACACTGATATAGATAAGATTTTTGCAAATGTTCCTGTAGTTCCAGAACTTAACAAAGTAAAACAAGCAAAGGTTTTAGGAGAATTCTTTTTAGAGCATAGAATTTTAACATTAGAAGAAATAGATAAAAACAACCTTACCTGTGAGTTAAAGAAAGAAGAAAAAGTATTTTTAGAAATGGTTGAAGAAAGGAGAATGAAATTTCAAAAAGAAGCAATAAAAGAGAAAAGAACACATCTATGGACGTTTAAGGAAGAAAATCATGAAGGGAAAAAGATAAATGCAGCAATGACATTAGATTGGCCGCAAACAGGAAAGTTGTGTATTAGGAGAAATAAGACAGTCTATGACAATTATTTTGTAGGTTCAAGTATCTGCCATGACAATTATCAAATTCTGGGAGGTTGGGGATTCAAAGGTGGAAAAGATCCAATATTTCCAGGTATCTATTATATTTGTGGGAATAGAGCTTATTACAGGTTACCGGACCATTGGTATGGAACTTGTTATGTAGGCCTGGTCTTTCCAAAAATCTTTCATATGGACAGAGAAGAAAAAGGAACATACAAGATGGTTAATAGCTTTACACGTAGAAAGAGAGAAAGTTTTACAGAAATTGTAGGTGATATTTTTGGAGCATTGATACCAGCAGTGGGAATATCTTTGAATGCATTTAAAATTCGGAAATTATCCACAGTAGTAGATCGTTTGTCTACAGATACTGCGGGAGGGTTCTTGATGGTAAATACCGAAATGGTTGCCATGAGAGCTATGGTGATGCAAAATCGGCTTGCCCTTGAGATTCTTTTGGCAAAAGAGGGTGGAGTCTGTGGAATGCTGAAAGTTCAACATTGTTGCACTTACATTCCTGATAAAAGTGAAAATATACAAAAGTATATTACAAATATTACAAGTTTGCACAAAGAATTAGTTCCACTGGAGGTTGAAAGTGTCCTTGGAAAACTTGGTAAAGGGTTTTCTTCAATAGCAAGTTGGTTGACAAGAATGAGTAGACTAGTGATAGGGAAAGTCATAATAATAGCAACTATAGTAATATTAATAGCCATGATGTTGAAAATAGTAATAACATGTATAAAAAGAAAAAGACAAAATGAGATAAAGAGAAATAACAGAATAATGAAAGAAAGAGAGAGAGAGATGGGTGAAATTGAGTTAGAGAAAATGAAAGAGAATATGTATAAAGAGACAAGAAGACAAGACGAAATGGACACAGATGTATAACTAACAAAAAGCAAAAGGATGAAAGATATATGCTACCTGAAAAAGAAGTATAACTTGGGTTTTATGTGGTGATTTAAAATTCACCAAAGGGGGAGTTGATGGAGCAGAGTAAAATAATTTTTTTAACCCCTAACAAATTTTATAAATTAATAAACATGTTCGTTTTAAATGTATTAATCAACAATGTATGTGAGGGAAGGGTAACTCGCTAAAATGTGTGCTGAATAATCTATTTACAAATGTCCATGTGTCTAATTATAACATAAAAATAATTGCGTACAAATTAAATAATAAATGCATGATCCGTGCTTTTTAGAATAAAACGTGATGTTGCAAAAACAATAGTGATGGAAAGTAAGGAACAGCCTAAATGTTGCTTTTCGCTAGGTAACAACTAATTGGGGTACGTAGAAGACGGGAGGGAAAACGAAAAGGCTATGTTTCTCTATTTTAATTATGTTTTGTTTATTTCTAAATAGTGCTTCTAAGTCTAAATCAAGTGGCGAGATAAAATGGCTGCCAAATTATTAGAGTGCGCATGTGCGGAGAAAACACGCGCTGAGGGAGAAAAAGTTGGAGAAAGACTGACCACGTGTTGAGGCTGAAAGGCTAGGATGCAAGAATGGTCAAGGCTGATGTGACCTATTTGAACTGATAAAGTGTCGTGGTGATCAGCAAAGAATCGTGGGAAACTGTCTTATGAGAAAGGACAATGCCTGCAGAGTTTTCGAATGTATCGAAAGAAGTTACAAATGTACTGATCGAAGCGGATGGAAACATGTCATGAACTGTGAGAAAGGAAATGAACATTTACATTCCGAAAGAACAAGCTGGAACCGGGAGAATTTGATGAGAACTGAATAATAGACTGAGTGGACCAATGAAAGAAAAGCGTGTTATTAATGTTGCAACAATTAGTTAGCAAAGCTAGAATTAGGGTATAAGAAGGCCTACTCTTGGTGGGAGGGGGTCGTCATTCGCGTTTGCTTCCAGTAATGCTGAGTTCCAGATCGATGAGCGGGAGATGCTGAGAGACTGTTAGATGAGATGGGTTGCGGTAGCTGATGCTGACGAGCTGAAGTTTCTGTTGCTGTCTTTATTTTCCAGTTGAGTATGAGAATCATGCTAGTCTCCAATTTAAACTTAGGTTAGAAATCATTAGGCTTAATTAGGAAGATAGGTAAGTTAATTAGGATTTTTCCTCATGACAAAATTTCCTTTGTGCAATAAAATTGATTTTGCTTAATAAATATTTGATTTAATAAAAGTATGAATAATTGAATAATAAAGTCTAAATCCTTTTACATGCCTTTAAAATTTATATAAACTTTGAAATTCTTAAATCAAATGACTCAGTGATTATTTACTAAATGGTTGCGAAATTAGTAATTAGTTATTGTGATTTAGCTGGTCTTAATCACTATCAACTAATACATACTAGATGATCCATCGACAAAACAATGAGCAGGAATATCTTATGAGATAACTAAAATTGATAGGTTATGGTAAAAAGGTATCCCGGCTCCTTCCAGCGGTACATCATAATGTTCATTTTTTAGTTTCCTCTTTCTCCTGGGAGTATAGTTTCATGAAATTGTAGACAGGAAATCCAGGTGAGTGTGTGTGTGTGTTTGATAGGCGATGTCATGGGCCCCATCGTCATGTGGATGTGAGAAATACAAGTCGCGCCTGGATGACCGATAAGTGACCTAGGAGAAATAGTTTTTATTGTATCCGCTGCATCACATGCAAACAAAAAAGAAACCAGGCTGAAAACAGTCAACAAGATTGGCAAGATGAATAGATCCATCTTATTTGCAACCACAAGAAAACCTGCCCCCAACACTGACCAAATACAATTTATCAAGAATTTTCATGAAGGTCATCATCATGTACAACAAGCACTGAGGAAGAATTGGCACCTTCTCCATTCGTATACACTACTTAATGAGATGAAAGCATCTACACACCACTTGGGATGTAGGTACGCTAAGAACTGGTATAACCTCTTATGCAGCTCTGAGTTTATCGAAAACAGCATATTCCCTAGCAATGACCTAGCCACCTAGACATAACTTACTAAGAAATGTAATAGATTAAGTATAATACATTTTACTGGCAGTTATCCCATAGATTAAGGCACAATACATTATAAGGACACATATAGCAAAGGGTACAGAGCAGTAAGTCAATCTGGCAATCTCTGGAGGGGTCAGACTGCATTAAAGGCTTTGCGGCCTCTGCCCTGCCGGCTCAGGGCTGCTTCACTGTAGGTATTCACAGTTCTTTTTTGCATTTTTAAACATGAGTGTTCCTAAAGCTGTATTTAGTAGGTAACCTTCTTCACAGCATCTCCTCAAAGCCCTAATGTTTCATCACTGTCCCCTCACAGACATCTCTCTACTGACAATGCGAAGGGCTGCCCAGTGGCTTGAAAGCTATCTGACCCAGCCATCTGCCAGGCTGCCTGCTTGACAGACACCTTTCACAGGGCAGGTGGCAGCTTTTCAACCCACCCCTGAGCAACGAAAACTAAGAAGGAACAGACTGCACAGAGAGCTGACAGGGATGGAATAGCGGTATAGAACACAGATGGGAATGACAAGAAGCAAAGTGCGCAAAAAATGCACACAACACTTGTGTAGAATATTTTAAATGCATTGGCCTGTCTTAGTGTTACTGTAACCTGTTACAGTCCTGTTTTGTCGCTTGTGCTAACTTAACCTACCAGGTGTGCCCATCTCTGAGCCAGGCTTTTAGACACATTGTATCCTGGCAATCGAGAAGCAAATGTTTGGAAAGAAGCTTGCTCAGCCACCACTGTTTGTTTACATGTTTGTTACTCATGAAGACTATCCTTTAATCAACTAATTCTCATGAGCTCAGCTAAGTGCCTGCTTATTCTTTTCGTGAGAATTTTGTCATGTGAGGGAAACTTTTAGTGTGCCTAGAAGGGTGCCGAAGTATGGGGATCCCCTTTTCCTCTGTGATTCACAGGCAATTAATTTTTGTAACAAACACTTTCAGACTCCACAAACAACAGGAGATAGAGATTTCTTCGACACTTAGGGGAGGAAAAGAGAAGGGGCAAAGAGTACTTAGGGACATTTCAAAACATTTTAGATGAGTGGAAATGTTGGAGAGAAAGATTTCACTTACAGTCTGCTGGAGTGAAGACGTCTTGTGTCGGTGCTCTTTGAGTGTGCTGTACTTTCAGTTTTGCAGACAGTGCTACTGTACATCACAATGGGTTAGTGACTTTGGCCCTAGAGAGAGTGTTCCTTCAAAAAGAAAATACACATCAGCTGGGCTCAGCTCCTCTGCTCTCGGAATTGGCTTGGTATCAGCTTTCAGCATAGGAATGAATGCTGCGGCAGTATGGCAATCTGGCAGGACCTTGTGCGATAATCTGGGGCGAGGACCTCTCTCCCTCAGTGGTCACTTCATGGAGTTTTTATAGTATTGGTCAATAAACATTGCCCTACAATGGGGAATTTCCACTTAATTCCAGACATAACTGGTATGAACCAGTATGACAGTACTAAACAAACTGGTATAAACCAGTATGGCAAAAGTATGTCAATTCAGACTACATTTTTACATGATACATTCACTGTCTGAACTTGAAACATAGATAACAGAGAACTTGTTTCATACTTATGTCACCTTAGGTATTTGTCAAGGTCATTGTCTGTATGATTTAACACTTTCACGAGTTCCTCGAAAGATAAGGACATGTGGTATCTGGGGTGGTATCTGGGTCACAGGTAGACTGGCTAACTTAACAGTCTGACACAAAATTGAGTCTTGCGTTTAGTTCTTTACGACATACTGTGCAGCTGCTGATAATTTTTTTTGCCTTAAGTGTAGAACTCCTGCTTATTATTCCATACTTCTATTGCTATTGTATTACAATGTTTAATATTCATAATGAATTTTGATAGTTTGTGTTTAGTTTTACATTCAAATACTCGTACTTTGCATAATGCGCTAATATTAATTATTCTCATGGATTTTCTCTCTTCTTATATTGCAGGTTACGATGTTACTTTTCTTATGATGGGTTTAGATGGTGACAAAAAGCAGCATTCTCAGCCCTTCTGCATAAAGAAGAACAAATTGACTTCTGGGGTACTTGTCTTTCTATCCAGGTTGCAGTTTGAGAACTTCTCAGCTTGTTAAAAATATTAACTGTCTTTGTAGTCAGCTCTGGACTGTTTGCCCTGAGCATTCACTTCCACAACTAACGTAGGCACGCCTCACAATGGCAAACCTTTCAGAGATAATTAATATTTGCCAAGATTTACTAAAGAGGGAATTTAATGTATTGTGTTGTCTCTATTCATATTTGCTTTCTGCTCATTCTTCAACGCTTAGTTATTTTAATATCTGCTGTAACAATTTTATATATGGTGTGCATTAATTTGTTTCAAATAAAGCCTTATAAAATAATACTTCATATTTCTTGTATGTGTTCTGTTGGTGCAACGAAAAGGGAACCCACCTAAAACCCAGTGTATCCAAATACAAACTCCCTCTCTGTAAGTTCAGTAGGGACTCGTTACACATAACTGGTCCACTTTGCCTGCTCAAGCAGGTAAGTTAGTATCCATTGTGTTGGACCGACAGTTATGAGAATCTACCAGGTGTGGTCAGGATTGACCCCTGACACTCGACAGAATCATGTGCAGGGTAGAACTGATGAGTTTGGTTAGATTTCTATGACATCTACTGGTGTGATCTGTGAGTGGGCTGTTAGCAGCATTACTGTACCTGGATTAGTCTCACTTCAAACAAACCAGTTGCAGTGATGAGACAAATGTACTCCATCTGAGCTCTTGGGGGGTGATGGGATATCGAGGGTGTAACACAATGTAGAGAGGGGGGACGGGGAGCTAATTGGAAAAGAATAGGTCCAGTACCTGAGCTCCCAAGGATTAACATGATACTCACTGGTAGGTAACTGTTCCTATAAGAAAATGTTTAGGCAACCTATTATGGTTGAAAAGCAATGTCAGTGTGGTCTCCAGAAGTAGCTCAGGTTGGGTCTAGATGAAGGTGGGGGAATTCCTCCTTTAGGAATTAGTGCCCTCACACACCCTTGCGAGTGTCATGCTTCATCATCGGGCTTAGCTCCTCGTGGGGATGGCGCTGCTGTCCCCCACGGGCACCGCGAGAGGGCTCTTTATCGGAGATCTTTTGAAGGAGGTGCCGCAGTTGTGCATGCGGGTCTAAAAACGAGTGTGGGTGAATAAAAATACCTTCACGGTACCCAAAAACAAGTTTAATTCAGGGGTCCGGAAGATAAGGTTAAAAATCAATGGATAGGAGCCTCTCCTTTAAGCAAATATTGCAGAGGGACAAGTATGCTCCCGCTGCTCTCAATCCGTGAAAGTGAATAAAAGGTGCAATGTGGTCAACATGTTTCGCGCATCGTGCGGGTCCCTAATGGATCCTAGTGCGCTTCATCAGGACCGTGAAGTAAAGCAAAGAAAGTGGGAATCAGAGAAAGACACCCTATTAACCCCTTCCGTGCTCATGACGAGCTCAGCTCGTCATGCTGCGCGGTAGCGCTGTGCGCATGACGAGCTGAGCTCGTCACGACCCCACCCGCGATCGGAATGTCCAGCACACGAGCGGAATTCCGATCGCGGTCAAGGGGTTAACCCACCATACCTACAATAAGGTCTAATGCGTCTTAGCGCTGGAAGGAACGTATCAATCGTGTTCCTTAATCCCAACCCCTCTAATCGTAAGGGTTGGCCTCGCCGGCGAATCACTGTGGTCAGGAAGAGGGAGTTATAATGCCTCTTCTCTCACAGCCTATTACCTGCCCCGCCGTTCATATCGAGGGTGTAGCCTGTCGCCAGAGAAAGAAGCTCTCTGGTCTAAGTTGTGTGCAGCTGCAGACGAAACCTGATTGCAGCTGCTGCTTCTGTAGATCACAACTTGTGTAAATATCACTGGAACTTAGGTGCACATGCTGCTAGCTGTGCACCAATGGACATGGTCAAGACCTTCGCCTCTTGGCTGTGGGTAGGATAGGCAGCATTTCATTTCACGCTTGTGAAGCAGAAATTGAGTGAAAGCAGAGTCCGGTAGTAGGAGTGTCAGGTAGTCAATTTGGGAAGGTGACCAGTACGCCAATCGTGGAGCTCTATTGGTATAGCCCCATTTTTGGAAATCTTAAGCTGTGTTATGAGCTAGCATGTGAACTTTAAGAAGGTCATGATTGGTTCACCAGGCTAAGGGGCGTATTATGAGTTCATCTGCCAGATTCCTATCCATTAGGTGAGCTACAAGATTTACTTTAGAGGACAATGCAGTGATGCAATAATGTAACCAAGAATGGGTTGGTTTTAACACAAGAGGTGTGACACTTGACAGGGATGAAGGTGGGCATGCCGCTAGCACATAACAAATAGACTATCCAGATTTATTAACCACTAAATATAATGCTACATGTATCAGTAGAGTTACCACCTACCTGTTTTTTTACTGGCATAAGCAGTATTTTACTGTCCTGGTGGTACAAAAAAGTTGGAAAATTCACCTAAAACTGGTATTGTTTTTCTTTTATCAGTACATACTTAAAATAGAAACTATAAGCAGAAAGCACTTTAAAATATTTGCTAGCGCTGCCTTAATGGTCCATGACTGATAGTTAAAGTAACCAAAGACACCAAAGCCATGTTAAAAATGAATATGAACGAGTTATCCAATTTAAGTATCTTATCCGGGCCTTTGCAAAATCTTAAAAACCTGTACGGCCACTATTTTTCATTTGGAAAGGTAGTAACGTTATTTAAATGGTGGAGAGCTGCCACAATATTATACCGGTGCCATGGCTGCACCTCGTATGTCAGTTATCAAGCTGGTCTGAGTCACAGAAAAGCAGTTAGTACTGCAAGCAATGGCCAGCATGGCTTGTCCGGATAGTTACCGAACCAAGAATTCACCCATTTGGTCATCCGACCAACTGAGCGCACTCCAGTTACAAAGATCCTGTGACTTGGAGCTGACATTTATTAACCAGTCCCGGAGGGACTTCCTCTCATGCAGAATGTTGGATAGCAGCTGCAGAGCCTACCTGGGCCTGAAGAGGCTGTAACTGCCAGATTCAAACACTACTAATCTGTAAGAGCAGAATAGCCCCGCACACTACTAGATGTTAGATACATATATAAGTCAACATGGTCTAACAATGACTTATATATGTATCTAACATCTAGTAGTGTGTGGGGCTATTCTGCTCTTAGTGTATTAGAGTGACTAGAAAGTTTTTCTTGTCTCTCTATTTTGGGACCTAGGGGATTGTGTCCCAAGCCCGTCGCACCTCCTCTTATTTGTGATAACTATCAGGGACGTTAGGACTGGTGCGGGTGTCGATGCTTTGATCCCCATTTTTTGTGCACTACTAATCTGTAAGTTGAAGGAAGTGACCCGAATCGGGCCACCTGGGTCACTCGCGACCACCTCTCTGCCTTCCAAGAAATAAAGAGTTGATCAGACAGTGGAGAATACAAACCAAAGCATTTATTAATATTTCGCTGCAGCAGAGCCCAGTCTGACCAGTCTCCTGAGATGACTGCCGAGGGACTGACTTTCCCCAGCATAAAGGTAACAATTATACATTCCTACAACTAGGCAGTGACACGCCCACTTTGTAACTTTCCACAGGGAGACAGCTTAAACAAAGGGGCACACAAAGATGAGCTAAGAGTCTCAGACCGGGCACACACTATCTCTCTGGCAAGGTCATTCAGTGTGTGCTTGCAGCTGGAATAGTGGGAGCGAACCTCTATCTAAAGGGAAAGGTATGCGTTAACGAGCGACTTTCTCATACTTCAGTGAGGCCTAACCTTGGAGATGCAAATGCATCCCAGCAGCTTTCTGCTGAGGCAAGCAACATGAGACAGAAGCTTAGTTTCAATCATAGAGCAAAATGGCGGCTATTAATTAAATGGCATCATGAATGCTAACTTAACACAGCATAAAATACAAGCAATAGGGAAATAACGTTTTCAATTCTAACAAAGTGATTGATCACATATCACCAGTGTTGCCACATTTTTAGAGCACTCTCTGGCCCAAAGCCAACAAAACAGTAGCCCACATGTAGCCCAATATTGCTACTCTAAGAAAGGAAGGGCAGGGACAGTGTCAAGCAGGCAGTAAAAGAAGATTTGTGGCTGGACCATCTTACAGAGGTGGTGTGCGCATAATGTCTGCTCCTGCTAACTGCTTATTTTCTCTTTAATGAGTCCTCATAGAGAGGGCAGTACCCATAGCAAGGACTCCATGGACTATGGTGCAAGCAAGGCAAATGACCCCTTTAACCACTATTGAGGTAGTCCAGTTGAGCAATTATAAAGAATCAATTGGCTCCTCATGGTTTTCTCCCCCGGTGCCACTGCACCTGCTGCACCAATCGTAGCACCCCCCCCTTCTTTCTCTTCAATGTGGCTTAGTCACAGTCAGGTGGACAACAGCCTGTCACTCATTCCAGCAAATTGAACTTCACCTTCGGTATTAAGGCTTGCAAAAAGTGTGAAGTAACAGTGACATATGGTGCAGTTGGATGCCCTGTTATAGAACATGGATTAGCTTCTTAAGAAATGGCTGCCTCTCAATATTTTCAAGCTGCTTGGAGAGACTCCAAGTTTTTTTTAACCTTGGTATGTACCTCTACTTGTATTTTAAGGACACTTGAGAAACGCAGTTTGAAATTTAACAACCTGATAGCTCGATCAACCTTCTCCCACCTGTGAAACTGTTTAACAAACTGATGGATGCATAGCCCAATGAATTAAACAAGCACGACTTTCATGTATGACAGATCACAGGTTCCAGTGCCCACAAAGTTGAGGATTTTTAATGGGATCATAGCAGCATGGGCTATCTACCGCCCTGCATTAAACATTTATCATTATAAAACTTGCTTTGTTCATAATATCTTCTACAAATGAAGGTGAACATGGGAGGCAGGATAGTTGAAAGATGTCTGTGAAATGTGTGTGACAAAGCTGCTCTTTTAAAGTGCTTCAGTCACACTTATTAGACGTTGGCTCCGAGCTCAAGGCCAGTGCTGGCATGTTGGTTGGAACAGCAAGATCATACATGCCAATCGACCTGTTTCAGGCAGGAGACTCCAAATTGTGGCTGTCTCCCACCTGAAATTGCCTCTACTTCAATAGAAGTTAATGGATGAAAAATACATTCTCCCGATTATTATTTTTTTTAAATCTCCCACTTTGCTCTTCTAAAATGTTGGCATGTAGGAAAGTATGAGGCTGTTTCCAGCACAGATTTCTAGCCCAATACCCTAAAAATAGCACCGTCGTTTATAAAATAGCTTAATATTTGGGAACTGCCCAAATTATCATTTTCTCGCACAACTGGGAACAATTTTAGTTCAACTGTGCAAGATCCAGCCCAATCTCTCAACACTGCCAATTACTCGGTGGGGAGTGGGCATTGGGGCGGAGAGGCACAGACACATTTATAAACATCAAAGGCACGTGCGATCCTATAGCCAATGAGCACTTCGAAATTCTGTGCAGCATGTTAGAATTGGCTGAGGTGTCACCAAAGCTCCAATCATAGGCCAGCTTACACATTACGAATCCCTCCGTCTCCCACAATATGTTCAACTATGAAGATTGGCTGTCAAGAAACCCGGAACTAATGATTAGGGCTAAGAGGCTGGCTGCCTTGAAGCTCTATAACGGTGGTGGACTGAATTTCCGGAGGGTCCGTGTAAGTAGTGGACAGGCGTCAACCTTCGCCCTACTCTCACGTACCCTTGTTGAACGTTTACGGTTTAGTCCTATCGCTGACAGAACTGTAGGGCTTTCTGTGACCACAGACAGCGTGTGTGTCTTTAATCCCACATGCAGAGGAGGTCTCACCAAAACCCCAATTATATTCGTGAATGCTAAGTACCTTAGAGTGGCAAGGGAATTTTAAAAACGTTCTACAAACAACAAAACTAGAGCACACGGATCTTCGCCGTGTACATTTGAATGCTGTAAGCATAGAATTGCATGACTAATGTCCCCATTGAACAGGCAGCGCTGAATAGAAAACCAAATAATGTTCATGTTAAAGGGAAGGAAAATGTAAAGCGACTTACAGACAAAACCTCAAACGTATCATAAATGTCTAACCGAAGTTATTTACAATGGGAACTCAGATTACAAGTGGCGCACGGAAGAAGTTTTAGGGCGTATAACGCAGATTGGTGAAATAAATACTCTCCAAACGGTGCGTGTTCTTATGCTGATATTTCTTGGAATGATGCGCTTATTGTTGAATGACAGATTATTCCATGATCGTCACTGTCCTTTTTTTCCCTCCATTGTTTGGATTGCTTTTTCAAGCATTACGAGGAGTGGTTGGGGGTGCTTTATTGTTAGGATTACGGTTAATCACTAACCTTTATGTCGTTAATCGTCTAGGTCCTAGACGATTAACGACATAAAGGTTAGTGATTAGACTCTAGGAGGATGGCTGTAAGCGTGAGGGCAACAATGTATTGAACGATAGGAGACCGGATAAACTAGAAACGCGTGCCATTAGATTGCGGTTTTTACAACGAAAGTCGTTACAACGACTTGCACTGGAGGGCGCTATAGGACAAGGAGTAGTTTAAATTACTATCCAACACCTTCCCTACTGTATGTAGGCTGGAGTTGGAATAGTAAATTAAACTACTCCTAAGTCCAGCGCCCTCCAACGCAAGTCGTTGTAACGACTTGCGTTGTTAAAACCGCGATCTAATGGCATGCGATGTAATGCATGCGTGGTATCGTCATACATCCCTCCTATGGGAAACAACCTTTAGAACGCATGCCTTACATCGCATGCCATTAGATTGCGGTTTTTACAACGAAAGTCGTTACAACGACTTGCACTGGAGGGCGCTATAGGACAAGGAGTAGTTTAAATTACTATCCAACACCTTCCCTACTGTATGTAGGCTGGAGTTGGAATAGTAAATTAAACTACTAAGTCCAGCGCCCTCCAACGCAAGTCGTGTAACGACTTGCGTTGTTAAAACCGCGATCTAATGGCATGCGATGTAATGCATGCGTGGTATCGTCATACATCCCTCCTATGGGAAACAACCTTTAGAACGCATGCCTTACATCGCATGCCATTAGATTGCGGTTTTTACAACGAAAGTCGTTACAACGACTTGCACTGGAGGGCGCTATAGGACAAGGAGTAGTTTAAATTACTATCCAACACCTTCCCTACTGTATGTAGGCTGGAGTTGGAATAGTAAATTAAACTACTCCTAAGTCCAGCGCCCTCCAACGCAAGTCGTTGTAACGACTTGCGTTGTTAAAACCACGATCTAATGGCATGCGATGTAATGCATGCGTGGTATCGTCATACATCCGTCGGCTCTGTCATTGAGTGGGTTTTAGAAGCTGATCTAAAAGTCCGCGAGACTTCAGCAATAAAACATTGAACCAAAATCTTCAAACTAACCCGGTCAGAACAAATGCAGTTGCGGTGGACGGAGTTAGAAACTACTGAGATGTGGTATTAGTTGTGGTGGAGTTAAATTACTGAATTGTAGTATTTAGAGCTACAAAAAGTTCTTATTCTTTGGGAACATCCATCCGTACTTCAGCAGACCCCTGATTTAAAAATAAATAAATCGCTATTCTGCTCCCAGGATGAACAACTTTTTTGACAATATTTATTTTAGTCCGTCCAATATACTTCAGGATGCGCATTGTTTCGAGGGTGGCAGCATGTAATGCTATTTAATGTGTTCCTGTTTAGGCAGGATTCAAGCCTGTATCAGGGAATGTATTAACAATATGTGTTTCCTTCATGTTGCAGGTATCAGTCTGTCAGCAAGTATGCTGCTTCACTGATCTGCCTGTTTTTTGGGATGTCAATGATTAAAGGCCGGGTGAGCTACATTCTTTTACTCTAAGGTCTTTTTGCCCCCTCCTTCTTAGGAGCGTCCCTTGTCTCCTTTGTGTTTCAAATCCCTGATAGGAAGTTGGAAACGTACTAGTGAGAGTAGGCAGTTATGTCTTGAATGTTTTTTCTCTCTAAGAATAGTAGGAGAAGTAATTTGTTGAGGAGGACTTTAGCATCTGTAGGAGGGAATCCTAATAGGTGTGCACTCGGGACACTACTATTCTGAGTGACTAGAAGGAAATGTGGGGAGAAACGAGGCATCGTAACCTGAGTCGAGACAATCTCCCTCATAAGTGTAGGGAGAAAAGTGGTAGGGAAAGCATCCATCATAAAGTATAGATGAGCCCATATATCTGACTCTGTCTTCTTTTTTTCCTGCATCCAGAATGGTACGCGGCATACTTTCTGAGAACCAATCGTGGAACAGCTCGACTTTTCCCTCTCCAAACCTTGGAGGCGCGTGAGGTCTAAAATCGCCACGTTTAAGCCAATTCTGAGGGTAAGTTAACAGCGGACGTTGTGCTTGTGTCCTGACTTCACCCAGAATGCTCTTTCATGGAGACCTTCGGTCTACTCCATACTGGCACTATGGAAGAAAAAAGCAGTGCGCTTTGTCTTAGATTAAAAACACTCTATCAGGGTCTCCTCTCTGGCAGGTGCCTTGGCTAATCAGTGGCTGCTGTGAAGTGAGAGTGGCTATGTCCGAGGTTTTTCATCCTTTCAGACTTCTTGGTGTAGCTCACAACCACAGCACCATTGACGCCTTTAGTAGGTGTGGATGATTGATCCCTTCCCAACTTGATTCCTCCCAAGGTGGGTTAAAATTCCAGGTTCAAGAAGAAGAAAACCACAAACATCCTTTTTGTCACTGTGAGACAAATGAACATGTTTGTTTTCAATACAAGCTCGTGGGAATCTGATTTAGTATCTTTGGATCAGAACATTTCAAACCAGTTTTTTCAGATCATACCAGTAGACATGCTTATATGAGAAAAATCTATCTGGAATGTTTCCACTATCTATCTGGAATGCTGTCCTGCCATGGAAGTTCTCGACGGAATTAAGCTTTTCGTCTACAAATCTTTCTTGCCCTAAATTCTAAATCAGACCCTAAAATTCTGTTCTGTCACTCGGGTCCTATTGCTGTACATTAGGCGAATGAGGTGAGAAATGCATTAGCATTGTATGTTGCTTTGAGTAACACTGCATTCAAAGTACTGAACTTTTCTGTCTATATCTGCTCCACAAAGGCACATTCCCTCAGCTAACAGATAAACTGTTACATTACACTGTGCTTGTGCCCTCCTCGCTCAGGTTAACAGCTCTGATTTGTAGGCAGTTGATAAAAGCTGCACACGGGGGACAAAGAGCACACACACTCGCGTGCCTGGGCAGCTCAAAGGTTCCAGTTTTGTACTTGCATTTGTCGCCAAGTACTTTTATCAGTAAATTTCATCAGGTGTGACCCTAAATACAGCCTATCTAGAGTAAACAGAAGAGACAAAGTGCATCATTCGCTGTCTTGCGAGACCTGCACAGTTGGGTCAGCCTGTCGCTCGTGCTCCTGCTAATACTGAATGTTTTGAATTATTACTGTTCTTGTTCTCAGGATCTATCCACGGCATGTTGAAAGTCCAGGATGGGGCAGAACATCAAAAACAGTTCCAGGCTGCAGTGGATGTTATACAGCAACTACCCAAGAATGGTGAGTCCAAGCCAGAGCTGCAAGAACTGGGGTTTCATGTTGATAAGTAGAGTATAGAGCGATAAGCAGACGTTGCTCTTGTTCCTCTAATACTGACACCTTCAGTAATGACTGCTCTTAAGGTGTGACGCTGGAAAGGTCCTCTAGTCTTAGTGCTTGGAGCAGTCAAAGAGCTTTGTGTTGCAGTAGTTTTGTCATATATATATATATAACATGTCAGGTTCTTCATGGGGATGTATTAATCACACCCTGTTCAAGTTGCTGAGTTCTGTATATCACCGCAACGTCACACAGTTCACAATTGTAGGGTTCCACATTGAGTGTATTGATAGCGGGATCTTCAAATGGCAGAGTTCCCCACCATTTTTCTTAGCACTGCACTCCCCACACCACGCTCACATAGGGTTTTAGGATAACCCCCTTCTTGAAAACATCCCTGAGCTCCTCCCTCGCAGCGAGGGGGTTGTAGCCCGCGTCATGACTAGGCTTGTGACGCGAGGAGGTATCCCTATGATGAAGCATGACACCTCTGGTGTGTGAGGGAAACCGTCCTTAAAAGGGATCCCCCTCCCAGCATGGTTGGTTCTATCCACACACTTTTTTGACTTGTTATTGGACCTGAGGGCTTCTTTTGTGATAGTTACTAGTAGGATTGGATAGTTTGCCCCCGCAGGTCCTTAAATCTCCTCATAGCCCCCCTTGTGAGAATTCAGAGTTCTCCACATCACAGCATTATATGTGGTATATGTATGACACAGACCTAGCCGAAAGGCAGCAGACTGCAGAGCAGGGTCAACAGCACATGCCGTCCAAGACTGATTGGAGGTAGCAGGGGTCCTGGAGCAGAAGTGTGACCTGACTGTTTCTGTATCGTGAAGTAGTTCTCTTTAAAGAGAACCATCTTATCACACAGATACACAGTAGTAGGGTTTCAAATTGAGGTGCAGTAATGTCAGTGTGCTCAATTGGCAGCATTCTGCATATCTAGACTGAGCTACAGACTGATTGGAGGCCTCAGTACCAAGATAGTAGTTTAGGACTGAGGTGCAGTCACATGTTTTGTTACTGTTCAGGACTTTGGTTCAGAGCTTTGTGGGATCCTACCACCAATGACCAAGAAGCCATTCTGGTAATAAGCAGAGTGACAGATTTCTGTTACAAGGGATGTTGTAAGTTCGGCTACGGCGGGAATAGCCAAAGAATATTATGGTCGAAATTTGTGCATATTAGCAAAACGTTGTGAAGTTTTGTCGCTAGATTAGTAGGCTGGGTGTGGGGTCAAGATTAGGCATGTTATCAGATATGTGAGGATCTTCTGCCTGGCGATAAGACTCTTCCAACAGGTCGGAAGTGAGGTTCCTGCAAGCGAGGTAGTTGGGGGATTGTTTTTTTGAATGAATTAAGTATTTTGGAAGCTTAAATCTATTCTATGTTTTTTCTCTGGGATTTCTGCTTAGGTCCATATCGTCCTTCCTATGAGGTTATGTTGCGGTTTTACAGCTACTATAAGCAGGCCACCCTAGGACCCTGCAATATCCCGAGGCCTGGCTTTTGGGACCCGATTGGTCGCTATAAGTGGTAAGATATGCTGTCCATGATGTCAGACCTATTGTGTTACACATTCCCAGGACAGTGATAACATTTTTTCTTCCTTATACACCATTATATTGCCATGTTTTGGTTCTTTCCAGGGATGCCTGGAAGGCATTGGGTAGTCTGAGTCAAGACCAGGCCATGGCAGCATACATTCGGGAGATGAAGAGAGTTGCTCAGAAGGTACTGTTTTCCTTTTGCTCACGATTTGATTTGATTTATATATTTGTAGGGCGTAGGCAAATACCCGGAGGCGCCTTGGCGCTAAGTGACAGGGTTAAGGTATAAAACACACCACAACATGCAACATTCACAAGTGCTATGACAGTGACTCTAAATCATAAATATGTATACGCTGCATGAAAGGAGCGGAAGAGAGATGTGACAGACATTTAGACAACTAAAAAGAATAGACACAGCAGCTCTATTCTCCTTGGAAGGTCATGGGATGAGACAGAAGCGAGGAAAACCAATGGACAGCACTAGAAAATATGCTTTCAAACAAGGGTTAATGAATGTATGTATTAACCTCCTTGAACATGTGGTGTATATATAGAATCAGTAAATGTATGCTTATATTCTAAGACATGTAGAAAGAAACAGTAATAATGAAAAGGATTGAGAAAAAGGTGGATGCTATATATATGTTAGAAGGTACTATGGAAGGAGGCAGGCGGAATAAAACATAGAGGTTATTATCTTTCTGCCTGTTTTCTAAGGCTGTAACTTGGCACTTGCATAGAGATCCTTGCTTGCTTTATTTAATTTAGAGCACCCTAAAATTGGCCACATTGGCAAGCATTACTCTCAGATTTGCAGGCCTCTTGAATAGCCCCTTATATTAGCAATCATTCTGAAATATGCTTTGCATGTGGTTAACTTATAGCGATGTCAGAAGATAATATTTTGAAGTTTGCCCTGTGATTGTGTAGTCCCTTATGATATCAGAAATCATTACCACAGGTTTTACTACTATTTTATTAACCCTTTTCTTAGAAGTAAGCAGTACAATGAAGGATGGCACTTGTTGGTTAAACTATTATAAGTTAACTATTTGTGTACCTTTTATTGTCAAGCGCTATACATGTTGCTTTTTGGCTACTTCAGAGCATGTCTAGTTCGGGGGTACAGTGTGTCTTTTATGGTATCCCCATGATTGTCCTTCTGATTTTGTCGAACTGGGTTCCGTTTCTACGTCAACAAGTGACTTGGTGTTTGGTAGTCAGGAGATGATACTGACAAGTCTCCTGAACACTCTTCGTTAATGGCTTGTAGTACTTTGGGTCTTTGGATGAGCCTTGTGCCCTGTGAAAACATGAGGGGAGAGGGAGTTTAGAGGAGGCTGAACAGTTTCCTGAAGAACATGGTCTTAATTTCTTTTTTTAATCATACGCTGTTTGTATTTGTGCATGTGTTTAGATGTTTTCATTGTCCTTCCATTGCATCTATTCAGTTTTACTGTTTAGCGACGAAGCAAGGTGGATTGTCTGGTGCTTTATGCTCTAGCTGAGGTATAGTCAGGAGCCTGTGTCTGGGAATACTTGTGTGAAGTCCCTCAGAATGCCTTGGCAAGTAGCACAAAGTACACTAAAGTAAATTCTCAGCTCCTCCAGCAACTAGTGATGTTAATGATTGTTGGCACCAGTTCAAGAAGTGTTGACATAGCTTTGCTGTCTTGTGTATCCTCTGAAGTTTGGTCATCCTCTCCTTAAAATAATAAATGTTTTAAAGACATGATCTTCTAAACTAGGCATGTATGCTTGTCTCAGTCCTTACCTAGCTTTCAAAACATCTGCAATAAGCTGTCATCATTTTTTATTTCTAAAATTAATTCAATTCATACATTAATTGCTGCAGATCTGTCAGCCTCTGAATTTGTTCAAGAATGCAGTTCTATGCTCGAGACAGCCACATTTTTGTCCTCATTCAACATTCCTGAAAAGTCAATAGTGCAAGTCTCTCTATGAGAACTAAAATCTGGCTTGCCACCCCTGCCCAATACGGATCTGTCACCAACTCATCTCCTCGATAATAAATAACCATCTGCAATTTTATTAAAATCTCCTCAACAGTAGGCTTTGTGCTAAACACCTGGTAAAGGGACGCATTTCCCCCCCTAAGGAACACAATCTGGATCTCAAAGAAACAGTACCTGGGGAAAGGATCTTGAGAAAGTTATGACCATGTAGTACTAAGACTATCTGGAGGAAAATAATAACCTTGATAAGTATCAGTTTGTTTTTCCAAAATCACAGTACAGAATTGGCCTATCTAATGGCATTGGAGGACTGGAGTGTGACACAATGGCAGTGATCCTTTTGGATCTCTCTGCAGCATTTGGGATTGTTGATCACACGAATTTCATCAATAAATCTAAAGCAATAGGTATAGGTAGAACAATATTGGAATGGTTTATGTCTTTTCTCTATGCTATCACGTAGAGGGTCAAGCTCTCTACCTTCCCCTTGGAAGACTGTATGATAACATCCAGAGTGCTGCAGGGGTCCTCCTTATCTCCACTTTTGATCAATTAATATATTTGATGCATTGGGGGGCTGCTGAGGTGCCGACTGCGGGGGGGATGGGCCAGGGAACTAGACAAATGCATGATCTCTGAAAAAGAGGTGTTTAAATCCAGAGGATGCCCCAAGAAGTGGGACAAAAAATGGGGCAAATGGAACACTTACCGGGGGAGTTATGCATCTCTCCCACTGTGGAGATGGAGATGCGAGAACAACAACGGAACGGACATTTATGAACAATTGCATGTGGATGTACTAATATATGAAAACTGTAATTGCTTCATATGTAAAGATATTTTATATGATATTGATACTGTCCTAATGGTGACTGCTCAGTTCTACAAAATAATAAAAATATCTTTAATAAAAAATATATTTTTTTATATATTTGACCACGAAAAACCTTAATTCAGTCTTTAGGTTGCAAAGTCCACTTATATGCAGACACATCATATTACACCTAGATCAACTCTTGGAATCAGTGTCAATCTCCCTTCTGATTGTTTGAAGGTGTTTTAGTGCTGGATGCCTTAAAATTTCATAAAACGCAATTCTAATAAAACAGAGTTAATAGTCTTTGGAAAAACTCTGATCATTCGAAAACAGGTTGCCGGTGATCATACAATCCCCTGCCTTTCCAGCACCGAAAGTAAAATTTCGACTGATTGTAATTGATACTGTTGTCTCTGTGTCCCAAAAAAAGTAGACTCTACTGCATGATGGAGTTAAACACTCCTGGTACTTAAGCACACTAAAAAAGGTTCAATCTGATCTCCACTCTCTAAAAAGAAACAAAAAGGAAATAGGATCTATCATCCAGGAAGACCTCATCAGTCGCTATCTGCAAAATCTTTCCAGAAACCAACTTTGGAAGGCAAAAGGAATTATAACAACCAACTGTGACTAACCTTTAATAAGCTCAGTTGTCAAACACATCAAAGTAAGTTTTTGGAGTTCATAAAAGGTCTGGACAGTCCAAAAGCCCAACAAAAAGAGAATGGGGTCAGCCCTACTGCTTGGATCAATCATATCAATGAATTATACTACTAGAAGGAATCCACCACAGTAACGCTCTCTATTACACACACCAAGTGGTCAAACTCGACGGAACTTGTAAGCAAATCACAATTGGAAACAATCATCACTAAATCTGGATTCAAGCAAGCACTAAGAGCTTGTAAGCCTAATGAATCTCTGGCTTGCTTTGCAGGGTGCTTTTGTGCTGGTGTTGCCTTCTCCGAGGTTGTGCATATTAAAGTCGCCCTTTGGCATAATGTCTGATGGCATGTACTCGCTAATTAGACCTTCCAAGAGGGCGAACATCTTTTCTGTTTTCTCCAACCTCTTTCTATTTTGGCTGTTGAAGTATATATTTATCATTAAAATTGACAATTTGCCCCCATTGCCTCTGTATCTTTTGATGATATTGGCTTGTAGCATTTGTGATGTAACTTTTATTTCAATAATGGTAAGTTTTGCGGAGTGTTTTACATATATAGAAACTCCACCGAGGGCCTCCCGAATAGATGGACTATTATTTTGCATTCTTGTGGATGTCTGCAAAGCTGGTTTGGAGTGTAGGTGTGATTACCCAAGTCTCTTGGAGGGAGACAATGTCTGCTTCATTCAATAATTTAAGTGCATCCTAGCCTTTTTTTTTTATATAACCAACTTTATTGAATTTTTACAGCAAGTACATCCATCGTCACAAGCAATTTAAGCAGTGCAATGGGAGATATACCAATTCAGCATAATCGCAGTGAAGAAAAACACGGCATTATGACGATAGTCCATAGAAGGAACACCATTTCCCCCTTACCCTGTCGTGCTTATGGGGACATCCTCATGCAGCATAAATGGGTTTTTCCTGTTGCAACCACCAGTCCACTCCTGTGCGCCACCTCAGGATTGAGGGGATTGTAGGCTGATTCCAGAATTGGGCCACATCTTGTTTGGCCACCAGACATGCCACCCCGACAAGGATCCGCTCAGCGCTAGGGCCCCCAATTCCTCCACCATCCCAAACAGAGCAGTATGGGTGTTCAACTCAAGGGAACCACCCAAGACCGCCGAAAGGTTTTAGCCCGCCCCAGCTCAAAAGGGACGCAGTGCAGGACAATTCCAGGCCATGTAAAAGAAGTCGGCCGCGGGGAGCACGCACCTTGCACAAGCAGCCGGGGTTGAGGGCGACATCCGCTGGATGCGGAGTGGGGTGATGTAAGTGGTGTGGCGATAGTTCACTTGGACCATGCGCAAACATGAGGAAATCATTAGCTCCCAGGGTGCTAGGCAGGCCTCCCTCCAGTCAGTTTCATCCAGCTCTCCCACCCAAGTGACCCACTTCTGGCGAAGGGAATCAAAGCCATCCGATACATTGATGATCAGGGACCGATAGATTGTGGAGATTGCTCTCTTCCCCAGACGTCCCAGGAAAATTTTGGCCTCAAGCGGGCTATACTCATCAGCGGAATGGTCATGGTCATGTGGGATTGCAGTGCGTGTTGTAGCTAAAGGAATCAGTAGAACTGTGTGTTGGTGTGGGTGTATTGGTCTCTTAAGTCTTGGAAGGACATCAAATTATCTCCCCTGTAGACATCTCCCAGGTATGAGATGCCTATGCGGTCCCAATGATTGAAGCCCTCAAGGGTGGAAAGCTGTTGGAGCCACACACCCTGCCAGAGGGGAGTCATACCCTTCAGGCCGCGGTCCCAATTAACAAAATGCAGGGCCGCCTTCCAGCACAAGGCCAGTGCTTGGGGCAACCAAAAGCCATTGAGGGGGCCGAGGAGTTCTTTGAAGCCCACCAAGTGGAGTTTCAGACGATAGGCCGGGTCCTGAGGCCCGTGGGTCACCAAGGAACAGGAGTTTGTCGTCTGTGTAGAGCTCTATGCGGTCCTCGAGTCCACCTCCCCATCTCCATCCCACACCAGTGTGTCGCAGCGAATAAGGCATGCCAGGGGTTCTATGGCTAACACAAATAATAACAGGGGCAGCCCTGACGTGTACCCCGCTGGACTCGGAAGGGGTCCGACAAGATGCCATTCACCCGGACCTGACCCACCGGGTCTTTATAGAGGAGACGAACCATCAAGCGAAAACCTTCCCCCAGGCCCTCCCGCCTCAAAACTGCGTCCATGAAGTGCCAGGAGACCGTATCAAAGGCCTTGGAAAAATCTACCAGGAGCACTGCAAGGGTGCCGTATAGAACCTGCGTCTGAGAGAGAGCCGCCCGCACCCTAAGAATCCAGTGACGTGTGGTCCTGTCTGGCATAAACCCACATTGGTCCGAGTGGATACGGTGCGGAAGAGAGCTACCATCCGGGTCACCAAGACCTTAGCAAAAATATTTATATCTGCGTTGATAAGTGAGATAGGGCGGGAGGAGGAGCACTGGTAGAAGGAGGCGAAGGTCTGGGCGATTCTAGGTAGGTCCAGTAGGAAGCAGCCGTTTTGATCCCGTATGGCGGGCACCACCCTAGTGGAAATAGTGCAGTTTGCCATATGTATTACCTGAGTCATAAACCCGTTTGGTAAAAGCTCTCCAGCATTGTTTGGCCTCCTCCAAGAAGTCCTGTCTCAATTCAGCGCGTGCCAGCACCAGGAGGCGACGTGTCTCTTCCGTATCAGAGCAACAAGAGCGAGTTTCTAATTGGAGTATCTGGGCCTCGAGGTCAGTCACCTGTGCCTGTTGGCGAGACACACAATAGCCCTTCAAGACGCCCCTCAGGGAGGGCTCACTTGACACCCAGAACGTTGCCGCAGAAGTCACCGAACCCTCATTAAGTTTAAAGAAGGTTTTGAGCTCCTCTTCAATGGACTCAACACATGCAGAGTCTTTCAGGTGCCAGGCACTGAAGCACCACATAGGGCGTAGAGACTGAGGACAAGTACCCCACTCCATCAGTAAGGGGGTATGATCAGAGATGCCCCGTGGAAGGATCCGAATGGATTGAAGGGGCAGGAAATCTGCAGCTGGTACCCATGTCAGGTCATTGTGTGACTTTGTGTTGTGAGCCGCAGACTGATGCGTATGTGCCCGTAGCTTGGGATGCCAAGAACACCACTTATCGCATAAGCCCATTGATTAGGCTCAGGTCGATAAGCAAGTCGATCTGGATGGGGAGCGGTCGAGGTGTCTAGTGTAGGATCAGGAACCGTGTTGAAGTCCCCACCCACCACAGTAGTCCCCGGGGAGAGCCAAGATCAGGGATTGGAGTGCTTGTAAAGCAGGCTGCAGCAGTAGAGGAGGAACATACCAGGAAACAAGATTATAGTGTCAAGCAGCCATATGAACTTCAATCCCCACATATCTCCCTTGTGAGTCTTCCTGGACCTTGGTGACCCTCATCGGAAGGGATCTGTGTAATATCGGGGCCCCCGTACAAGGCTGGCGTGAAACACTCTATCGTAGCCGAATCGGCCCAGAAAGGAACACCGAGATCCCAATAAATGGGTCTCCTGCAGGAGAACAATAGCTGGTTTGAACCTCTTAATATAGCACAACACTGCAGACCTCTTAATCCGGTCCAAAAGGCCATTGGTGTTCCACGTGAGCACTGTCAAGGTGGGAACATGCATTGCAGGGAGAATAGGTCGAGCAAGAGATGTGCCTCTGGCACGAAGTGTCGGGGCAAGGTACCCATCACACATTCAAAAAGAAGCATTAAAATGCAGTAGAGAGCTTGGTGTTTTGACACCTGAAAGAAAATGACATGGTTAAAGCACAGAAAACGGTCAAACAGGGCCAGCGTAACCCCCCCTTACTTCCCCCTCCCCATACTTCCTCCCTTGAAGCATTGTCGCCCCTGAACAAAACATAATGCTAGCTTATCAAAACAGGGAAAGAACGAAAATCAGCGGTTGCATCAGCGCCCATAGAACAGAAGAACGTACTTGACGGCATGTAAAAAAGAGGTATGGAGCACGAGAAATCGGGCAGAGGCAGTCTGTATATTAACATAGAGGGTTGCTAGGTGTCTTAGGATAGTGTCTGAGTCCAAGAGGGGGGCGACGAGTGGTCCCAGCCACCAACAAGGCCAAGCGGGCCCGAATCGAACGTGGATCAGTCTGTAGACGGCTCAGCAGTCCCTCCTCTCCCACTAATGAGATTCAGTGGTCATGGTCCGGTGAGTGAGGGCGGTCATGGTGACGAAGTCGAAACATCGTCGAAGGATCGAAAGATCAGTGAATGCCGGGTCATCCCCCTCAGGCCCCGGCGAAGTGGCCATCTCCCGCTGGGTAGTTTTGGGCTTCTGGGAGCGAGAATGCTTTCCCTTGGATTTGGGTCATGGAAGAGACCAAGAACGCCCCTATGATTCTGCATCATGATGAACGTCTTGTCTGATTCGCCGTAGCGGCCGCTGCTGCGTGACCCATTGCCATGCCTGTTCTGCAGTGTCAAAGAAATGAGTTGAGGACTGGAAGATGGCCTTCAGCCGCTTCGGGAAGAGGAGCATATAGCGGAGGTTAAGGGCACGGAGCTTCTGCTTCACCTCCTTGAAGGAGCGACGACGCCGCTGCACTGCCTTAGTGTAGTCAGGGAAAATCAGTACTCTGGTGTTTAAGTTCCGGTTGGGCCCGGGCTTCACGCATGGTATTATCCCGGTCCCGAAAGTTAAGTATGCACAATATCACCAGTCGAGTCGGAGCCCCTCTGGGGGGTTTAGGGAGGAGAGATTGATGCGCCCTTTCAATGAACAGCATGTCAGAGAGTTTGCCTACCGGTATCCTGGGCTGGAACCAAGCCTCCTGGGATGCAGTATGATTTGAGGCCTCCAAGGATTCGGGGAGACCAACGAGGTGGAGGTTGTTGCGCCTTAAGCGATTTTCGGCATCTTCTGCCCTTCCTTTTAAGCCGCCACTTAGGTTTGGACACTTGGCGTCAGAGGGTGGCCACTTCATCTTCATTTGTGAAATCCACATCTCCGCCTCGGTCACCCTTTAGTCTACTTTGTGTCGATCTAGGCGCATCAGTGAGGGGTCCACTCGGAGGCCGTTGACCTTTGACTCCACCACTTTGCATGATTCCTGGATGGTCTTAAGGATTGTACTTAGGTCTGCTGCAAGAGTGAATGAGGGGCCCGGCCGAAGGAGCCCCAGAGGTCTCCCCGACATCCGTTGGGCAAATTGTATATTGACCCATCTTGGTCTGGGTCGATGCCGGCGGGGGAGGCTTGGTGCGCCCCATCCCCAGGGAGCCTCAGTCCAAACACAGCAGCTGGTGGGATCAAGAAGGAAGGGACAGGCCCGCTTGCCACATGGGCAGCACAAGCAACCTGCCCGTGTTAGAATCGTGTGCCCCTGGGGCAATGGAACACTTCTGCAGTCACTCACAAGCCCAAGGGGTCCAACCAAGAGGGGGCCCCCCTGTCCGTCGCCTTCCAGAGGGCGCACCACAAGGCCAACAGCACCAGAACTGTGTCAGGGAAGTAAAGCAGTTGGTGAGCAGGGCCGTCTGAGCCCTGGTCTTGCAAACAGGCCAGAGTCCAGCAAGAAGATTAAAATGTAATCCAGGGCCTCTGTCAGTCGTTCATCCGCTATGTAATGGGGCCACAATCATGTCAGTGGGCAGCGCCAGTCCGCCCAGCAGCAGGCAAACAGGGGGTAGCAAGTGGCCTCAACAGTCCTGGCCCATGGTCTCCAAGGAGGCAGAGGAGAGGGGAGTCCCCCGGCCCACACCATGCAGCATCCACGGGGGCCCAGTGCAGCAGTCACCCTCTGGACTCGGGAGCGTCTGGCCTCATCCGGTATGCGGCCCCTCCCTCCCCCCCAGCAGGCCCCAGCAATTTTCAGGAGCAACCAAAGGCCCCTGGCACCCCACCCCCCCCGGAGGGCACCAGGGCAAGGAATGTGGGGGCCCACAGGGGGTCTCCCCTGTGCAGATTGCGTCCTACCTGAACCGGGGCGGGGGCACGCAGGTACGTCCACCGAGTCCGGCTCTGCAGGAAAGTTCCGTCTGCCGTCTCAACCGTAGATAGGGACAGCACGTAGGGCCGGTGGGAGAGTCGAGCAGCCCCAGACTCCAGGATCACCTCACTAAGCTGGGATCTTCCCCCGCGTGTCCAGCCTCGGCGTGTAGAGCAGGCTGCGCTCGGGTCGTCGTACAGCTGCCCCTCAGGCTCCGGTAGAGCCGCAACGGCACGGCTGCCATCTTATCTGTGGGACGGCACTTGGTCTCCTCCAGCTGCACGGATCGGGGGCACCCCCTACAGCTCCAGCAAGTGTAGAGGGGGTGTCCAGAGTCTCCCCCCCCACCCCCACCTGAGAGACTCTTTGTAGGTGGGTACGGTGCTGCTGTCAGGCAGGATGTTGGAGGATGTAACTTGGGCATTGGGAGCTTCCTCCGAGCTTGACCACCATCTTGGCCGCCTTGGCCTCGAAAAGTGCAGCCTTGCTTTTTTGCTTTTAAAAGAGGATGTAAGGGGTTACATATAAATAAGGGATGGTGCAGGTCTGCAACAAGGGTCAAGGGGAAAGGAACAAACAAGAATAACCGCCGGAAAAGGAGGGGAAAAAACCGACCTACCTCGCTTGCAATGCATCGAACAGTAGCTCTTAAACAGTATATCAGCCAGTCCAACATGCTCCTCTCCTCCTAACTACGATTACCTCTTGTACAACCACAATACCTATCATTGAATACACACCATTTAGTACCATAGCCCATGGTTCTTGGCTTGGCTTTACTTCCTAACACAGCCTTATATTAGCACCCCCTTGCAGTCATCCTGGCCTTAATCTTCCACTTACCTCACTTGGAATCATTCTTATCTCCTCTATTGTACTGCCCACTTTCTTGCCATTTATGTGATCTTTGCTTTAGTCCCTGCACTTCCACTTCTTCCACTATTATTCCACTAAGAGAAATTTATAGATCAAGGCTAGCTTCCTTCCTATCACCAGTTTTTCCTTCTCCACTTCCCCATTTTTCCCCTTATTGTTTTCCTTCTCAACCTTGCCACTTCACAGCTACCATGAGAGTAACACATTTTTACCAAACCAGTGAAGATTAAGACTTGACATCAGCAGTCTCATGTTCCCACCACTCATTGTCCTTTATACAGTGGGCCCTTGTTGTCAACTTCTTTGACTCCTGGATCATGTGATGATTACCAGCTCAAAACAGACCTCATCAGAATCTTTTGAGCTCCTTTCTACCTCCATCGCACAGGCAGCTCTATCCTTTCTTCTACTCTTTACTTTCTCCTTCAGTTACTTCATTTGACGACACACTTGGGCTGAATGACCAATCATCCCACATTCCTTCAATCTCTTACCACTTAGCCTTTTTATTGCTTAGTCGTAGAAAAAATGGAAACATCTTGATTCCATTGACAGTTTCATATTCTCATAAAGGCATGGCTAAGACTTTGCGTAGGATCATCAAAGGCTTTATGTATGCCTGATCTTAAACACCTTGTCATGGTGTACAGCAGATACTTCATAAGCAGAGAAGTAGAGGTACTGGATTTTGCTACAAAATATTGGAAAATAGATCTCAAGTCGATTCATTTGATACTATTGCCAACAAATGTCAAGGATATGGGAATATTGAAATGAGCTAAATTTTTCTACATTAAGAGGGGCAAATTTTTGACTCCTGCACTTTTTCAGTAATTTGTTGTAGTAATTAAAAATTAGTTTTTGGGATAAAAATGGAGCCAGTGCCAATCCAATTCATCCTAGATACATAAAACAATATACTGGAGCACTCCAACAATTTGTTTAAATACCACCTGAGGACAAATAACCAGAAAAGTCTGTTCATAAGATCAAGGTCATGTGATATATTTTCGTGTCAAGTGTTTTGTCCTCAATGGGAGTTTTTCAAGGTGTAACTACCAACTATATTTCAATCTCCTCTAGCAATAATCATCAATATTTTCAAGTTCACTATGAAGTGGTGTTGCTATTCAGTCATCGGCGACACTGGGGTAGAGAGCTCTAATAAACTCTGTCCTGTTCTTCGCAAAACGAAATGTGAGCTTGAAAATATTGATGATAAACCGATGAGGACAACTACATTTTTTATTAGAAAGAATCCAACAGTCCAATAGGTCACAGGAGAGATCAACTAGAAGAAACTCGTACTCTGGCATCTATATCGTCTTACTTCATCTATTATTGTTAGAGGAATAAGAAATACAGTTTGTAGTCATACGCCTTGAAAAAGTCCCATTGAGTATGAAATGTGTCGGTTGATGTTCATGTACTTGGTTGGAAGCGTGTAAACACAATAAAGATGACACAAATATATCACATGACCCTGGACTTACAGACTGACTTTTCTGGGTTTTTTGGCCTCAAACAGTGCTATTTAAACAAATTGTTGGAGTGCTCCAGTATATTGTTTTATGATTTCGTAGTTTGTTATGCTTTGGAGTAACGTCAATCATTTCTCTTACATGTAGCAGGCACGTATACTGTGGTAGCACCAGTCTTTATACAAGTATTCTTTCTATAGACTTTCTACCCTGACTAGTTGAGTACTGTGCAACATTTAGTTACTGTCACAGCTGCGTATCTGTGTTTAGCATAGCTGTATAAACCATTTAAAAGAAAAATGGTAACTTATGTTCTGGTCTTCTCAACATTTAGAGGAGTACATTTTCAGAACTGCATCATAATCCATGGGAATAGAGGGGGGGCGTGGCTTGGCGCCGATGTGAGGGGAAGCGGACTCCGGAGCTCCGCCGCGCCGCACCCCTGCCCGCAATAATCCTGACGCATTGAAGGGGCCCCTTACCGGAATCCTGGTGGTGGAGGCTCTGCTGCCGTGCTGGGCGACGGTGGAGACTCGGCGCTACCTTAACTGCGACCAAAGCGCTGTTTTTGTGGCTGGTCGGCTCCGGGTGCCGCAAACCTAAGATGGCGGCCGGGACCTGAGGAAGAGGAGGTCGCCGAGCGCTCACAAAGAGATCCGGGACCTTCTGAGAGGTTTCATCTCTCCGGCGGCTGAGAGGAGCGGCGGTTGAGAGTGTGGCTGGTGAGTGCGGGGCACCGGGGCTGCCAGGAACCGGGAGCGCTCTGCTGAGCTCGAAGACGCGCTCCACATACAAAATGGCGGCGCCCACTGATTGGGCTGAGACCTGATGCCCATGGTGCAGCGGGACACTAAGCGGAAGTGAGGGGCACGGAGCTCGGCAGTGGGACCCCCTGCTTGCAGACACAGCAGATGTCTAATGCCCAGGGCCACGACGGGCTCCGATATTAAGCTGGGCTTGGGGCACTGAGAGCGCTGACCCGAGATCTACTGCGACGAGGGAGTGGCGCTAGGCGAGGTGGTGGGAGATATCGACCTCGAAGCCCAATACTGTGCACTCCGATTACTGGGGAGGCTGACCAGTCCCAGCGGCGTACAGAGACTGAATGTAGTTACATGGTGGTGCCCATACAGCACATGTGGGAGCCTTGATGTGCCCTTCCTGACTGCGAGTGACTGCGAGGTGCAGGCGAGGGGGAGACCCTTCTGATTGCCATCAAGGGCTGATTCGGAGGACACAGGCGGCGGAGGCCAGTGCTGAGCGAGAGAGCCCAGAACTGTAGAATTCACCGCTGCGCTGCTTGAGAGGTGCGGGGGCATTGCCACTCTGATCGGGAGGGTTGGAGGACCTCGGGAGTGTGCACTGAGCTGTCTGAGGAGGAGACGACCACCCTGTTCCCCTTCCGAGGTGGCGATCTCGGGTGGCGCCTTCTCCCTGCTGTGAAGCCCCAGGGGAACGGCCTACTGCGCCGGTGTGCACTTCCTGAACTTTCCTGTGCTCACTGCCTATTCTAAATTTTCCTGAACTCTCCAGTGATCTCTGTCTAGAAGACCTGCGTGACCCATTGCAACCAGCCAGAATGGGCCGGACATCCCGCCGGAAGGGCTTCACGGCCTTGCACGAGGAAGCAACGGGGAAACAATCTGATGACGAGGAGGAAGTGGCAGAACGACGGAGGGACAAGGCAGCAGGGGGTCCCACGCTGGTGGACATAATGCAGGCCATCACCTCCTCGAGAGAGGCCTTGGAGACCAAGATGGACCCCATAGGGGTGGATCTCAACCTACTGAAGGACGACCACCGCAAGCTCAAAGAGCGGGTGAAAGCTAATGAGAAGTCCTTAGAGGAGGTCCCGAACGCAATCTCTACCTTGCAGCGCTCTCTAAAACTGGTGGAGGACAGGGTCAGGATCTTGGAGGTGAGAGCGGAGGACAGTGAAGGGCGCTCTCGCAGGAACAACTTGCGCATAGTGGGGGTCCCGGAACGGGAGGAAGGAGATGACGCTGTTCAGTACATGGAAAACTGGCTTCGGGCCGCGGTGGCCCCGGAGGGGCTCTCCCCCTTTTTCGCCCTTGAGAGCGCGCACAGGGTCCCAGCCAGACCTCCAAAGCCGGGTGCACCCCCGCGACCGATGGTTGTGCGCTTGCTCCATTACCGCGACAGAGACCACATCTTGCAGCAAGCACGGGGGAAGCAGAACCTTCAAATCGCGAACGCCAGGGTGATGATTTTCCCGGATTTCACCAGGGAGGTGCAGAGGCAGCGCGCTTCCTTTCTTGCACTAAAGCGGAAACTCCGACAGCTCCAGTTACCGTATGCCATGTTGTTCCCAGCTCGCCTAAGAGTAGTAGACTGGACCGCTACACATTTCTTCACTACTCCGCAGGACGCATGGCAGTGGCTGGAGGCGCGAAAACCGAGAACAAGGAATGCTTCTCCGTCGAGCTGTGCGGACCGAGGATCACCTGAGCATTTGGGATCACAGAGGTCCATAGCGCCGCCGGGACTCCAGCTTGAAAGGGACAGGGCTGTGCGGGCGGTTGCTGAGATCAGCAGGGGTGAGCCTAGCCTGAGCTCCAGTGTCGCTTGCCATGGCATGGGCAGACTTGAGACTTCTCCTACCGGCAGCACGAGCGGGGACTCTGAGCCTGAACTTCCGTGGTTACACCCCAGACTGCGGACTTACTCATGTGAGATGGGTGCATGAAGCTGGGTGAGAAAAGTCTAAGTGGTGCCAGGGATTGGCTCCTGACCGTGCTGCACTCCGGGGGAGGAGGGACGGAGGCACCAGACACGACCTATGGGTGGGTGCTCCCCTGTTTGATACGAGCGGGGTGTTGCCGGGGGGGCTCTGGGTCCTATTGGGTCAGCATACGCCTCACCACGTTTAGTGATCAGTTGATTGTTACACTAGTTTGGATGGGAGCTAGTTCGATTGTACCTGTCCTGGGGAGTGGGCGTTGGGGAGTTCTATGGGGTTGTTTTTTTTTAATTGGGTCAGGCATGTCGCTGAGGAGGGGCAGGAGGGAAGATCATTGTGGTCCAAGTTATGGGATCCACTGTAGGACTTAAATGTGTGTCATAGAATGTCAGGGGAATGCACACTATGACAAGCCGACAACAAGATTCATGCGTATTTGGTGAGGAGGGGAGTACAGATCGCTCTGCTGCAGGAAACGCATTTAACCCAGAAGGAGGGGGCGGCGCTGCAGCGTAGATGGAGGGGGCAGTTGTTCTACACCTCATACTTGGCCTTTGCCAGGGGCACACTGATCTGGATACGGGCGGGGGTTCCGTTTCAGAGCACTAGGCAATTGATTGACCCGGATGGTAGATATGCGGTGGTAGCGGGACGATTGGACGGTAGGGATATAGTACTAGGAAGCCTCTACGCCCCCAACGTAGACCAAGCTGGTTTTTTTGCGCACCTTTCCGGGAAGTTGGCACCCCTGTTGACAGGTTCAGTGCTGATGGGGGGGCGACTTTAATTGCATTGCTGACGTTGACCTGGATCGCTCTCATCCACCTCTCCCAGATGCTCTCATGCACAGACTTGCAGCGATTAAACGGGCGTGGCAGCGCCAGTGGGGACTGATAGATACCTGGAGGGCTCATCACCCGGGAGATAGGGACTACTCATACTTCTCTGGGTTACACGAGTTACATGTTCGTCTGGACTCGATCCTTTGCTCTCCAAGTGTCCATGGGGGGGTTACCCATAGTGAATATTTGACCAGAACGATTTCTGATCATAACCCGCTGCTATTATCGCTGGATTGGATACGGGTAAGGCCCGCCATACCTACTTGGCGTTTGAGACCGGAGGCGCTAGAAGATCTGGTGTTTAAGAACACAATTGGATCTGCGATTGACGACTACTTCCTAGATAATACTGGGTCTGCATCGAACCTACTCATCGAATGGGACGCGTTCAAAACAGTGATCAGAGGGCGTTGCATTGGGGCGGTGGTGGGAGTCCGAAAGGTGTTGACACAGGATGTGCTGGGGGCAGAGAATAGGCTCCGGGAACTGGAAAGGGAGAGACCGGAACGACCTGATAGGCAGGAGGACCTGCTTGCGGCACGCGAGGAGCTGGCGACACAGATGGAAAGGCTGCGCTCCTTTGATTATAAGGCCTACACCACTCGGGCCCAAGCAGAACGGGACAAGTCGGGGGCGCTGCTGGCGTGGTTGGCGAACCCGGCGCGTAGAGGGACGCTGATCCTGGAGCTCCAAGATCAGGGGGAGGTGGCGTACTATACTCCACAAGACATCAACACACACTTTCTGAACTATTATACCACTCTCTATCAGAATAGACTTGACCCTGGGGCTGCCAGCGGAATGTTTTTTTAGAGGGGGTAGAACTCCCCCAGATTGATAACGAGGCGGCAGAGGAACTTGGTAAAGATGTTGAGGTGGGAGAAGTGCGTAGTGCCATCAAGCATATGGCTAGGAACAAGACACCGGGGACGGACCTCCTTCCGGTAGAATTCTATTCTGAATTTGTAGATATCCTGGCCCCGAAGCTGGTGGTATTATATAACAAGGCTCGACGGGAGGGTTGTCTTCCTGTTTCCACGAGGGAGGCAATTATCGTGCCTCTCCTCAAACCATGTAAACCGGCCTGGGACCGAACTGCATACAGACCGCTTGCCATGCTTAATCTGGACTATAAGATATTAAGTCGGATCCTGGCTGGTCGGCTATTGGCCCACATGTCCACGTTAGTTCACGTGGACCAGGCGGGATTTATCCCGACTAGGAACACGGCGATGAACGTACGGAGGCTACTGCGTATCTTGAGGGCGGACACCTATTGCAGGGAGGAAGCTTGTATTTTTACGGTTGACATCGAAAAGGCCTTCGATAGCCTAGAATGGCCATATCTTTTCGCGGTCTTGAGGGCGTTTGGCCTGGGGGATCGCTTCGTGGAATGGACGGCGATCTTGTACACCAACTCCACTGCCAGGGTCAGAACGGGAGGGCTGATTTCTGATGCTTGCAAAGTGGGTAGGGGCACGAGGCAGGGCTGCCCACTGTCGCCCCTACTCTTCGCGCTGGCAATGAGGCCAATGGCTGTCCATGCCAGATTGGGCCGTCACTACCAGGGGCTGATGGTGGAGGGACACTTACAACACATAGCGCTATATGCCAACGATCTCCTTTTGTTTCTGGCTGACTCAGGGGAGGTCCTCCGGGGAGCTAAGGGACTGCTGCATTCTTTGGGAGAGATTGCGGGGCTTCGTGTGAACTGGTCCAAATCCTGTCTTTTTCCGATGCACCCAGACAGGGATGGGACGCGGCCGGCAGAGGGGGTCCCATGAGAAACTAGATGCTTGCTTTACCTCGGAACCCAGATATAGCATGACCCTGGCGACATGCTGGAGGGCAATATAGGGCGCGCTGTACGTAAGATCAAGAGCTGCTTTGAATTTTGGAAGAAACTCCCGTTGTCGGTTGCGGGCATGGTTGCCTTGGTGAAGCTGGTCACACTGCCCAGACTCCTTTATTTATTTGGGACGCTCCCGATCTGGATCCCAACTAAGGTGTTCGCGCAACTCAACACACTGCTTACAGGATTCTTGTGGGGTACAGGGCGGCGCAGAGTGGCCCTGGTCACCATGCAGCGGCCCAGAGCGGAGGGGGGCTTTGCCTTGCCGGACTTAGAGGCCTATTATCATGCAGCGCAATTACAATGGTTCACCAAATGGGTGGCAAGACGAACCCGGCACCGGGAGGAACCTGATGGGCCGGACCCTTCCTTGGTGCCGCTCTCCCGGGTGCTGCTGCGATTGCCCATGGGGAATAGAATGGTTCCGCCTGATCTACAGGCGGTGCGCCAGTGTTGGAACCGGCTGGCTAGGCGCGCGCGTATGCGCACCCCCTATGCTCCGGAGATTCCGCTGACGATATGTGAGGCCTTACCTCACGGAGGTGATTGGGGCAGGCTACGGGACTTGGAGGATGCAGGGATCACTACTATAGGGGACCTATTTGAGGATGGTAACCTTCTACCTTTTAATGACCTATTGGAGCGTCACGACCTACCACGAGGGGACTTTCTTCTTCATGCCGCACTGACAGCAGCCATTAGAAAACATTGGCGAGAGGGGATGGTGGAACCTCAGACCTCTCTGGCCTGCCAATATGTTGTAATGGCGGCGGGGCCTTTTAAGGCGGTCACGTGCCTATACAGGAGGATCACCCACAGCCCGAGACGGCCCCTGACAACCCTGCGTCTCAAGTGGGAGGAGGATTTGGGCGAACCCATTGAGGAGAAGCCTTGGGGGGAATTGGTAGAACGGGCCTGGAAGTGTTCTAGGAATGCACGCTTCCAGCTAATCCACTATTACGTGTTGCATAGGGCGTACCTCACCCCGGGTAAAGTGAATGAATACTTCGGGGTTTCGACGGCGTGTCCACGGTGTAACCTAGAGGGGGCGGGGTTCCTCCACATGCTTTGGGACTGTCCACATCTGGGAGAGTACTGGAGGGGGGTGACGTCTGAACTGGCAGCAGCAACGGAGAGAGGGGTGGCACTGACACCAGGCTGTTGCTTATTGCATTGGTTCCCGCATACTGCCAAGACCAAAGTCACTAGCAAGTTTATAGACCTGGGACTAGTCTTGGCCCAAAGGGAGATTACAGGCCACTGGAAGGCGAAGAATGGCCCCAACTGAGCGCGATGGTCCAGGGAGTTAGTGAAATGGGCAGAGGAGGAGGGGAATTGCAGATTGCGAATGGCCAGGCGAACAGGGAGCGACAAATCCCTGGAGACGGCGCGCGCATGGGTGGCACTGGTGGAGCTGGTAAAACACCCAACGGACAATGCCGTTAGTACTCCTGAGCGGAGGGACCCTGCAGCAGACGACTGACTTCGGGAGGCACTGATAGACTAGAGAGCAGAGCGCAGATAGGGCGGGATGACCCTGGGAGAACACCTGTCCCTGACACCGAAACTTGAGGGCTGGGATATATAGGACACAGAACGTCACTGTCCTGCCCACAGATCAAACAGCGAAACATTATTAACCCAGCGGCATGCCTGGGGGGGAGAGGGAAGAGGGGTTAGTTAAGGTTGGGGGGGGGAGGAGGGTTTGTTAGAGTTACATTACATGGATGATGACCGGAGAGATACCAACTAGTAGATCTTACTGATTCATACTGCAGGACGGAGGGTGGGATACGGGGGATAATTCCATTTCAGGTCACATTATCCCATGTCAGGAGGGACTTTTACAGATGTCGATGATGTACTGTGGAAATATAGTATCCTGCTAAGTCCTATTTTCGATCACAGATGTGTCCATTTGCAGCCCTATTCGGGGTATTCACTGTGCCTATGTTTTTATATCTCAATAAAATTCGTTAAAAAAAAAAAAAAATAATCCATGGGAATAGAGGTAATTCCAAATCCTCTGCTAGCAATGCTAGACTGTCTCCAGAATTTTGTCGAATTATCATTTGTCCAACAAAAGTCAGATATCTGTCATCATGACTGTGGCAAGGTCCCTAATAACGACTAGCTAGACATCCTTAAAATCCCATTTATCTGAAGATTGAGTCAATAAAATGTCTAGAAAGTAAGTCCTTGAAAGGATTTATGCTCAGTTTATTGGGGCGATGCAAAGATTTAGGGAAAACTGGAATTTTTTGGAGCCGGACCATATTTGCTAATAGGCAGTTTTTTGTTCGTTATCTGTGTTATAGAGTGACATTCAATTGGGTAAGGGTGTTTGCTGACTGTGGTGAATGACTAAAGTGCAGCAGAGTGGGGTGTAAATCCCCTATTAAAACAAATGTGGCTGACAATGGTATCTGCTTGTCTTCTGCTTCCTGTGAAGGTAATTGATACCGTGCCAATAGAAGAGACCTCTTCCGAGATGTTTCATCACTTTGAACCCCTCTATGAGGTGATACCAGATATGCTGCGACCTCCCGAACACCTTTTTAAGAAAATAAAAGGTAAGCTTTATGTACCTGTACCGGTATTTCCTGCAGACTAAAGATTACATAATTGAGCTCTCTGACTTTTAGCATATGTATTAATGATCTGCGTTTTGTAAGTTATGAGCACACTAACTGGTCACAAAAGCAAGAAGAGAGAGAGTCAGGAGCAAAAAAGAGAGTGCTCTCAGCTGATGCATGTCTTAGAGGAAGCCTACAGGTATGCCAGCAAGCATGAATCCTCGACGAAAGTGTAACTACAGATTCCGGCCACCTTTAAGAACCTATGGAGCCTTGAACATATTCAATTAATATACAATAACAAGGGAAGTTCCCTTGATATGGTTTGTATTGGCATGTGATGCACGGAGTATGTGAAATTGTCACAGCTATTGAGGCTACACAATTAGTGATGGGCAGAGAAACAACATTTTGGGATCTTATCTAACTTGGTCCTGAAGAAAGCAAAGCAAGCTTTTCAGGCGACCATAATGGCTGAAACATGTCGACCGTAGATGTTGGGGTACATCATACACCCTCAGAACACCTTATATTTTTAACCTTGCCAAAGGTATCTGGAATAAAAGTAATGTATCAAAACCATTAGGATGACCTGCAGGCAATTTTAACTTCCTATTCCTTAAAATAAGAGCTCTGCTAATCAACAGCGTTGAACCCACCCATACACATTAGGCGTATCGGGTGAGGACCCGAGGATGATGTATGCCTCTAGTGTTACTAGTGGGTGAGGGTCCTTTCATAAAACTAAATAGGTTTCTTAGTCTTTTTCCGACCTCTAGTTGGTTCTGAAATTAGGTATTAGAGAAGTGTAGATATAAGGGTATGCTTATTTGGCCAACAGATAAAAAAAGTAGCCCAGTACTTTGCCGAAGCATGCCTTTTGCAAAGTGTTGGACACACTGCTATCACTTACAGTCCAAATAAACTGTAATATGTACGACCTTCATCATTTCTGTTCAACCAGAATAGCTGCTGGTAAGAGGTTTAAAAATATGTTTGGATTGTGCCCATGGATTACTGAAGCAATGGGAAATGTTCATGTCCTTTACACCGTTAAATTTTGTGGCAGCTCCTATAGGGCTTCCTTAACTACTATACGTTATATAGTTGTTTGCAAAGCTGTTCTATATGAATATTTAAATAAAAAATGAACCAGCAGAGGCTGTAAAGCCTATGCTGTTCCTGCACCTATTAGGTCTAGCATTATTCTGACTTTAGAAAAGCGCAAGTAATGTATCAGATTTATGACACTATTGTTCACTGTTGGAGAAATGTTTGATTGTATTTGATTTTCAACTGTTTTATTGGAATCAAAAAGTCGACATCATTATTGCTACGATGTACATTGTGCTACTGGAAAACCTGGTCATGCCAGGCTTAGTACGGCTGTTGACAAAGTTTTGTTGTGGGGAAAAAAAAACAATAGTGTCATAAATCTGATACATAATACAATACATGTCTTTTTCAGCCATCCAGATCGCAGAGCTATACATTTACAGCCATGTTTATCCCACAGCACTACCTTTTTGTCCATTGCTAATCTATTGATACAGTTGTAATAGGCTCCAAGTATAGTCCCCGATATTCTGCCCACCTCTTCCAGATCTTGGGATGTTTCTGGAGGCATCCTCTCGCCTTATATATTGGTAATTCCAACCCCATACAAAAATCAAGGCCCTTTTTCCATACCCCAACCCGTGGTGGGGAGGCATCTTTCCACGCTTTTGCTGTGTCCCGTTTCGCCAACTTAAGGCCAGGAGCAATAAATGGCGTTTATATATGTTGCCCCCAATGCCATCGGTAATGTGGAGCATGACTAGTCGTGGTGAGTAAGGGATGTCCCAGCCCAAAACTTCTGACAGACATGCAATTACACCCTGCCAGAACCTAGAGAGTTTAGTGCACTGCCATACAGTATGTATAAGGATGCCATCTGTAGCTTGGCATTGCAGGCAGAGAGGGGATTCGATTAGCCCAGCACGCCAGAAACTATATCTAGTGTACTAAACCCTGTGAAGGTATTTGAATTGTATGAATCGTAATCTTGCCGCAATGGCAGCGCCACGTGGGGACTCCAGTGCCTCCGCCCAGTCTTCGTCATCCAAGGGGCCCAGATCTTCCTGCCAGGCTTCGCGCGTTTTGCTAAGTGTAGTGGGGCTATTTGTCAGGAGTGTACGATATATCTTGGTGATCTTATGCTCTCCAAGTTCCCCCATAAACACTTTAGGTTCTATAGGATTAAAATCTGGTATAGCTTCCTGGTGTGTGAGATATGGGAAAAAAGCATGGCGGAATTGGAGGGATTTATAGAATTGTGATCGGGGATTTCATATTCTTGTTGCAGTTCATGGAAGGACTTTAAATTCCGACCGTGAAGACCATCTCCCACTGTAGATATACCAATAGCCTCCCAGCTGGAAAAGCCTGATAGCCCCGTCAGCTGAGGCAGAAGACCATTGTGCCAGAGGGGCGCTTCCTTTGTTAGCCTGCCCCACCACCCCATTTGATGCAGCAACTTTCTGCAGATTGTAAATATCGTGGCAGTTGCCGGCGGCAGCACTTTCAAAGTCGGGCGTGCATAGAGGATCATGTGCAGTGATATATCGCCCATCAGCCAGCGTTCAACTGCATATGCAGGATCGCATCTGTCTCCATACCACCAGTCATTAAGGATAAGAAGGTGTGAGGCCGCATAGTATACCTGGACGTCCGGCGTTGCAATGCCCCCGCAATACGTAGATTGGAATGCCACCCTGGCTGAGCCCCCACCCCAGAGAAAGTGTCTAAGGGTTGCATTTAGTTGCTTGAACCAGATGGGTGATATCGGGTATGGGTGATTTTGTAGTTGGTATAGTAGGCGGGGCAAGGACACCATCTTGAAGATGGTGGATCTGCCAAACATGGAGAGCGGTAAATGTGACCAAGAGCGGGTCTGTGCCTTAATTTGCACCCATAGCGGGGCCAAATTCCTTTCCCAGGACACCGACTGAGAGGACGACAAATGTACCCCAAGATATTTAAACCCGTCCCGAACCACCGTCACCTCGCATGCCCACTTGCCCATGTGACAACTGCCCCGCAAAGGCCATAGATGTGATTTCCGGGCACTCATATATAGCCCTGATGTCTCACCAAAGATCTGCATTATCCTAAGCAGTCTCGGTCCCGACCGGTCAGGTCGCGTGAGGAAAAACAGAACATCGTCTGCATACAGTGCTATGCGGTTGGAGACCTCCCTTGTCCATTCAAAGCCTCGAACTTGCGCATCCAGGCCGCGAGCGGCTCCATGGCAAATGCGAAGAGATAGGGAGAGAGGGGACAGCCCTGACGAGTACCTCGCCCAATGGGGAAGGCTTGCGATGTGGAGTCAGCAATGCGGACAGATGCGGTAATATCAGTATATAGCAGTTGAATGTATTTGAGGAGGCGGGGGCCAAAGTTTCGCCGACTCAGGAGAGTGCAAAGAGGAAAGTCCAACTAAGAGAGTCGAACGCCCTGTCAATGTCGGCCAATAGGAGCAGAGCCGGCTCTTCAAGGCGGTCTACTGTCGCGATGGCATTATGCGCACGACGGATATTATGTCGTGTGGCACGGCCTGGCATGAAACCAGCTTGATCGGGGTGGACTAGATCTGTAATGTATAGTACTATGCGATTGGCTATGACTTTAGTAAGGAGCTTGGCTTCCACATTTAGAATTGATATTGGGCGATATGAAACGTGATGCTCAGGGGGTATGCCCGGCTTCAAAAACACCACTATTTCTGCATGACGCCAATCATTTGGAAGGTGCTGCTTGTCTAGAGCGGCATTAAGTGCCGCCAGATACGGGGTCGTCAGTAGGGATTGGTATTTCTTGTGGAATTCGCACGGGGAGCCATTTGGGCCTGGTGCTTTACCCGGGCGCATCTCGGAGAATGCCCCCTGGAGCTCCTCAACCGTTATTGGGGCATCCAATTCCTCTCTCACCGAATCCGCCAGGGCGCGTGGAGGCATATAATCTATGAATTTATGGACAAGATGGAATGGAATGGTCTCTCTGAGGGCGTATAAATCCTAATAATAACTAGCGCAGCTGTCTACGCTGCGCCGTACAATATGCAATATCCACCCCCCGAAGTGTTGGCTTCATGGCCTCCCACAGGGTCTCGGGTGACTCCACTGTTCCCGTGTTATGGGAGAAATACTCTGTGATGGCAGTGTGCATATGTGTTCTATACTGTTTATCTTGTAGATGTAGTTGATGCGGGAGAAAGATCCGTGCGTGCTAAAGAAGTATGTGTAACCTTGGTCAGCTGGATGTATCCACCCAGTCCATCCCTCGCACTAGGGACTGTAATTTCGACTCGCGTGCTTCTGCTGGTTTCTCTGCACTGCGCCATCTATCTGCATGGGGGCAGGTAATATCATTCCAGTCACCCCCAACTATTCTCAGGCCCGAGGGAATGTCTGCCCACAGCGTCAACAGGCGCTCTGTTAGGTTCCATGTTAATGGCGGAGGGGCATATACACTGCCTAGAGCGAGCGGCTCACCGTATAGAGTCCCCGTGACTATGATGTATCTACCCTGGGGATCAGACCATGTTTTATCGTGTAGGAAGGGGACTCTGCGGTGAATCATTAAGGCTACGCCCCGTGAGCCTCTAGTGAATCCAGAGTGGAAGGTCTGAACATACCCAAATCGTGTTAAGCACGGTGTCTTATTACCCAATAAATGTGTCTCTTGCAGAAGCAAGACATCAGCCTCATAACGCTTAGCTTGGCACAATACTGCCCCCCTCTTAACCTTATCCAACAGGCCCCGGACGTTCCAGCTGACAATGCGAAGCCGCCTATCATACAGCTTGGACATACCTAGTGATTGAGTTTGCAGTGATGTAGGTGGATGGGAGATAGTGCATGGATGGCATACTTAGTGGAGACATTGCATATATATTGCGGAGAAATGACACTAAAAACATAAACAGTAACTTTCCCAGACCCCAGATCCCCTCCCTCCCACCCCAATACCTCATGAACATTGAAGCATCTGTCGCGGCGTGATGGGTGTCCCAACACCAACGGGGGTCAGGAACTACCTCCTGCCAATGGATCCCTAAAGAAAAAACTCCCTTGTACATACAAATGTCCTTAGTGTCAAGGGAAAACTTTAATAAAAGTAGCCCATGGTGTAGATGCCGTCGGCATAATGGACAATATTTTGGAAGCAAGCAGGAATTAGTATACTGTCTTTCATGTTGTGTCCTCTGTTGCCCTGATGCGGGACTTGCTGGGTCTCTTGGAGCGTGATCTGCGTCGTTGTTTGTCGTTGACCTGGGAGATCTTGTGGCTTAGGCCCCCCGACGACGAATCCGAGTCTATTCTAGGTGGGGTGTGCGGCTTGAGCTTGATGACTTCATCTGTCCTGTTGAACACCTCTTTGGGTGATTCAAAGAAGTGTGTCCCCGATTTATGACACCCGCAGTCTGGCCGGGAACAGCAGGGAATACTGGATTTTTAAGCTCCACAGTCGAGCTTTGGCCTCAGTAAAGGATTGTCGGCGCTGTTGGACTAGCCTTGTATAATCCGGAAACATCATTATAGGATATGAGGTATAGTTGAGGGTCTCCTTGAGCCTGGCTTGCTGCAGGATAACATCTCTGTCTTTATAATTTAAAAACCTGGCAATAATGGGTCTAGGGCGAGCACCGGGTGGCGGCTACTGCAGCAGGGCCTGATGTGCACGCTCGACTATAAAGCAGGGGGACAGTACACCAGCGGGGAGCCAGTCGGCCAGCCATTTAACAAGGAAGCCCTCCATATCATTGCTTTCGCAGCCTTCAGGAAACCTCACAAAGCGGAGGTTATTTCTGCGTGCTCGTCCCTCTGCGTTTTCGGCACATGTTACAAGACCCTTTGTGATTGTCTCTAGTGTGGACACCTTCTTTGAAAGGGTAGTCACTGCATCTTCAACTGCGGATACACTGGTTTCTGCTTCGGTTATGTGTTGTACTGCACTGCGGAGAGCTTGTCTGAGCAACATGACATCCGAGCCAACCCCTCCAATCTTGGCCTCTAGCATGTCTCTGGATTGCGTTATGGCTGCTAGTATAGTATAGCTCTATTATCAGGACGTTGGATCCCCGGGATTTGGTGCCTGGGCCGCGATGCCAGTATATTTGTCCATGGTGCTTTGCTTGGCTGTTGTGCTGGGGAGGTTATCTTTGGTCATGGTGAGGGTATTAGTGCGGGAGCGAACCCTATGGGTATTCTGAATTTAAAGTGATGTGATTGGGCCAGACCAGGATGGTGGTTCAACCGTACAGTGTGTTCAGGAGCATGGCCGCCGCCCCCTCAGGTCACTCGGGGGCCACTTGCATCAACGGGTGAGGGACCTCGAGATAGTATATATGTGTGTGGAGTACGATGTTGAATCTCCGGTATCGGGTCACCCCAGGCACAGTCAATGCAGGATGTCCATACGATGTAACAAATGGTGTTGAGGTTAAAGGCCTGGCCCCCTCCGCATATCCAGTGGCAAGTTTGGGGGTGTTATAGATCCGGAGGTGCTAGGTAACTACACGGCCGCAGCTCACCCCCACGAACCGCCGCCAAGGCGGGCAAACGCCTCACTGAGGGGAGAGGCCAAGGGCCGCGCACCCGCACCACCTCAGCTAGCTACAGTGCACAGGGGGGCATCCACCTGCGTCCCCTTAATCTATCTCCGCTCACTGGCTGCACTGTGGCACTGGTCTCACAGGCAGGGGGCCCGGCACAGGCAGACACCCACCCAGGGATGCTGCAGCTGGGATCCTAATCAGGCCTCTCGCACCGATGCACGACACGCCTCGCGGCCCGGTATGGCCGCCGATGCAGAGGAGGGGAACAGAGTCTCTCATGGCGGTGGCTGCGCCACTACTTTGGCCGCCTGTTGCCCGGATAAAGTGGCGGGCTCTACTAGGCGGCGTGGGTGGCCCCCAATCGGGCCTCCCTCCTCGTCTCGTTGGGCTCACTGTGAAAACGAAGCATGAACCTACATTAGAAGCAGAGGCAATGTCATTTAGTATTAAAAGAAATAACTGCGAGCTCTTAGCAGGCGCTCTTATTTATAGACCCCCTGGAACGAGAGCCGCTTTTACTAGATCCGTGCAGACTTTTCTAGAATCTTGCTTGGACACTACCTCTTTTACAGTCCTTGGAGATTTTAATTTCCACTTGGAATCAAATAATGATACCGACACAGCTAGCTTGATAGACAATATGGCCGGATACGGCATGAGTCAGCTAGTATCAGAACCCACGCACATAGCGGGACATACGCTAGATGGACTTTTCACAAATAACTCCTCCACAGAAGTGATGCGAGTTCAACAATTAACATGGTCAGACCATTCTGCAGTCCATTTTAATGTCCGGATGGTAGCTACTAGCAATGGCCGCAGGACTAGTTCCGCGAGGGGGAGTTCGCGCCCCTGGAAATCAATCCATGAACAGGACTTGATCTCAGCCCTGTCAAAGAATCTACCAGATGTTCTGGACTCAGAAGTGGCAGCCAAAAACTATGAAACCTGGCTAACCCAGGCAGTAAATAAGCTGGCACCGGAAGGTTCTAGGCATCTAAGGACTAGACAAGTCTCCTCGCCCTGGTATACGATTGAGCTTAAACAGCTGAAAATCAAATGCAGACGTCAGGAGCGAATTTGGAGATTAAATTATAGCGCGGAACATAGGAGGCACTATAACTCAGCATTAGAGGAATACAAGTCCTCTATAAAGCAAGCCAAATCAAATTATTTTACGGCTAAAATCCAGGAAGCGTCCAACTCTTCCAAAGAATTGTTCAAAACTGTCACTATTCTTTCTAAATGTCCACGAGATACGGTGTTTTCACCAAATCAAGCAATAGTGGATAATATGGCTGGTTTTTTTCAGCAGAAAGTACAGACAGTGTATAGCGAACTTACAAACTCAGCACCTATTCCCGTGGAGAACGGGTTAGATGGAACAGAGGAGATAGCCCCTGGAGCTAGTTTGATACGGTTCCAATTGCTAGAACAGAGTCAAGTATTAGGCCTATTATTGAAAACTAAGTCGGGCTCCCCTCTGGACCCTTGCCCCCTTCCATAATACATTTAGCTCCAGAACTGATCAGTGGCTATCTGACCCCCTATTAAATACAATTATAACCTCAGGGGTTTTCCCAATGTGTTGGAAAAAAGTCTGTATTAGACCCATTTTAAAAACTTCACTTGACCCTCTGGAGGTCAAGAATTATAGACCTATTTCATGCCTCCCGTTCCCCTCCAAGATACTCGAGAAAGCACTAAATAGAGAACTGACGGAATACCTGGACAACAATAATGTCCTAGACCCCACACAACATGGTTTCCGAGCTCAACATTCAACTGAATCGGCCTTGATCATAGCCACTGAGGAGATCAGAAAGGTGATGGTCGGAGGCGGGAGGGCCATCCTGATATTACTTGATCTAACTGCAGCGTTCGACACCGTAAATCATACGGTGTTGGTACAAAGGCTGAAAGAAGTTGGTATAGGGGAGAAGGCATTGGATCTTCTAGCCTCATACCTGGCAAATCGGGAACAGGCAATTCACTGGGATGGACTTCAGTCGGGAAAGTTTACACTTCCGTGTGGAGTGCCCCAGGGTTCTGCTCTTTCCCCCACACTGTTCAATGTATATGTCGCCCCTCTGGCAAAAGTAATAAAAAGCCATGGTCTCTCTCTTGTATCATACGCGGACGACACCCAATTAGTGGTGTCAGTTGCGCAAAATCCCGACCTAACAGCAGACAGGTTCCGGAACTGCCTAAGGGCTCTGATGGCCTGGATGAATTTAAACTTTTTAAAGCTAAACACAGAAAAAACTGAGGTCATAGAGTTCGGGCAAAAACCCTCTGTATGGAGTGAACTCTGGTGGCCACCTGAAGCAGGAATCCTCCCTGTTACTGCTCTGAAGGCTAGAAATTTGGGATTCTTGGTGGATAAGGATCTAACCTTTGCCTCCCAGATTAACCAAGTGACCTCGGCATGCTTCTTCACGTTGAAAATATTACGGAAGATTCTTCCATTCATTCCATTCTCATTAAGAAAAACGGTAGTCGGCGCATTGGTGCTGTCCAGAATAGATTACTGCAATGCGCTATACCTGGGGGCTGGCGTTAGACAACTCTCTAAACTACAGTCTCTACAAAATGCTGCTGCACGAGTATTGTTAGAGTTACCTAAATATCACCCAACATCCGCAAGTATAAAAAGCCTCCATTGGCTACCAGTTCGCAGAAGAATAGACTTTAAGGCCTTGTGTATAGTCCATAAAGCCTTTTATGGAGGAGGGGCGTCAGCCATCCAACTTCTATTCCCAAGATACCTACCGGTCCGTTGCCTCAGGTCAGCAAACACTGGATTGGTCCAGCTCTCAACTATAAGCAGAGTCAGATGGGGCGGTAAGGGTTCTCCCACCAAGCTGCTAAGTTGTGGAACTCTCTCCCAACTCACATGAGACTGCAGCCAAGCAGGGATCTCTTTAGAAAAATGATTAAAACATGGCTCTTCACTAAGACCTAGGCTTGTTAAATTTGGTGGGTGGCTATTTTCCTCAGCGCCAAGACGCCCCGGCATAAGAGCGCTTTATAAATATTTCAGTCAGTCAGTCAGTCAGTCAGTCAGGCTGCGCAGGCTGAGATCCTATTCAGGCCTTTCGCACCGATGCACGACGACGCCCAACACAACCATTCACTGCTGTCACGATCGTTCTCTCAGATGTGTGGGAAGATTCATCCATGTCCAGCACGGACTGCATCTGTCAGGAGTCACTAAAAGCCTTTAAGAGGTTCAGGCCGCTGGAAGGCTCAGACTCTAGACCTTCAGGTTGACAGAGGAGAATGGAATACAGGTTAATGCAAACCATACCCTGGTCCATAAACATACTCCTCACACATATCGTTTATGGCTTCCAAGCCATTTAGGAACATGATTGCAGATAGTTATCAAGAAGTATTACTCCTTCATTAACAAATCTGGCGTGGTTTCATGTAGACTCTACAGTAAAGAGGTCAGAGCCCATCCAAATAGTGGGTTTGGTGTGAACCTTTGGTTTCCTAGAGGTGACCTGAAATCTTTCATTAGCACCCAACCCTGCAGGGGTGCTGTAGTGCTATCCAGTCAGGAGAGAGGAGCTGTACTTGTTGGAGCAATGGATCGGGGTCCTCTGCTGTTACAATCTCTGGTAACAGAGAAAACAAAGACCAGGAGCAGAATAATACATTTCTCAAGTGTGTGTGGTCTAGCATGGAATGGGGTCCTGGACGCAGCAGTCATTCATAGGTCCTGCCACTGCTCTATACAGCTGCTGCCCACCCCCCAGACAAGTGTGCAGCAGAGATTTCCGCCGAGGTTTGGGACAGCATCCGCTATTACCGCGGATAGCTGGGAGTAGGTAGGGTGAAAAAAACCAACAAAAAATAGCCGAGCAGGGGATGAGTCAGGGGAGCAGGGGACTAGCTGGGATGGACGTAACAGAGAGGGGCTGAGCGGGAGCAGGGAAGAAGCACACGAGGGAGAGAGCTAGAAAACACATGCACTCTCATAGACTGCTGAACGAAAAAGAAAAAGTTCCCTAAATGTGAGCAGTCGAAGGATTTAAGTCAACTATTCAATATGATCATAAAGGGAGTATGCCCCAGGGGAGGGACAAACACAAGAAGAGGAAGTGTGGCCATAGAATAAGAAGCATGCAAATAAGAGTGACAATAAAGCTAACTAATAAATCAATAGTTTTTAAAATATAGATCGGGCCTAGGGAAGACCTACTCCCCTTAGTCTGCTCCTGTAAAGCGATACAGTGTGAAAGGAGACCGTTTTTGAAAACGCCTTTTAACCAAAGAGGAATACGCTCAAGAAGACAGGCGATGCTGGCCTTGTTCGATCCGGGGGACACTCAGCGGAACTGTCGCTTTGTCAAATTACTGCTGAAGGTGGAGAAAATGTTGCTCCACAGCACCCCCCAGGCTTGCCGAGGTATAAGCACCCCACCAGAGCAATCATCCTTCCTCAATCCTGATGACAAGAGGACAACACCGCTGCACTCTTTCGCACCTGCACTTTATATACACACATCATCGCTCATAATCGGGACCAAGTGAAGGCACAGCCAGATCGGGTGGTGAGGTATAAGTACCCCATCAGTGGAATCATCCCTTCCCTTCTTATTCCGGATTACAAGAGAATAACATCGGCCGTATTTTTTGCACTTTATACACACATCATCGCCCATAACTTGGACAAAGTGACGATCAACAAAACTTACCCCCGAGGGCACAGACAGAACTGGCGGGGACAAATGAACTTAAAGTCCTTTTAAACCTAAATGTGTGTTTTAACTCGTGATATAACACTTACTTTTATCTGGTTTTATGGAAAAATGTACCATGTATTTTAAAATGTGTCCTTTTATGGAACCATTCTGTTTATTGAAAGTGATCTATATCTCCAATTACACAGCTGAGTGCCTACAGCCACTTGGCCGGCAGCGTGGAACAAAGAGCGAATATACACAGCTTCTATGCCTACAACCCAGAGGCTGGCAGCATTATTAGGATCATTTTAATGAGAAATTCACAGCAAAATAATCTTTGAACGTAACAAAAGCAAAAATAAAAAGAAAGCAACCCACCCGCACCCTGCACCTGTCACCAGGTACACTGAGCCATGTGAAATATGTTTTGCCAGTTATGACATTGGCGGAACTATGGACGCCTCCTCTGGGGACAGTATCGCCTCTTCCTCACTCCTAGGGAGTAATCACGGTATTTGGGACATGTTATCTCTCCCAGATCTGTTGAGAGAATCTGGATAAAAGGGGCCCACAGCTCGGCATACGCCTCCCCTTTGTATTCAGCAACCAAGGATAGGCGTTCCATGGCTAAGGTTAACCATAGTTTGTGCAGCCATGCCATGTGGTCTGGTACAGTTGCAGTGCCCCAGTGGACCAGAATTACTTGGCGCGCCGCCAGCAGTGCCAATGCCATTTGTCTCTCTTTCAGGGAGCGGAGGGGGAAATTCAGAGGATTCGGCAACCCTAGCAAGGAGTAGGCTGGGAAGCGTGGAAGTGCGGTATCAAAAGCTTTATCAATATCGTCCAAGACTAGCTCCCAGAAACGAACCAGTCTTGGACAGTGCCATAGTAAGTGCACTAGAGAGCCCGCAAGGCCACAGCTCCTCCAACATTTCTCAGAACGGCTTTTATCCCAGCTATAAATGTAGGCCGGGGTGAGATACCAGTATGTTATTACTTTGTAGGCCGATTCCGTCCCGCAGTGCTGTGCGCCGTGTGGTGTGCCCTGTAGTGTATGGCAGCCCACTCTTTATCCGAAAGCGCCCTACCCAGCTCCTCTTCCCATCTCAGCTGTCCCTCGGTGCATCCTCCCTCCCTCCCAGTGGAGAGCATGGCGTAAAGCTCCGAGATGAAATGCTTATCGTACTTTTTACGCACCAGCCACTTCTCAAAGACCGTGAGGGGCCGGGAGGCCGCTGCGTGATAGTCCAGGGAGGTGACCCAATGTCGTAGCTGGAGATATTGAAAAGCGTTAGTCAGGGGGAGTTCATAGTCCAGCCTCAGTTGCTCAAACGGAATAATCCCGTTGGGATCAAACATTGATCCCACCGGGTACATCCTAGTTCTCTCCACCTCTGGATCACCTCTGAGTTGTAGCCCGGGTGGAAGTCAGGGTTGTCCACTATTGGGGACATCGGGGAGGGGAATGTTGTTAGGCTTTTCCTACCGGCTACTATGTCCCACACTTTCAGAGTAGAGGAAGTGACGGGAGGAATACAATCCCCAAGCTCTATACTTACGCGGAAACCATGCTTCCCGTCAAATATTTGCTCCTGCCACCGTTTGATCCATAAAGGACCAGTGTTTTTTCGGAGAGCGGGCGGTTCCACTCAACTATATAGCGGAGATGCGCCGCTTGGAGATACCTATGTACCAACGGTAGCCCTACTCCGCCTTCCCGCTTGGGCTGCGTCAGTTGAGCGATGGATAGCCGCGAGTTGTTCCCTCCCCAAACTTATTGATAGCCAGTTGCAGAGTGCGTAAGGCCTTCGGTGGTGGGACCATCGGCAGTGTCTGAAAGATATATAGAATGCGCGGTAGTACTGTAATTTTTACTGCCGCAATACGTCCAAACCAGGCCAGCTTCAGGTGGGACCATCCGTCCAGGGCCTTTGCTGTCTGATCTATGAGCGTAGCCTAATTTAGCGTGAGGGTCGTTGGAAGAGTCGGAGCCAGAAGGATACCTAGGTATGGTATGGATTGCTGCGACCACTGTAGAGGGAATTTGTTCCGTAAGCTCTCCTCACATGCCGAGGGGGCTGATAGATTCAGGATCTGGGATTTGTTTAGATTCACTTTAAAGCCCGAGGTTTCCCCCAAAGCTCTCCAGCTCACCCAACAAGGCCGGTAGGGAGGTGTACGGGTTCGTCATCGAGAGAATCACGTCATCTGTGTATAGGCTGATTTTATGGGTGTCTCTTCCGAATCGAATGCCCTCAATCCGTGGATGGTCTCGGATTCTTTGTGCTAATGGCTCCATGTAGAGAGCAAAGAATAGGGGAGACAACGGACAGCCCTGCCTTGTGCCGCGGGCTATCTGGAACAGATCAGGCGATAACCCATTCACTCGGACAAACGCTTGCGGAGCCCAGTAGATGAGCCAACACATTTAATAAACTGGTCCCCAAAGCTGAAATGGCAGAGTGTGTCCAAAAGATAACTCCAGCAGACTCTGTCGAACGCCTTCTCTGCGTCGATTGACAGGAGCAATGCCTGTTTGCGAGATCTATGGATACCATTCATTAGGTAGAGGAGTCGTTTAGTATTATCTCCACCTTGACGGGTGGGAATAAACCCCGCTTGGTCCGGGTCGACGTGTCCAGCCATCAGCGGATGCAGCCGGGCTGCGAAGATCCCAGCGAAAAGTTTTGCGTCTGTATTAAGTAAGGATATAGGTTGGTATGACCCACATTCGCTGGGATCTTTAAAGGGCTTGAGGATCACAGAGATCGAGGCCTCTGACATAGAATCAATGAGCGACCCGGTTTCAAGGAAGGAGTTGAACAGCTGTGTCAACAGTGGTGCCAGCTCCTGGCAAAAGACCTCGTAGAATTGTGCCGGGAACCCGTCTGGGCCTGGGGCTTTATTCACTTTTAAGTGAGCAATTGCTGAGATCACTTCCTCGATTTGTATAGGGCGATCAAGCTGGGTAGCGAGGGAATCTGGAAGGCGGGTGACCGTGCTTGATTCAAGATAGGCATGAGCCTCCTGGTGCCCAGACCGTGTGTGAAAAAACAAGGGACACTCTACTCACACGGAACCATGGTACTTTACAGTTTAACAGAAAACAACGGTTCCCATGGACAATCAGTCAAAGATACTTAATACATATTAGCACAATCACAATAATTGAAGGCAAGGAGATGTCAGAAAGAGAAAAGGCATATAGCACGAATTTGGCATGAAAAGATGTTGCTTTATATAATGTAAACACATTATTTTAAATCCAGTGCATGGTGTCCCAAGTGATTGTGAAACCTATATTTCAAGGTTGTGACTCATTGTGACATAAAAACAAGGTTTCATCAGAAATGTACAAAAGCGACCATTAAATCAATACATAATGAGTGCTCGCAGCCTACTAATACAATAATAGTAGCTGACAAATGGTTCACTTCACTTAGTCGACGACTTTTCGACCCACTTGACAATGTGGGGTCTCATCAGGACCTAGAAATGAAGAGGCACCTAAAAAATAATAATAACCAAGGTTTCAGTAATGAGATATGGTGGAGAAAACTAGAGAATTGCCTCAAAAAGGTAGATTGTCAATCGGGAATCATACCTGGGGATGACTGTCAGATAACGTGGTGTGCACCGTGTGGAGGTGAAAAAGGAAAGAGGGTACTCACATAGGGCCCAGCCGGCCACTGTGGGAATGAGAAATGAGGAATATTTAAAATAAATAAGGGCACACAGGATACATACTCGATGTCACCAGCTCTATTAAAAATCGAACTTACCTTGTAGTGGGGAGGGTACTGGCAGTCAGGATGGTTTAAGATAGAAAGCCTTAATAAGCTCAGGAGGGCGATAAGTTGTTGTCATGAATTTCTGAAAAAAGAGGGTTGAGAAACCCAGTAAATACACATATTGCACAATAAGTCTATTTCTGAGGTGACTAATTCCGAGATCTCTTACCCGTGGTAAAGGTGCTGGTTTCTAAGTAAGCCTCACAAGAACATGACGCCAATCCGTCTGTTAGTTACCTAAAATTAGAATGAGAAACGAGTGAATAAGCATTCACCCAATTTCCAGCCTACTACCACACACTCATGTACAGAAATGCTCTTACCCGGTGTGGAGATGATAATTGAATATGCTGGGCCTTACTTATTTTAAATATTCCTCATTTCTCATCCCCACATTGCCCGGCTGGGCCCTATGTGAGTACCCTCTTTCCTTTTTCACCTCCACACGGTGCACACCAAGTTATCTGACAGTCATCCCCAGGTATGATTACCGATTGACAATCTACCTTTTTGAGGCAATTCTCTAGTTTTCTCCACCATACCCCATTACTGAAACCTTGGTTATTATTATTTTTTAGGTGCCCCTTCATTGCTAGGTCCTGATGGGACCCCACATTGTCAAGTGGGTCGAAACGTCGTCGACTAAGTGAAGCGTACCATTTGTCAGCTACTATTATTGTATTTGTAGACTGTGAGCACTCATCATGTATTGATTTAATGGTCGCTTTTGTACATTTTTGATGAAACCTTGTTTTTATGTCACAATGAGTCACAACCTTGAAATATAGGTTTCACAATCACTTGGGACACCATGCACTGGATTTAAAATAATGTGTTTACATTATATAAAGCAACGTATTTTCATACCAAATTCGTGCTATATGACTTTTCTCTTTCCGACATTTCCTTGCCTTCAATTATTGTGATTGTGCTAATATGTATTAAGTATCGTTATCCTGGTGCCCTGAGTCATTGTCCGCGTATAAGGTCTGATAGAAAGTTTTGAATGTCTCGACTATTTTGGGATCTGCATGCACTTCCTCTCCTGTAGGCCGTTTTAGCGAAGCAATCGCAGCAGCCATCACCTTAGCTCTAAGCCTTCGAGCGAGCAGTCTCCCACATCGGTCGCTGCTAAAGAAGAATTTATGCCGAAGCCTGAGGAGGGCATACTCCTCCCTATCTAAGTCTAGGCGTTTCAAAAGGAGCCGTTTCTTTTCCAGCTCCTTCCAAATTCTCGGAGCCCCAGTGCGCTTATGGATAGATTCCATCTCCGTAACCTCTTGTTCGAGACTCCGCCATTTTTCCTGGCGCTCTCGATTCTGTACTGCAGACAGTGCGATAAATTCCCCTCTCATTACTTGTTTCAACGTTTCCCAGACTGCAGCCAGGGAGGTATCGCCTTTGTCATTCAATTGTAAGTACTCTGTAAGCTTCGAGCGCATATCTAATAGAACCTTCAGGGTTTGCAGGAGACCCTCCCTCAGGCGCTACCAGGAAGACTTGGCTGGCCATTGTCAACCTGCATCGTGACCGTGATCATCGCGTGGTCTGACTGGGATCTCAGCTCAATGGACGCATCTTTCAACCTGGGGGCCAGCGCTGCTGATGCGAGGAAATGGTCTAAACGCGCGTAAGTTTTGTGTGCTGCAGAGTAGAACGTGTAGTCTCGCGCCCCTGGATGCTGCAGGCACCAAATGTCCCGTAAACCATTCTCCTCAAGCTAGCACCTGCCTTCAGCCGAGAAAGCCCCCGTCTGCGTGGAACACTGGCAGGATCGATCCAGCGTAGTATCCATCACTAGATTGAAGTCCCCTCCCACCAAGATTGCTGCGTCGGGGGATGCCAACACGTCTGTAAGAGCCTTAACGATAAAGGGCTCCTGTTGGGTGTTTGGGGTGTATATGTTGACTAATGTAAAGTGTGTGGAGCCCCAGTGTATTCTGATTGCCAGAAGGCGTCCCTTCACTTCTGAAAGTGTAGAAACTACTTTGCCATTGAATTTTGCTCCCAAGAGGATGGTGACACCGTTCTTTTTAGAGGGGCTTGAGGACCAAAATTGGTGAGGGAAGCAGCGGGAGCGCATATCCGCTGTGTCCCTTGACAGGAGGCGCGTCTCTTGCAGCAGACAGATGTCACCCCCGAGTTCTCTAGTAGGGAGAGGATCGCAGCGCGTTTTACTGGGTGGTTGAGGCCTCGAGTGTTGAGACTTACGATCTTTAGGTCTTTACCTATAGTGTCTTATGGTGTGTTAGGGCCGCGGGTTGGTGCTTGATCTAAGTGGGGCAGCAAGTGGGAGACAAGAGCAGTAACATGTTAGCCAGTTGCTAACCTGGGGCATCATCTGGGACCGGTGCAGGTAATAAAGAGCATGCAATCTGCTATAAACTGTAAAACTAACCAAATAGTCCCAAACTAAACTTCCCAGAGGGAACATACTAATAATCAAACGTGACAATAGTTCGTCAAGGTAGGAATGGCCATTGGGGTCACCAGCCAGAGGTCCGCCGGGTATCTTCAGATCCTCCGACTTCCAGAGAGTCAGCGTCGAGATTCCCATTGGAGGCAAGGCCAGCGGCAGGGACGTCCCCCCCCGGCCCCACCTGGCGTGTGGTCTCCTCACACTGGTACAGATCGGTTCAGGAGGAGGACAACTGGTCCTGTGCACTAGAGAGGGAGTTAATTACTGCTTCTCTTTCCCTCGCTATCGTTTCCAGATCTGGTTTATGGTTAGAGGAGGGTTTTCCAACCTTTTGCCAGCGAGGCTGTGTGTCTCGGTCTCTCAGGTGATTTGCGGCCAGTTTCTGGCGCCAAGGGTTTTGTAATCCCCAGGACCTCCCCGGCCTCCTGCAGCGAACGAAGCTGCCTTGTCTTTCTTTCATAGCGGAAGATAATCCAGAAGGATTGTCCCCAAGAATATGAGATCCCCTTCTCCTTGGGATGCGCCGTAATGGGTCGAAATTCTCTTCTTTTGTAGAGGGTGGTCATGGATAGGTCCTGAATTAAGGACGGCAAGTGCCCCCGGAACTGTACTGGATGAGTGTATCTTGCGCGTCGTATGATCAACTTTTTTAATTGAAAATCGTGCACACACGCTAGTATATCAGCTGGGGGGGGGCTTTGCCGCTCCGCGGCTGGCCCATCTGATGTACACGGTAAGTCTGGATATCAGCGATGTGGTCTTCGCCCAGCATGTGTCTGAAGAGGGCCAGCATATATGCCCGGATTTCATCTCCTTCCGCGTTTGTTGGCACACCTCCAATGCGGACATTATTCTGCCGGGACCAGTTTTCCAGGTCCTCCGCTTGGGCCTGCAGCTCTATGTGTTGGTCGCTGAGACGAATGATTTCTTGATGCATCATTTCTATCTCTTCCTCTCTGCCGGAATCGCGTTCCTCCAGGACCGTGACGCGGTTTCCCACCTCTTCCAGGTCGTGTTTCAGCTCCTTCAGGTCGGCCAAGAGTTGCCCTTTCAGCTCTTGGAGATCCTCTCGTAGGTACATGAACAGTGCAGTCATGAATGCCTTCGTTGCTGGGGCATCCGCGTCCTCCTGTCCCTCCTGCTGCCCCTCTCCGTCCTGGGGTGACCCAGCGGGAGCCCCCTGCATGGGCTGCTTCATCAGCATCTCCTTTGCTGAGCGCTCCTTTTTCGTCCGGGCAGTAGCCATCGTAGTTGCCCCTGAGTTTGCCCCCGGCACGGGTATGCCACAGAGCGCCAACCCAGACCTAGCCGCAGTACCGCCAAGGGGGTTCTTGATCCCGGGGGGTTGTCTTTCGACTCCTAATGCTGGGGGCCAAATATTGCTTTCCACTTTCCGAAGGGTGGCTCTTGAGTGTTTTACGACTCATGCGAGTAAATGTCACAGCACTGATTCTCTCGCCTCCTGGGGGTTGTGGTAGGCCCCACTCACCAGGGTGGGCTGTTCGCTAATGATTACCGCGCGGGGGAGGCCTCCCGCGCACCCTCAAGTCCACGGACGCGTGGGTTCAAGCTTTCACCTTGCGCCTCAATTGCATATGCCAGTTCTCCTACCGCGTGGAGCCTGGACAGAATTCACCAGTGGCTCGCGAGCGGGGAGGCCTACATGGCTCTGCAGCATTTATGAGTGAGAAGGCCCAGAAGAACCCCCCACCCCCCGGGTGACACAGATCCCCGGGTGGGGGGGGGCCCGACCTCAGCTCTGACCCAGGGGGGTGCAGCTAGTTGCCCACGATCGCCCTGTATTGTAGTGCCACGCACCCCCCCCAGGGCTTTGTGGAGTCCTCTGCGTGTTCTTTTCTATCTAGGGACTCTACACGGGGTAAGCCGCCAAAGTAGATATGCGTTGCGGGTTCAAATGCCAGTGCTCACCCTGGGCCGAATGCAGGAGGCCCCAAGGCGAGCCACCGGGACTGGGGCCCTCCCTCTGAACTCTGTAGTTCCAGGAGGCCCTCTTAGCCTCGCGTCACTGGACAACATGAAATATTATAGTTGAGGCTGTGAGAAAATTCTAGTAGGGCAAAAGTTAAAAAAAAAAAAAAAAAGGGGGGGGGCAGTCAGTTATATGTGGGACAGGGAGGCAGTATTGGAGTATGTGGGAGTTACAAGATAGAAACACATTGTGGTATTAAGAGGGGATGTGTGTGTGACTTCTGGGCTTTTCTAGTCTGGGAGCAGCCACCAGAAGAGTGAGTAGAAAATAAATACGAACAGGATATCTCTCACATGTAAGAAAGTAGCGTCCTTGCGCTTCATAGTTTCAGGAAAGGACTATTGATGATTTCTGGCAACGTAAAGAAGGAAAAGAGTGCTCTAGCAGCAGAAAGGTCCTAAGCCTGATGTGTCCGCTGCAACTATCACCGTCAAGTGCACTTAAGTAGTAAAGGACAAAGATTCCAATTGAAGAAGCCCAAGTCAAAAAATCTCTTATGTAAACAGATTATTTGTATGTGGTGATGAGACATAGCCCCCAAACATAAGCCTAAACAGTCACAAACAATATTGATCATGAGCTAAGAAGTGAATCTCAACGATGTAAGAAGAGCTTATACCCTCCATGTTGTATAACCATTGTAGCTTCAGATAGTAGGAAATATCCTATGCAGGATACTGAAGTGTCCTGTAACAGGGAATATGTGATGTTACAACGCGATCAAAATGATCGCGGTATGTAACATCGCAGTTTTTACAACGCAAGTCGTTACAACGACTTGCGCTGGACTTAGGAGTAGTAAGATTTACTATTCCAACACCAGTCTACGTACAGTAGGGAAGGTGTTGGAATAGTAAATCTTACTATTCCTTAGGTTATAGCGCCCTCCAGTGCAGGTCGATGTAACGCTTGCGTTGTAATGGCAGCGTTCTAAATGCATTGCGGTGTAATCACCACGATGTAAAGGATGTTTCCCGTAACAGGTATACATACTAGCGCCTGCCACATAATGTTTATAACTGAAGATGTATTCATTTAGTCCCTCACCCTGTTGAAAAGGGTCCGCAGATCTTGTTGGAAATTTGACACTGTGACCTGAAAAACAGTCTTTCGTACGAAGCCACTGTAATCGTTTTGGATAACCATACTCCAAAATTTAAGATATACTAGATTTCCATTTGCTGCATATTTTCGCTACAGCCATTAGTGTATCTGACCAGCATCTCCAGTGTTTTTTTTATCTTGGAATATCTGGCCAGTGGAGCAGAGAGAGGACAATAAGGAGGCTGCTAGAGATTTTCGTTTCACCCCAGATCTTGTCCTACCACAAAATATGTTCAGTGTGGTTGCTTTGACAACTCTCGCAACGATAATATGTACAATGGTCTGTCTTGAACAATCAGACGTTATAAGGCATGGTTAAAGTGGGCTCTTATCCAGGGCCCCCACCATTCAAGGGGCGCCCAGCTTAAGCTTTCGCGACAGTGCCAGACTATCTAGAGTTTTACAATAACCAGTTTGTTTACTTACTTTCTATTTTGGTGATATATCTGGATGCAAAAGTAGAAAACTTATTAAGAGGCACCTAAATGCTAGTCAGGCAGCATGCTCTGGAAAGCACAATATTGTAGTTCACTTGTGTTATGCTATGATGATTTGTATGGTGCATTAATCACCTGTGAGGATATCCAGGCACTTGAGCAGGTGTATAGGCCTGTAGTTCCTGCTGAGTTATTCAAGGAGCCAGGTCTTCAGCCTCTTGCGAAACTCAAGAAGTGAGGAGAAGGCTCTGATGTGTTGAGGTAGGTTGTTCCATGTTTTGGATGCAATGTAGGACAATGAGCAACCTCCTGCTCTGCTTTTGTGAATGCGGGGCGTGGGAGGTTTGCAAGTGATGGTGAGGTAGAGCATAGGTGTCTGGCAGGCTTGTGAAAGTGTATGCGGCTGTTCAGGTATGCTGGTCCAGTGTTGTGTAAGACATTGTATTGTATTGTAATTGCAATTGCATTTATATAGCGCTTACTACCCCTGACGAGGCGTCGAGGCGCTTTTTCGGTGAGTAGCACGCTACTCCGGAACCCATAAAAGATTAGTGGTGAATTAGTATAGTGAAATATGAAAGTAATTTGAGTGGTTGATATGTTAGTCAGTTATTTGGATTGAGAAGGATAGTGGAGGGATATAGAAGAGGGAAAAGATTTGCATTTATATAGCGCCTGCTACCCCTAATGAGTTGTTGAAGCGCTTTTTGTCTGAGTAGCACGCTACTCCGGAACCCAAATAGGTTTTGTGGGAATTAATGTAGGGAAATATGCAATTAATTTGAGTAGTGGACATGTTAGTCTGTTATTTGGATTGAAAAGGAATGGTGGAGGGATAAAAGAGGGAAGGGCCTAGAATTTTTGGGGGAGTTTATAGCCAGGAATTTTTACACACACAGACAAAAACACACACGCACACACACACACACACACACACACACACACACACACACACACACACACACACACACACACACCAACCCTCCCTCTCTGTGTTTGGAAAGACTTCAAAAATATTGGTTATTTCATAACATAATGTGCTTTCTCTCACTTAGTACCCCTACCAATCTGTATTCTTCTCCCTTTCCGCTACGTCCCTTCTTTCTGGGTGAGTGAGTGTGTACAATCACCTGTGTGCCAGTTTGCCTGAGGCTGAGTGCAAACTAACAAGGATAGCCAGTGTAGGAACTGGGAAAACGTGACCATTACTTTGACACTGGCGAATAGTGTGAAACAAGTGTTTTGCTGTCAGATTGTGGAAACCAGCAATGTGTGTTTATTAGGGCACAAGCTAGATGTTTGCTAAATGGCATTATGCAGGCTGAGCACTAAATGTGGTGCCAGGAGCATGCTGTGCTGTTGTGCTGAAGACTATGTATGCCACGATGTTGTGCAGGCTGGGGTTATAACGAATGGAGGCAATTTTCTGCATTATTTGCATCAGTAATGTTATTCTGATTAGATTGGTCAATTATCTGCTAAGTTAGTGGCTAATATTTGCTCGAATGAACAATTTTCATACATGAGTCTGTCGTATATGAATATGGCAAACACAAGGAGATGATGGACAGAGTGCTGAAACTTTTCAAACACTCACCCCCAGTCACAGATCTGGGTTGAATCCATCATCATTCTTTAGCTCACTTTGCCACCCCAGTTCAGGCACAGCTATATGCAAATCAGTCTTGACCCAGTGCCTCATGGGAACAGTCCAGACCGAACTACCAAGCCATGTCTTCCCTGGACCGGAATGAAGCATCCTGGGACCGGTTTCGGGCTAACAGCCCTCATCAGCCAGGCTAGCTTGAATCCAGTGGCAAAGTGAGCAATGGACCCACGTCTGGGCATACCCTGCCAACTTAGGGCGAACAAAGCAAACACAAGGAGATGATGGACGGAGTGCTGAAACTTTTCAAACACTCACCCCCAGTCACAGATCTGGGTTGAATCCATCATCATTTTTTTGCTCACTTTGCCACCCCGGTTCAGACACAGCTATATGCTAATCAGTCTTGACCCTGTGCCTCATGGGAACGGTCCAGACCGAACTGCCAAGCCATGTCTTCCCTGGACCGGAATCAAGCATCCTGGGACCTGTTTCGGGCTAACAGCCCTCATCAGCCAGGCTAGCTTGAATCCAGTGGCTAAGTGAGCAAGGGACACACGTCTGGGCATACCCTGCCAACTGAGGGCGAACAAAGCAAACACAAGGAGATGATGGACGGAGTGCTGAAACTTTTCAAACACTCACCCCCAGTCACAGATCTGGGTTGAATCCATCATCATTCTTTAGCTCACTTTACCGCCCCAGTTCAGACACAGCTATATGCAAATCAGTCTTGACCCTGTGCCTCATGGGAACAGTCCAGACCGAACTGCCATGCCATGTCTTCCCTGGACCGGAAACAAGCATGCTGGGACCGGTTTCGGGCTAACAGCCCTCATCAGCCAGGCTAGCTTGAATCCAGTGGCAAAGTGAGCAAGGGACCCACGTCTGGGCATACCCTGCCAACTTAGCTGTGTCTGAACTGCTGTGGCAAAGTGAGCTAAAGAATGATGATGGATACAACCCAGATCTGTGACTGGGTGTGAGTGTTTGAAAAGTTTCAGCACTCCGTCCATCATCTCCTTGTGTTTGGTTTGTTCGCCCTAAGTTGGCAGGGTATGACCAGACGTGGGTCCCTTGCTCACTTTGCCACTGGATTCAAGCTAGCCTGGCTGGCTGATGAGGGCTAGGGCTGCCGCTCTTCTTCTTTCTGCTGACTGCCGTGCACAGACTGAGGCTTCCAGACTCCCCTACGGGAAATACCAGTGCTTCTCTCATGCTGGTGAGAGAAGCGCTGGGATTGGCCTGAGCGGGCTTGTTTTTCGCTCCTTCGGGGACTGGGAGCCTGCGCCTGCTGTTCTCTCCACCCTGCAATGCAGCTCGGTGGGAGGGATATGTCAGTATGTGTGCGTGAGAAGTCTGAATTGGCTGCACTTGTGAATGGGGAGCAAGTGAAGCTCCTTGAGGTGCAGTGTGATGTGGGTGTGTCATGGAAGGTCCAGTATGAGTCTTGTGGCGACTTTCTGGATGGTCTGAAGATGGTTTAGGAGTTTCTTGGAGATTCTGGCATGGAGTGCATTGCCGTAGTCGAACCTGCTTGTGATGAGTGCTTGCATGAAGGTCCATCTGGTGTTCTGTGGCAGCCACTTGAAGATCTTTCGTAGCATGTGTAAGCATGAGGTGATGTCTTTGGATCTGATGATGTTGGTGAGTGGTGTCATATAGACGTTGAACAGGGTGAGGCTGATGTATGATCCCTTGGGACTACGCAGATCAGGTTCTTGGTCTGGGTTGGTCCCCTGGCAACCCTTGGCCAGCCAAACTATACAGTGCCCTAGCAGAGTGTCTTAACCCCCATTTAAATGCTATCTGTAATACTTCAATCAGACAGGGTGTCTATCCCGCGGCTTGGAAGCACGCCTTTCTTCTACCTATACTGAAGAAAGCCAATGCTGACCCTGAAGTCACCAGCAAGTACAGGCCAATCTCTTTGCTCCCCGCCCCGGCGAAAGTTCTAGAGAAACTAATACACCAGCAATTGGCAGCGTTTATCGAGTCTAATAGCCTTTTACATGAGTCTCAGTCCGGCTTCCGCCCTGGATTTAGTACTAAATCTGTACTGATTGAAATGGCTGATTCCATATGCTGGGCAGTGGATGGAGGCTCTAAGGCCATGTTGGTGCTGTTAGATTTATCTGCAGCATTCGACACGGTGTCTCACCCCATCCTATTAGATCGACTGAAGGACATAGGCATCCAGGGAACAGCACTGAACTGGTTGACATCCTTTTTACATGGCCGTAACCAACAGGTCTTGACTCACCCCTTCACCTCGCCCGCTAAACCTCTGAAATGGGGAGTTCCCCAGGGTTCGGCCCTGAGCCCGCTTCTCTTTAATGTCTATTTAACACCTTTGGCGGAGCTTATCACCAAAATGGGGATTAAGGTAACATCTTACGCTGATGATACTCAGCTGCTGTTCACTTTTAGCAGAGTGTCAGACTCCACCTTTGACCCGCTAAAAGAATGCCTCAAAAACATCGCTGACTGGATGAACCACAATTTCTTAAAACTTAACGCGGACAAGACAGAGGTCCTGTTTTTTAACCAACCCACCCCTCCCCCGTCCAATGCATGGTGGCCATCAGAATTGGGCAACGCACCCACTCCGAAGGACTCGGTCAGAAACCTGGGTGTGAGATGGGACAAAGATTTGTCCCTGTCGACCCATGTACAATCAGTTTCGGCGGTCTGTTTTGGCAAAATTAAAACTATCAGGAAATTTATAAACTTCCTGCCTGATTCAACCCACAAAACCGTGGTCCATGCCCTAATCACCTCCCACCTTGATTATGCGAACGGCCTGTATATGGGTCTGCCGCTCGGTCTGATCCATAGACTCCAGGTCATTCAAAATGCGGCAGCCCGACTGGTCTGCGGGGTCCCGCTTCGACACCGCATCTCTCCTTACCTGAGGCAACTGCACTGGCTGCCAAGACAAACGGATTGAATTGCCTTTCGAGCAGACAAAGGGAGAGGGCCTATCTATCTGAGGAGGAGACTCCGCCCTTATCAACAAGACAGACCTTTAAGGTCCAACACCAAACGCTTTCTCTCCATACCACGTTTTGCGAAAGCAAGAATGGGAGGCAGAATATTTGAGGTGGGCACCACCAAATGCTGGAACAACCTCCCCCTCCATTTACGCATGATGCAGTCCGAACAGGAATTCAGAAATGCCTTGAAAACTTGGCTTTTTAGTCTGAATGACTAGTTTTGCGTTGTCCTTTACCTTGTTCACTGTCTGTTATAGCGCCAGGACACCCCATTTGGGGTAGCTGCGCGCTCTACAAATGCCTTTTATTATTATTATTATTATTATTGGTCTCTGACATGAAGGGCTGCAATCTGACCCTTTGGGTTCTTCCCTTAAGGAAGGAACAGATCCAGTTGAGTGCGTGTGGATCCTTTGATGCCAATCTCATGGAGTCTTCTGATGAGATTGTTGTGGGAGACAGTGTCGAAAGTCGCAGAGAGATCTAGCAGGATGAGGGCCGCTGTTTCCACTCGGTCCAGGATGGTCTGAATGTCGTCGGCGGCCATGGTGAGTGCTGTTACAGAGCTGTGTTTTTTTCTAAATCCTGACTATGTGTGGTCCAGCCTGTGTTGGGTCTCAAGGTGGGTTAAGAGTTGCTTGTTGACGTCCTTCTCAGTAATTTTGGCTAGGTAGGGGAGCAGGGAGATGGGTCGTAAGTTGCTCAGTTGGTTCGGGTCAACTGATGGTTTCTTGAGGACAACGTTGACATCTGCATTTTTCTAGTCACCTGGGAATATGGTGGACGTGATGAAGCTGTTGATATTGGTAAGGGCGGTGCTGATTGGTGCTGTTCCCAGGTTGTAGACGTGATGGGGGTATGGATATGTTGGGGACCCTGAGTGGATGGTCCGCATGATTGTTGCTGTGTTGTCTCTGGTGAGAGTTGCCCATTCAGTCAGGTGGCCGTCTTGGTTCGTGATGGGTAGGTTGGCGATGAGGTGGCTGGAATCAGGTTGGTGTGCAAAGCTGCTGTAGATGTTTAAGATTTTGCTGTGGAAGAATTGTGATAAGTCATCGTGGAGTTCTTGGGAGGGGTGATATTGAGGAAGGCTGAGGGTATAGTAAGGTCCTTGATGATAGAGGAGATCTCCTTTGCAGCTATTGGAGCTTTATTTGATGCGGTCAGCTAGCGCTCTTTTCCTGCTGTATCTTAGTTGCTGGTGGTAGCGTCTGAGTGCAGCCTTGTAGATGTTTCAGTCAGTTGTTTTGTGGCTGGCTCTCCACTTCCTATCTAGCTGTTTAAAGTGTTGTTTGGTGCCTCAAAGGTTCTCGGTGTACCAGCTGGTCTGCTTGTAGGATCTTCTTTGCTTGTTAGGTTCAGGCCTCGAAACATCTACTCGCCCACTTGTTATGGCTAATCAGATTTTATCAGGTCGAGCTATATTTTGAACCTACTCTCCCGTTCTGGTGAGTTGACAACAGTCAGAAAGAGCAATAAAGGACCAATAAAGATGCTTTTAAATCTTGTTTTTTTCTTATCACATTTGCTCTGTGTTCAGAGACAGCGGTCAAAAGTCAGTTTACACTTACTTTTCCTTCTCAAACTGCAGAGTTCCAGGATTTTGTAAAGTGAACTGTCTGACATGCTGTACAAAGTGTGAAATGAAAGCCTGCAGGATATTAGGTTTTTCCTAGCACACATTTAAATAGCTAATATGTCAACTGTACAAACATTTCATAATCTATTTCAGTAGTTGTGAAAGCCCATTTGTTGTACTTCTGTGTGATGAAAAAAATATTTTAATAATATGAAAAGCAATCCAGAACACTTTACTTGGTGATGTACAAATGATAAATATGTTTTCATAAACCCAGTTTTCACAGATTATTGTTAATACACTATATCGTTTTATCAGTTACCAAGAACCTGATCTGCGTAGTCCCAAGGGATCATACATCAGCCTCACCCTGTTCAACGTCTATATGCCACCACTCACCAACATCATCAGATCCAAAGACATCACCTCATGCTTACACATGCTACGAAAGATCTTCAAGTGGCTGCCACAGAACACCAGATGGACCTTCATGCAAGCACTCATCACAAGCAGGTTCGACTACGGCAATGCACTCCATGCCAGAATCTCCAAGAAACTCCTAAACCATCTTCAGACCATCCAGAAAGTCGCCACAAGACTCATACTGGACCTTCCATGACACACCCACATCACACTGCACCTCAAGGAGCTTCACTTGCTCCCCATTCACAAGTGCAGCCAATTCAGACTTCTCACGCACACATACTGACATATCCCTCCCACCGAGCTGCATTGCAGGGTGGAGAGAACAGCAGGCGCAGGCTCCCAGTCCCCGAAGGAGCGAAAAACAAGCCCGCTCAGGCCAATCCCAGCGCTTCTCTCACCAGCATGAGAGAAGCACTGGTATTTCCCGTAGGGGAGTCTGGAAGCCTCAGTCTGTGCACGGCAGTCAGCAGAAAGAAGAAGAGCGGCAGCCCTAGCCCTCATCAGCCAGCCAGGCTAGCTTGAATCCAGTGGCAAAGTGAGCAAGGGACCCACGTCTGGGCATACCCTGCCAACTTAGGGCGAACAAACCAAACACAAGGAGATGATGGACGGAGTGCTGAAACTTTTCAAACACTCACACCCAGTCACAGATCTGGGTTGTATCCATCATCATTCTTTAGCTCACTTTGGTAGTGGGAAGGTTTTTGGCCATTTCTTAGAAATTTACAGTCTGTAAATGACATCCGCTAACGCATCATGGTTTAGTGATATATGTATTAAAAGTGAGTGTTTAAACATGAACTGAGAAACACTCCTGCCCCAATGGCAATGCTATCAGTAAAATGAGAGGCAACTCAGGGATCATGTGTACCCTATATTTGAACAAGATTGTTGTTACACATGGAGCAAACATTTAGTCTATTTAATCAAACAAAAGAGTTTTGTTTTGTACAGCAGAAATGCTGAACTCACATATTTGAATGTGCACTCATGTGAGAATGAGATAAAAGGTGACTGTAAAATAAAATATTTGCCAATGATCACACAATTTGAGACCAGTTTACGGGTCAAGTACATTACAGTTAGGTCGAGTAGATTATTCAAGTTGCTCGACTGTAGGTCTAGTAACATTTTGTTGATTTTTCAAGGCCTGAGGTTTGATGGGTGCGAGGGAGCCCGCACAGTTCTTAATCCAGTTGTTGAAGTTGGTGATGTCTTTGTAGGGGTTGTCTGTGGGGTTGGGTTGATCCGTGCTGAGGGCGCTGAACCAATCTGTTTCTGAGATTTTTCTCCATCTGCGGCTTGGTGGGTGCTTTGACTTGTGATGTATTGATTTGGAAGTGGAAGAGTGGGCGGTTCATGTGAGTGCGAGGTGGAGCTATATTGGATGCTGTCACTGGTGGTGAAGATGGGGTCCATTGTGTGTCCTGCGGTGTGTATTGATCCTGAGATGTCCTGAGTAAGTCCGAGATTGCCCAGGCTTTCGAGGAGTGCTGTGGAGCAGGGGTCAGGAATATGTAGGCTCTAGAGCCCATGGTGAGCGGGGCAATGAAGTTGGTGATGAGGCTGGTAAATGTGGCTCCGGGGCAGGTGGTCGGTAGGTGAGGGTTCCGTTCAGAGTGAAGTTTTTAGAGATTTGCAGCTTGAAGTGCAGATGTTCCATGAATAGGGTGGCCTTCTTCGTGGATGTTGAGCATTTGATGTTTTGAGCCATGCCCTTTATTACTTAGACCACACCTATCTTTTTCATCCCACTTAAAGCTATGTGGTCCACAATTGGCTTTTACCTACAGACAGCTAAACGTTGTTTCATAGGCAAGAACTACAAATTATGATGTTACGAGTTAAATGTAAAACAAGTGAACCAGAAACAACGAGCGACAGTTTTGTTCCCCCGTGGCTCTCATTTTGCAGCGTCTGGGACAGTAGGAGCAAAACTGGTGTTACGTATCAGAGGGGGAAGCCGTGCACTTCACTGAAAGAACACTGAGGGCCTGACCTCCTCCACTGTGACACACCAGGCCGTGATTGTGGGTCTCAGGCTCTTGGTGCCACCACACCCCTTTAGAAGTTGAGATTACGTATTTGTTCCCTGGCATACTTGATCCAAATTCCTGTGGGGCATTTGCTCCCAGGCGAAGCAGATCAAAATAGCCTAAGCTTCTCTGGAAGTCAAGCGCAAAGCGATAAACTCGGGCGAGAGACCCCAATGTGGATGCAGTGGGGCTGTAGCAATATGGAGGGTGGGAGGGAGGGGGGCGAGAAATCACCCAGGATGGGGGTGGGGAAAGCAACAGAAGGGAAGGGGGAAGCAACCCAGGAGCCATGGGTGGGGAGAAGCAGCACAGAGGGTGCGGGGAAGGAAGCAAACAAATGGAGGGAACAGCAATGTGGAGCAAAAGCAATGAGGGCAGAGGTGTAGCACATTAGAAAAAGACAGCGCAACACGAATCGCTGAGGGGAGAGAAACCACAAAAGGGAGCCATATGCTCTTGTGCAGTGCTTAAGTAACAAGAAAAAAGGAGCTCTTGAAAATGAACAGTGGAAGGATACAAGTGATGCGTCCACACTTAATGGGAGGCAGAAACACGTGAAAAGGAAGGAAACGCTACACAAGCTAACAAAAAAGATGCAATTAACCGAATGTGACAATGAAGCCAATTAATGATATGCAATGGACAGCCTCTCAAGCCACTTGTAAGTTAACAATAGGTTTCACAACAGACAGCATATGCTCTGTCTAGTAGGCAAAACCTAAAAATACTCTCTATATGCACAGACTCAAAAGGTGATCAGGCTTGTTCAGGCTTCTCATGTTTCTGCTTCTCTGGTGGCGGACAGCCAGAGAAAGACTTTATTCCAGGGCCAGGCGTAGGCCGGCCAAGGAAGAGGGTTGTCAATGATCCAATTCTAGTCCCCAAGGGCATGAATGAGCAGAAAATGGATAATAAATTCTGAGTTTTGAGCAGGGGTCCTCAAATTATGTTTGACCCGGGATCTCCAAAATTCTTGAGATGTTCCTGTGAACAATCATAGTGGAAATTTGTGCTACTAGGAACAAACCCTATGAAACAGCCTGGCGTTTTCAGGTAAGATCAAAACAGTCTTTCAGCTTTATCAATGTTTCCAGGTATAACCTTGCAACCAGCCACTGGGATAACTGCAAGCACCTCTGAAGTTGGTCACCATTAAAGTCAAGGTCTCAATTTCGGGAGTCAGATGTTTTAACATGTCCTTCCTGCAAAATTATCCCCAACAAAGAAAAAACACTTACCATTCTGGCCAGTGGAAGGTGTCGTCTCAGATTAGTAGGTTGGGGTTTCTCCAGAGGGTGTGGTTCATAGTCAGAAAACATAAAATTCCAGCATCTTATGTATCTAGTGTCATATGTTGAAGGTGCTATGTGGTTTCGGTTTGTCCGTTTCCGGATGCAATTTCTACCTCCTGCACTTCTCCTGTTCCAGTCAATTGTGTATTTAGCAGTCCCCTTCATTCGATCTCTTATATTGGGGGAAGGACATATAAGCAGTTTCAGAGATGATGGGCTTAACCGTACTTTCTCATTTGCAGTAGTCTGAACCCTCTGAAGTTGTTGCTGCATATAAATTAGGCATTTCCAGTCTGGTACTGTCTAACACAACATTTTGTCAGCTTGTTGTACGAGATGATGTTGGACCTTGAGGAATAGCATCCCAAACAAATAAATAAATCTAGGGGCTTTGACCAGTTTTACATGTGTACTTTTTCCAATAATAAAAGGCATAACAGCTTCAGTCATGCAAGGTTTTTTTTTCCAACAGTGGTGCTAAATTATCTCGGCCCATACTGGAAAGTCTTGTTTTAGTATCCCCAAATACTTTAACCTCTCAGTAACCCAGAGAAACAGGTGGTTCACCATAGAAAGCCTTGTGTGTTTGCCAAAGATGACCTTGCAGCCTCTGAAAGAGAAAAGGCTGGCCACCAACTTCAAAAGGGAAGGTAGAGAGACTTCATGTTTTGAAAATGTCAATAGAATGTCATCTGTGGATTGCAACAAGTTTACCTTTTCGGTCCATGTCTGTGTACTATGGAAGGGCTGGGTCTACCTAATGGCTGCAGCTAGCAGTTCGGTAGCCAAAATAAATAAGGGTTATAGATGGCACCTTTGTCGAGTACCTCTGTGCATATCAAAGGGGTAGGAAAATAATCCATCCCAGTTTATTCTGGCATAGCAGGGTAGAACCATTGGATTTTAGCTATAAAGTTTAGGCTAAACTCCACCCTGTATAGGGTTATAAATAGGTAGCCCCACCAAAGCCGGTCTAACACTGTTAAGAGTCTAGGTATGACTGCTAGCTTGTTGTCTATTTCATTCCAGTTTTGTCATTAAAAAAGGTGGAGGGCTCTAAAGTGATTCCGGTAGGACCTACTCAGGTACAAAATGAGTCTTTGAACCATGTATGCTTCTAAGGTTTAATCTTGTCAGTGTTTTGGCTAGCACTACAGCCAGGAGGTTAGTATCAAATATGATCCGTTATTTGGGCCTGTAGGTAGCATACTCCCATTGCTCCTTAACGGGTTTGGGCATCATTGTGGGTATGGCTCTGTTAAACTTGGAACATAGCACCCACAGTGCTTCAGCCTTCCTGAAGAATGAGCATTACTAGACAGCCAGCTATTATTTAGCATTTATCCTATAAAGTTCAGTGGATACACCATCTTCACCTTAGCCAGTAGACATCGACTTCATTTCATCCTTAATCTCCTCCATGTGATGTCATCGCTCAGGGCAGGAATTGGGAGAGAGGGACGGGGCTCCATGCCACTGAGTTCTTTTTTAACACTGGGGTGGGGTCTGATCTATAACTGCCCGTCAGAAAGAGGCAAATTCTTTAGTGATATCCATTAGGTAGGTAAGCAGATGCCGTTGCAGATATCATGGATAAAGATTCCCTTTGTTATAAGTGCTTTGTTAGCAATTGACTTACCTTTTCCACTTATTTAGTTCTTCCACTAGTATCTGGACAGTGGGTATGCTGCCTTCACGGTAAAGAGAGAGTTTACGTCATATTTGGTTTTTAGCAGTTCTCAGAGAAGGGTTTTGGTTAAAGTGCCAGTATACATTTCCAATTGAAGCTTGATAGATGAGTGGTAAGTTGGCTTTTAGTGCTTTTGTGTAGCACTGCATGCCACTGAGGGTAGACACAAAGTCCTGTGCATCAGATAAAAACAGTACAGAAATACATAGGATATTAAATGTTGGTAAGGGCATCAACTGTACCAAATTATCTAAGGTGAAGATGTAAAAACCTTATGAAGAGTCAGCATATGGGTCTTGTACACAGTAGCTGGTTTTAGACATCCATTCATTCTATGGCACCAGTCCAAGTTTTATTCTCTCACACCTTCTGGCTTACACCTATAGGCAGCTATGTGATCGTCTTCTCTTGCCTAACTTCAGATCGCTAGGTATCACAGAGCCCTCATCGGTGGTCATTCTTTGGCCTACCTTGCATCTAAACTTTGAAACGATCTTCCCATTCTGCTCAGACTCCAAAGAAATATACTTAGTTTCATGAAGTAAAATTAGACTTTGCGCTTCACCTTGTAAGGGCACTTAGTTTTTCACTCAAAATTGTTTTTGCAAAAGAGGACTCCAATTAAATATATATGGCTCTAAAACCCAGGTTAAAAATATGTTGAGCTGCAAAGGTCTGTAGGGTCTGCAGTTTTTTTTAGAAGGAGTAGTGTTGGATTCCAAAAGGGAATTGCGGTAAAGTTTGGGGTGATCAGTTATAGTGTGACAGTTTTTATGTTGGAGCTCTGGTGTTTCATGTTCTGGATGCATTTCAGTTTGTCATTTTCAGAGGAGGTCACAGAGTTAATGAGCCTTGCAAGGAATTTTATGACAGAGAGTCTCTTGACATGTTTTATGAGATTTGTTTGAGGCTCAGCAGATGAGAGCTCAAGATGAGGAATTTGGTTGTACTCACATAGAGGCATCGCGAGATGTCATTTATCTAGGATTGGATGTCATGGAGGGTGAGTGAAATTTGGTTAAGTTGAGAGAGACCGGGGGGCGTGGCCTGAGGCGCCAAGAAGGCGGTCGCACTCTAAGAGTGCACCGGACCCCCTCCGTCATCCGCCTTTCATCCACCCGCTAACAGCTGCCATCGGACCCTTCCTACTGTCAGCAGGGGCCCCCTGTTCCCTTAGCTGTGCTCCGGTCCCACTCTTTGGCGGATTGGAGCCTCCGTTACTCTGGTTTGGCCTCCCTCCCTCTGAGGCCTTACATGGCTAAAATGGCGGCCTCCCCGGCGATCTGTCCCTGAGCCGGACGACCTGGACCCTGACGCCCCATCCCTGGGCCTCCCTTGCCGCTCCGGAGTGGCGGCTGTGCACACCTGTTCTCCTGAGCTGCCCGTGACCTGGCCGCGCCTTGGGCCCGCGTGTGGCGTCGCTGAGGCGGTGTCCGGGGCCGCGGTGCGAGGCCTGCAATCCGCAAGAGAGAAATCGGTGGAGGAGCGGGAGCGAGCGCGGCCCGGCCGCGTTGGAGGCTTCGCCCTGCCGCCTGCTTCTCCCTGTAGCTTCCCGGGGTTGGCCCGGATCGCCCTTGGCGAGGTGCTCGGGTCGGCCGGGGGTGCTGCCGGGCTCGGCTGCTACTGTCGGGCAGCGGCGTGACGGACCTGGGCCTCCTTCCTTCCCCTGCGGACCCGGTCTCCTCCGCCCTGCTCGCTGGGGGTCTGTCCTGGCCTCCCAGGGACTGCGCGTCGGCACCCTGGCCCGCTGGGGCCCACCAAAAACCTTCGGAGACTCAACGCTCCGGGGGGGGGCCCATACCGCCGCCCGCTGCTGTGCAACCTCCCCCTCCGGCCTGATCAAGATCATCCGGCCTCCTTTCAGCCTGCGGAGGGATCTGGCTCTTGGGGGCGACAGGGACCCCTGCCGCCCTCCACGGGCGGACCATCGGTGAGTGGGGTGCAGACCGGGGATCGGCTGGTGAACTGAGGGGTGGTGTGGGGGGCAGTGTGGACGCTGCGCCCCCCCCCCTCCCTGCGTTGCACCGCATTGCCGCCTGCGCTGACTGGAGGGAATTGGCCCGCGACCCCCCGTGGACACTTACTCAGGTACCACTAGTCCCGGCTGCCATTGTCGGGTAGCGGCGCGACGAGCCTCTGCCTCGCATCACTTCTGGGGGTGCTTCTGTGAGACTATTGACCTGTGCGTGAAAGGGAAAGTCTGCCTGCCTACCCCTGCCTGGAATCGGCTCCCCGTTGGCGGCGTACCCCCCGTGGGGTCGGTCCCTTTCTTCTTCCATACGGCCCCCTCCGCTGGCTGATGCTATCATAGCTGTTGCAAACTCTCTCCCGGCCTCCGCTGTCGGGCGGTGTGGAGCGCGCTGTCAAACCCCCCCTTGCCACTGCCCATTCGCTTGGACCTGTCTGCACCCCAGTGGGGCCTACTGTCCATCATCGGCCGCCAACACCGAGTGGCACCTGACTCCTGCAAGTGGCCTGCCCATCACCCGCTGTAGTGCAGATTAGCGGTCCATCTTCCTGGGGCCCTTCATCCCTGGCCCACTGACGCTCCTCCTGGGGCCGGGAGGGGGCACCACCCGTCACTGACCGTGGCATCAGACTGGGGGCCTTGGATAGGTATTGGGTTACCCCGGAGGTTCGCGGGGACCTGAGGGGGCTGGCCTGAGCGCCCGGGCCCGAGTATTGACGGTCTGGGTGTCGGGGCCCTCCCCCCCCTCCTCTCTGGGATTGCTGACCGCCCCCCCTGCTCGTGCAGTGGCCGGACTTCACCCTTGATGACGATGGGCAGGACTCGTACCCTGCAGACCCCTGCCCCTCAAACCCAAACAAAAATGGACCAATACACCACGAATGACCGGGATCCTGGAGGAGGGGCGTCCAATACTCCTGCCCCCGTTGGGGGTGATCTTTCCACTATCCTTCAGGCGATTGGCGCATCGCAGGCCTCAGTTGAAAATAAGATTGGCGAGGTGAGGGTAGATATGGCCCTTATTCGCCAAGACCTGCGCAATGCCACGGCACGCATTTCAGAAGCGGAATCGCGTATCTCCACGGCGGAAGATGATATAGGCCAACTCAAGACCCAAGTGGCCCGTCTCCAGACTCGGACCTCGGAGCTCCACCGTCGGGCCGAGGACGCCGAAAACAGGTCGAGGAGAAACAACCTACGCCTCATAGGATTTCCCGAAGGGGTTGAACAAGGCCACGCGGACACGTTTGTGGAGACTTGGGTGCGATCCTGGATGCCCAAAGAGTCCCTCTCCCCTTGGTTCGCAGTCGAGCGTGCCCATCGCTCCCTGGCTCCCCGACCTCCACCCGGGGCTCCTGCCCGGCCCATTATTCTGAGGGTCCTCAACTTCCGGGACAGGGACACCATCCTTAGGGCGGTTAGGACGCAGGGTCCACTGGTGTTCCAAAACAGCAAGATCATGGTCTTCCCAGACTACACCAGGGATGTACAGGCCCAACGTCGAACTTATGATGATGTTAAGCAGAAGCTCCGTAACCTGGGTCTTCGCTACGGTCTCCTTTTTCCGGCCCGGCTCAGAGTTGTGTTTCAAGACAAGGCACTCTTCTTTGATAGCCCCCAAGCGGCCTGGACCTGGCTCATGGAGGAACGCCCCCTCCAGAACCAGCTTGTCTCATCCCCGGCCTGACGAGAGCCTACGCAACCTCACCCAACCATGCCCAAACCCCAGATACGCCGTACTAGGTCCCGCAAGAAGGGTGACCGTCGCGATGAAGCTTCCCGATCGCCGGGTGCAGTGTCCCATCGGCCCCTCCCCCATGCTTTATCTCAGAGATCTGTAACTCCCAGCTCGACTGGCTCCCTGATTGACTTGAGCCGCATCCCAGACCCCTCCGAGACACTGCGCCCTGCCATATCTGACTCTGACTTGTCGAGGAGCCCCGCACTTCGTGGATCCGGGGACGACGAGGGAGTTTGAACTCCGGGGCCCAAAGGCATGGGGTCCGTACACTGTTTCTCAAATTGCACCTGCAGCTGAGGTCGCTACCATATCCGTACATTAGGAGAGGTCCATCTCCACCGCGATCACGCTCTGCTAATTGTTTCTTACCTTAGCTCCCAGACTTACTTGTGTTCCTCTGTTGCTTAACTGTTTCAAATGTGCTTGCAGCTGTTAACGAATCTCATATCCGACTACATGGAGGGGTCCATCTATGCCACGTTCATGTTCTGCTAACCGTTTTAGCTTAGCACTCAGACTCATTTGTGTTGTTGTTTTTTAGGGTGTTTCCTTTTCAGGGCGACAGATACTTCACTTTCGGAAGTGTAGGGTGGGGGATGTTGGGGGGCGAGGGAGGGTGGGTAGACCGTTGTCTCCCAATTGTTTATTGTTTTTGGCCGCCTACGGGCCGCTGTTTTCTGTTTCTCTTGGCAGCCTTCTATGCACACACGCCACTGATGATGACATGAGACTTAACAGACCGCACGAATTTCACCCCCATGCCCCGGCTATGGGATGTTCCCTCCCCTGGGACCCGGGTCTGCTTGCGCTGTTCCCTACACACGCTACCTGCCCGGATGATGTCCACCTTAAATAGACCCCTCCACATTCTGTCGTGGAACGTCAATGGCCTACTAGACCTCATAAAACGAACTGCTGTTCTTCACAGCGCCCAGCGCCATGCGCCTGATATCCTTTTTCTACAGGAAACACACCTTCTGGGCACCCACTGCACCTTCCTCGCCCGCTATGGGTTCGACAGGGTCTGGCATTCTGGTTTTACACGGGGCTCCCGGGGGGTGGCCATATTGTTTCGTAAGGGTCTCCCCTTTACTTTGGCACAGGCTGAGACAGACACACAAGGTCGCTATGTGGCCCTGACCGGCAAGATCGAGGGGCATCCTTTTAATCTCTTGTGTGTATATATCCCCCCCGCCACAACGCCCTCTGCCCTTCGACGACTCACACTCGTAGTCTCCACCTTTCCCCAGGGTCTGACGGTCATCGGAGGCGACTTCAATGCTGTTATGCAACCTTCCCGCGATGCGACAGGTGCTCCCTCGGCGTCCCATCTTGCCTCTGCTAAGCGCCTTTCTGACTGGTCCTCCGCCCTGGGTCTCTGCGATGCTTGGAGGGTGTGGAATCCCCGTCGGGAACAGTATACTCACACTTCGGCGGCCCACCATACTCACTCTCGTATCGACCTGCTCCTGTTGCCGGCCCCGACTGTCAGTTGATGTCCGGGGCTACTATCCTACCCCGAGGCATCTCGGACCACTCCCCTGTCTCCCTCCATCTCGGGAATCCCCCTGATGGCGTTTGTACGACTTGGCGGATGAACGCTTGGTTTCTGCAGGATGCGGAATTCGTTGAATCCCTCGGGCAGGAACTGAGGCAATATTTTTTGATCAATACGCGATCGGTCCTCTCGCCGGGTACATTGTGGGAGGCCGGCAAGGCCACTATACGAGGGGCGGCTAGAGGCTTGGTCCACGAGAAGCGCACGGCTCAGGCCGCCCGCCTTGTACAGCTGGAGGCCCGCGCTGCGCAGTTGGAAACAGCCCAGGCTTATACTGAAGGCGCTGACTCTGACCGGCAGCTTGCACTGCTCCGCGAGGAGATCTGTCAGATCTCTCTGGAATCCGCTAAAATGCTATGGCGCTCCTCCGTGGCCCGCGTATACGGCTGGGGTGATAAAAATGGCAAATTACTCCATAACCTAGTTTCATATCCCAAAGCCAACCGCATCATTCCCGAGGTCCATGACGCGACCGGCGTCCATCACTTCACCTCTCGGGCTATCGCCCAAGCTTTTGCGGGCTACTATGCTAACCTTTACGCGGTCCGACCACCCGAATCCTCCCTGGCTGCTTTGCTGTCGGAAACAGGGACCCAGCTGCCCCGCCTTTCCCAGACGGTCTCGGAGACTCTGGATCTCCCCCCTCACCCCGGAAGAGATACATGGGGCCATTTCGCTTCTGCACTCCGGTAAGACGCCGGGTCCGGATGGATATCCTCAAGAATATTACGCGACCTACCGTGACACATTGGTCCCGCATTTATTGGAACTGTTTCAACATGTGGTGGACACAGGGTCCTTTCCCCCAGAGACGGACGTGGCCACTATTGTGGTCCTCCCAAAGACGCAGCCGCCCTCCCTTGCCTGTGCGGACTACCGCCCCATTTCCCTCATCAACACCGAGGTGAAAATCTTTGCCACTACCGTGGCTCAACGTCTCCGCCCCCATTTACACAATTTGGTCCACCCAGACCAATGCGGTTTTATGCCTGCCCGGGGTACCCGGCACTGCATACGCCGCCTTCACCTCGCCCTCGCACACCGCCACCATCTCACTCCGTATCTGGCCTTGCTTTTCATTGACTTTGAAAAAGCATTTGATAAGGTTGACTGGAGCTATCTGGAGGACGTGCTAGAGTTGTTGGGTTTCGGCCTTCCGTTTCGGCGCCTCATCCGTGTCTTGTACTCCAGACCTAAGGCGAGGGTCTTAATTAATGGGGTGCTTTCGGAGACGTTCCCCATTCAGAGGGGCACTCGCCAGGGTTGTCCGCTCTCTCCACTCTTATTCGTGTTAGCGATGGAGCCCCTGGCCTCTCTCATACGTCAGGATCCCCACATCCGAGGCTGGGCTTGGGACCCTTTTCAGGTCGACAAGGTCGCCCTCTACGCCGACGTCCTCCTCCTCTTCCTGGCGGACCCCGAGAACTCCGGCCCACGGTGCTTGGATGACCTCTCCGCCTTTGAACGGGTTTCGGGCCTCTGGCTCAACCCGGCGAAGTCCACTCTGGTTCCCCTCCACCCGTTCCGTGCCTGCTTCGATTGGCAAACGACCATCCCCCTGCGTAGGCAGTCTTTCAAGTATCTGGGGGTTTGGGTCGCCCTGCTTCCAGACCTCGAATGGGCCCTGAATGTTACGCCCCTGGTTACCAAGGCCAAGGCGGACCTCAGGAGATGGCAATCCCTTCCTCTTAACCCCCTTGTCAGAAGTGCCCTTTTTAAAATGATGGTTCTCCCCCGCTTTTTATATATTCTACAAAATATTACCTTTCATCTCCCGGGGAGCTGGTTTCGTGAGACTGACAGTACCCTCACCCGGTTTTTATGGGGAGGCGGAAGACCGCGAATGTCCCTGGCACACTGCCGCATACCTCCTTATGACGGGGGCATGGGGGTAACCAACCTTTACTATCTGGCCAAGAGACTCATCGTGATTCATGACTGGTTCGCGGGCGGCTGGTCCGATCCAGCGTACCAGGTGGAACTCCGATCATTGGACTTCCCGCAGCTCCAGGCCTACTTGTATGGAGCCCCCACACCGCAGGCCCTCCCCCCCCCCCCCATCACCAGGACGGTTCTCTTGGCTTGGCGCACAGCCCTGCGCCACACGAAATGGGACGGGAAACTTACCAGACAGATGCCCCTGTGGTGTGGTGTTTGGCTGCGGGAGGCCTCGTCTCTCCGGGACTTCCGTCGGTGGGACCACATTGGGATCTCACTTCTTGGGGACGTCTGGGTTGGGGGCCACATCAGAACCTTTGCGGATTTACAGCAGCGCTACTCCCTCCATTCCTCCCAATTTTATAAATACCTACAGTTAAGGCATGCCCTCCGAGTGCATATTCCGTCTCCCACCTCCTTCCCTGAATTTAGTCCCCTCGAGGCCCAAGTGATGATGGGGAACCTGGGTAGAGGGGGGGGTGTCACGGATCTATCGCTCCCTCGTGAACAATGGCCAACTGGGAGGGTTGGTTGGGCCCCCTGGAGGATGCGGATTGGAGGGGCGCTCTCATGGCCCCCAGGGCCTTGACGACCTCCTCCAGGTTGCGTCTAGTCCAATTCTACTACCTACACATGGCATACCTCACTCCTGCGCGCCTATACAGCGCCCGTCTGCGGCCCTCCCCGACCTGCTCGCGATGCAATCACGCCCCTGCGGACTTCTACCACATGATTTGGCAATGCCCTGTCCTTGCACCATTCTGGGCGGGAGTGGAACTGGAACTCACACAGACCCTGGGGTGGACGGTTCCCCATGATCCAATACGTTTGATCCTGGGTGTGTTTGATGGCCTCGATGGATCTCGGGCCGATAAGCGCTTCCTTGGAACGGCGGTGGCGAAGCGAGATATAGCGGCAATCTGGTCTCAGGCCAAGCCCCCTACTATACCGAAATGGAGACGGGGGTGTATTGGTGTGGAACTCAAGAGGAATCCCTCTTCGAAGCCAGGGGCTGCCCCGAACTTTTTGGAAAGATTTGGGGTAAATGGTTCAATCTCTTGTCCTAAGTGGTGTGTGTGTTTCTTGAACAGAGATAACCGTATGCAAGATTTTACCCTAAAGAATGATTTACAAGTCTCTGTCGTCTCTCCTATGGTTGTATATTATCCAAATAATGTGCTTGCTTTCGCTGCCAATGTAATTTGTGGTTTGTTTTTAAAATCAATAAACTTGATTATCAAAAAAAAGTTGAGAGAGACCGTTGTGTGTTGTCAGCATAGATATAAATATGGAAGGCAGCCAGGGGCGTAACACAGGCCCCCGCAGCCCCCGCGTTGCGTGGTGGCCCCCACGCTCCAGGGACCCCCTCAGCGCGGAGCCAGTAAGCACTACACAATACACATCTGTGATCTGGGATTTTGATAGATAGGTAGGGGTTACGTAATTTACGTTACGATACGCTGCCTCGCACCCTCGACTTCATGAATTAAAGGGGGGTGGGGGCATGCTCCAGGGGCCCCCTCAGCGGAGCCAGCATCACATCCGTGGCGGTCTGGGATAGGTTACGTAATTAATTAATAGGTAGGTTAACATACGCTCGCTCTAGAGACTTGTCTTCATGAATTAAATCAATGGTAAAATAAAACAAGCATTGAAAATGCAATAGGTCTCGCCTTTGATTAAGTTAAAGCCATTTGCTTTTCTAATGGTATTGTATTGCAAAGCAAATGGCTTTAACTTAATCCAAGGCGAGACCTATTGAATTTTCAATGCTTGTTTTATGAGAAGTGCTCGATGGAGGTTTGGGTCTACACTCATCACTGTGGATCCTGGGGGTTTTCAACAGCTCTTTGTCTTAAACACTTTGGAATTAACAGTCATGTTTAAGCCACCAGTCAGTCGCTGGAGAAATAATAAGTTCTAGGCACCACGTTAACAAGAAATCGAAAAAACAGTCATCAAAAAAATATAAAAAGATAGATGCATGTGAAAGAAACCCCTGGGTACGCATGCCGCTGGACCAACCTGGCAAGCGTGCTCGACCTGTGATCAAGGGGTGACCGGCTGTTTTTCACAAAGTAAACACAGTATATTTCCTCATTTCCCAACTCCCCGCGGTGAAGTATTGCAGCCACTGCTCACAAGCACCCATTTGAGTAAGGAGAGCGGGCTGCCCACCCCTGAGGTCACCACCGCAGCCTGCTCTTTGCGCGCTGGGAGAAAGGGGGCCTGGAATCAGTGGGGGAGTCTGGGGGCGTGGGGGTGGTGCCACTAGCTCTGAATATCTGGCATTCCTCAGACCCTTTCAGCTGCCAGGGTGTGAGAAGAGGTGGCTCGCGCGTCCTGCGGGGTATTGACATACAATCCACAGCATGGCCCGCGGGAAAAGGGCATAGGGGGGATTGGAGGGAAATCAGATAAGAGGGGAGGGGCAGGGACACAGAGCAACCAAATGACGGGCTTGATCAAGCAATGATGGGGGTGGGGGGGGCATAGGGCAATGTGGCTGGATGGCAGGGGGAGCGATCGACAGGAGGCAGGCAATCCGGGAACGGAGGTTGATGGATGATGGGGGGGGGGGGTGATACAGTTTGCCACTCAAGTTTTTACTTGGGAAGGATGAAAGCCAACCCAGTCCTGCTTAGAATCACATATGTATGTGTATGCGTAGAGCATTTAACAGTGAAGGTCATGCCACTTGGAGGGACAGGTATCTTTATTCCCTTGTAATGTATTCAGGTGTTTGGCTGTTACCTACTTTGCTTGTGGCATTAACAGTTTGAATCAGATTCACTTTCTCATTGGCAACCACCAAAGGCGATGAAATACCGGCCGTATCTGTTCACTGATAGGAGTGTTTGTGGATCTCTGCAGCAGGCGCTTAACCCACTGAGATGTAATGCAGTCGTTTTTGGGTTGTTTTTTTGGGGGGGAGGGGGTTGCAGTTTTTATATAGTGCGAACTCGACCCGAAGGTATTGGAGCGCTTTTCATGTGCACCAGTTACATTACACACTGACATATTTGTTTTTGGTAGGCACGGGGAGATTAAGGGAGTTGCCCAGAATCACAGGATGTTGAGCCAATGCTGAGACTCGACCTGGTTCACTAGCTCCAAAGTCGGTGGCTCTGACCGTTACGCCACATTCTCTAAACCAAACCCCGTATACAGGGGGCGACGAGGGGCAAAACATAACGTTCTGGAGGGCTGAGGGCTGGCGGCCGAGGAGGCAATTGCACTGCAGGAAAGAGGAGCCGCGAAAAAGACAGGGTCGCGGCAGGACCCTCCTTCTCAGTGTCTCAGTCCGGGGTACTCCTTTCAACACCTCCCGGGCAAGGACCTAGAGGGGTCATATTGCGCACAAAGGCAAGAACGCACTTCATGTCATTCAACACTGCAGCGGTGCTTGTAGGCAAGGCGCTCGGACGCCCCCCGAAGTGACACGAGACACTAAACCAAAAACTCCAGATAGTGCAAGAATTAACATTTACGCAATGCTTTCACAATGTTGAACCAATCAGCGCTACATAGTAAGAACTATATACATCCAAATACAATTACATCGTCGCTTGGATGAGTTGTTTAGCGTCTCGTCATAGTCATGTACACATGTTCTCGAGGAGCTGTGAGTGATAGGTGAAGGCGCCTGTCCATCCATCAGCTGACAGTATTTGAAATATCACTCCATCCATGTACACGTATGCACGGTTCCTACATTCAGAGTACACGCGTGAGCACACGGGAGGGCAGTATATATTATAAAATAGCTTTGTAAATTAACTCAAATCCCTGGCATTGCACAACATGGCTAGTTGAAGGTGCAAATTACTTACTGGACTTTAATAAGTTAAACGCAACACGGTCTCACTGGGTCTGTTTATTTTAAAGATCGCAGCAGCCAAAAACCATCCCTTTTTTATTTATTACATGATGACATCTGAGTTGACAAAAATAGCAGCTCAATTTTTAAGCGCATTAAGATTTTCATATGAGATAGGCGCTACAGAGTGGAACTAGGTGAAGTCAGCGTCACTCCGTGAGATTATAAGGGCGCGAGCAGACACAAGAAAAGTACAAACAACCGCGCACCGGGCTGATCGGTGCAAAAGACAAGCAGTTTGCACTTTCCTGGCACGTTTAATTGTTCACCTTCTCTTGCAGTTGAGATGTTGTGCGGACGAACCGCACCCGCCCAAAAGCGAACTCTTATTTTAGACAGTGACGTTTTCGCTCGCGATCCACCGGCACCACCCCCGCCCCAGTCCTCCCACCAGCCGAAAATGCTCAACTCGAGAAACAGAAAATCACGAACGAATTTATGATAACAAGCTACGGTAGCGCAGGCACAAAAACAGGCAACAATAGAGAGACCAGGCACAAAAAGCATGCAGGGGGCTCAGAAACGCAAACTCTTCGCCTACTACAGGACAGCCAACGCGCCACGCTGGGAGTCGGCAGCAGGGCAGACGTGGTGGGTTACAGCAGTTCTATGTAACGCGCGCACGCGAGAAGAGAGGAGGAGGACTCAAGCAAATAGTGCTTACAGAGTAATTGAAGGAGGCCGTGTCCCTCCGCAAGTAAACGATCCAATCCCGGTGGGCTGGGCCAAAAGCGGACAGGGTGGCAACCCTCAGTGAAATGATTGCCTCTGGTGCAATCATTACACTGTGTTTTGCATCATCCATGACGCAAAACGACGCGCACCAATCAGAATTGCAGGCGGAGCAGCGACACGACTTCTGGAATCGTATCGATTCCAAGAAGCCCTCGCATGGCGAGAGCAGCTCAAGCGCGCTGCTAACGCCAGGCAAGACCTAAAAAATGGTAATGGTGCACAGTGCGCAGATGTCTCCGCCGCGTCTGCGCGGTCTTACTCTTCACCCTTAGGGTGGGGTTGGTGACCATGAATTGTCATGCGCATTGTGAAGTGCGCGTGACTGGTGAGGCATCCCAATGATCCCACCCAGAGGCCAGAAACGACTGAGAGGCACTGTGCGACGGCGACCGCCAGCCATAATTTAATTATTTCTAAATTCTAGCCTGCCTCTGGCTAGCCATGCTGCCCTGTCTGCTGCCTGCGCAGGTAAGTCTTCGTCTGTTCCAAATCCAATCGGGTGGAATGCAATGGGAGGGATGCATGCATGATGCATCATCATGGGAAGTGGGCGGGCGGGCGGGCGGCCGGGCCGGGATTAAAAGCCAAAGGTAATATAGGCCCCGGACACCAGGCCCGGTTCTGCGAATCACACCGTGAAGATACATATCTCCACCAGACCAGTTACAGTGAGAGCGGAGCGAGGACTGGCACGTGCCTGTCAATAAGCCGCTGATGAATTTCTTCTGTTTTCGCTTGGATCCGTAGGTGGGGCAGTTCACTGAGTGTGAAATCGATATTCACTCTTTCTTCCCGAGATATGCAAACCCACCGTGGCTGATTCATGAAAAATGTATGCCGCGCGTCTCTTTGAGGTTAAGCCCGTCTCATTTGTCTTGGAGAAAATCTCAGGCCTTGAATTTAGAGAATCGTTTAAAATGATTTTGGCAGAAAAGTTTGACTGCATCATTACCGCCGCTGTAACTCAGAAGTGCAAAGATAACATGCTGCATGCAAATCTCGCCGAGGTGTCTGCGGGATGAGCCGGGAGCAACAGGCTTTTACTTCTTGTTCTCGCGCAGCAGTGAATCACGCAGAGGGCTGTGTCTCGGAATTTGAAAGTCTCCACAACTGCCACATTGTTCACGCACACACATTGTACTTCTTCCTACTAATGCGAAGCCTCCGTTTTATCTCATGATATAATTGATTCCTGGCAACTTTTTAAAAATTGTTTTCTCCATAAAGGCATGGTTTGTTTAACTTTATTTTTTTAATTTTCTTTCCACAACCGAGAACTTACTGGGCCGTTTGCTTTCAGTTAATGAATGAGCTAATTCGTTTTCCAGTTGGATGTTTTTAAGGCTGTCTTTTAACAGGTGTTCTGTTCTAGCAGAGGCTAATTGTGGACATGCATTACACGTTAGAAGTTCTGTGAGCCAAAATGCAGGTACTATCGCATGTATTTAGTACTTTAAAACTTTAAAAGCAATGCCAAACTCAATAGGTCTGTGCATGGTGTTATGTTATGTAGATTTATATGGCGCAGCTTATCAGCCGTTAGGGTAACCAGGCGCCAGAGCAGGAGTGTAGGTCTGGAGGTGCTCCTAGTTGAACATTCAGGTCTTCAGCTTTTTGCGGAAGTCGAGGAGTGGAGTGGCGGTCCTGATATGTAAAGCGAGTTTGTTCTAGCTTTTGGCTGCGATGAAGGAGAAGGCACGACCACCTGTCTTGCTTCTGCAGGTGCAAGGGATTTGTGCAAGAGAGAAGTGGAGTGTAGATGTCTGGAGGGTCGGTAGAGTTGGATTCGGTCTTTGAGGTAGAGTGGTCCTGCATTGTGGAGGGCTTTGTAGGCAAGGATGAGAAGCTTGAATTTGCAGCGTTTCTGGATGGGAAGCCAGTGCTGTTCCGCGACATAGGGTGTGATGTGTGCACTTCTGGGGATGTCAAGAATGAGTCTGGTGTACATTAGTTGAAGCTTCATGAAAATCATTTCACTATAGAAAATCCAAAATGATTGGTACTTTCCACTGATGTGGTGCGGTTTAAGGTTATGGAGGGTGAACAGTGTCCAAGGGTAGAGGGAGATAGAGCAGTGCAGGGTCAGGTCTGAAGCACAGGGTTCAAGAGGAAGCAGTAGTCTAAGATCTGAGGGGTGCATGTCATGGGTTAAAATGGTGGAGGGAAATTGCAATGCTAAGAGAGCATAGGCAGCACAATAGCAAGGGAATGCAGTTCAGCACAAGGTACAATGCCAGGGGCGTAACACAAGCCCCCGCAGCCCCCGTGGTGCGGGGGGGGGGGTGGCCCGAGCTGCAGGGGGCTCCCTCAGCACAGTACTCGGGCCACGGAGCTCCGGATTAAATCCAGAGCGGGGGCCCCACTGTGTACCTTGCAGGGGGGCCCCCTCAACTTTCGTTACGCCACTGAAGGCAGCCCTTCAGTTCTGAGGATATCCCCCTTTGGTTCCATGCAGACTTTCAAGTGCTTGTGAGCAGAAAGGGCCTTGGAGTGAAACTAGTAGCCTTGTGTTTTTAAGTGCATCATGACTGAAGAAGAACATTTTTTGACAGTGGTTGGACATTGAGAGAATTTCCAGCAAAGCATAAAGAAGAATAGTGGCAGCACATATACAGTTTCATAACCATGATGTTGGGTCATATGAGAGTGAGTTGAAGGTGAGTGGGTAGTAAAAAAACACCACTCTTTTCTTTTTTTTTTTGGTCCAAATTTCCAAGCAAAGTTGCCACAATCCAGGCAGCATCTGATACGTATTCTGTACCTTCCTCAAGATCACAACAAGGAAAAGTTTTCATGCCAACAATTTAAATTCAAGAAGACACTGTCTTCTTTTCTCCTCTATCAAGATCATATGTGAGCTTATTACGTTGCCATGGAATGGGAAGGGGCTAGTTGCCCATGAAACTTGTGAGACGCTTGAAAGTGATGCTGAACTTGAAGGCAAGTTTACAGATACTCCATTTCGACACACATGACCTCTTATTTGCTTAAATGAGAGGAAGCCTAAGCAGAGCAATCTCAAAGAGAGGATTGGCCTCAAAACCAGTTTCGTCTCAGAGGATGCACCTAGTCCACTCGTTCCAAAGTTTGATTTCAAGAGAGGATCATTATGAGGGCAACTGAATTTGAAAAAGGTCTACGACTCTTGAGGAACAATGACCTCGAAAAGAGAGACTGAAGAACGTTTCAAGCCAACTTAGTCTTGAAACAAACTCTTAACAGCCCTCCATCTAAAAAGGCTTTTTAGGACAGATCGAAAGACAATGCTGTGATTACCCTTCACCCCAAAACCAGTCTATCATACACAGAACACACTAGTTGAGGAAGATTATTCCATGCAGACATTAATTTATTTCTCTCCAGATGTGGGCAATACTTCTGCTAGAACTCCAGAAAGACAAGATGAGTCAGTTGACTACTTAACATTTACTCAAGTCAAAATATCTTATTATGTTTTGGTACTTCGCAGAGGACCACATAAATAGAGACATACTGTGCAGGAATCGATACAGAGCAATTACAATGAAATTAACACAGATTTATAAAATACAAAGCGTGCCATATAATATTAGGACCATGATCTACCACGACAGCCCAAATACCAATAAAGTGTAAATGCAAAAAGGATTCCGATTCAGCATTACAATGCAATATTTAAACAGTCCAAAGAAGTAAACATCCTTATACAGTACCAGGATAAACAGAGCAAAATCAGCAGGTACCTATTGAGCATCCAACTCATTGCATAACATATGAGATATTGTTCCAAGGAATAATTACGAAGAGCCTATACTTCCCTCATCAAACAGATACAAGCCCAAAAACAGTAGATGCAAGCCATACAATATATAAATGCATTTGGAAAATATTTTAAAATTGTTTAAAAAATGAAAAAAAATGTGTGCAGTCTGTGTGTTAGAGGAGCGAATAAGCATTGCCAAGCTTCCGCTGCTGAGGTTATATTATACGTTATAAACAGCGGTCTTAGCAATTGATGGCGCAATGAGTGTAAGGAGGGACATACAAATATCACGTGATTTAGATCTTGGACGTAGTTCAGACAGAGATCACACAGCCTCTCATCCCTCAGTATACCTTCCCAATATCCACAAACCACCTACTCAAACAACTGACTCAAACTGACAAAGGAACAATATCTTTTGAGGTAGCTATAGGGAAACAGCGAAAGGTGTACAAGATTCCCTATACTATATTGTCAGTCTTTGCAAGCGTATACAGACTTTGATCGGGGGAACGGAGCAAGAGCTTACATTACTTGATACTTCAGTATAGAATGCATGGAACAGATATGCACCTCAGAGCAGTATCCTCCCAATGCTTCACTTCCAAATGAGACAAGCATTCCTTTGCTTCAACACACATTAAGGGTTTCAGGAGGTTGCCCTGACACCTAACACCACCTACCGTTGATAGTGAACATCCTTTCGGACCCGAGGTAGATGTAATCTTAGAGGTGATCAAATAAGACACACGCATAGCTGTCATCCAGGGTGTTTTGTATGACAATCCTATTAAACTAATCAATCTTATCAACAGCCTGTTAACCAACAAGGCCAGCAAAATACTCATATCCAATCATTTATTCGGGGATTCTTTTTTTGGTTCAAATAAAGGCTTTAGGAAAGGGGCCAAAGCTTTGTTAAAATTACTTCCAAACAATGACCGTTTGCTTTTTCCCGACTCACACCACTCCTTTCGGGGGAATATTGAAGAATTTTCCTGACACATTTAAATGATGAACATGATTACAGACACATGAGTGCTATCCACAGTGGAGGAGGATATTGCATTGAATTTATTCAAAAGCCTCCAACAGTTCCTCTACACAGAAGAGGTCTGCAAACATCATCTACCTTTGCTCTGCTCCTAGCGGCAATAAGTCTAACTCACCAATGGAAGAAGTACCCCTGTCAGAATGAAACACAGAGGTACGTTCTGTGTACTTGTTAATGCCAAAAAGAGGATTGTTCCTCATAACCAGCACTACACTGGAGGGCCTTGAACTTGTATGTCAAATCTTGAACTTCAAGATGACTAATTCTAGTTGCTGCTGACATGGGCTTGCCAGTCATGGTACCACCCAATTGCCGCTTTGCAAGCTTCGGTTGTGGCTTGATCTCTTAACACAACAGAGGACACAGGTATACCATCCCAATCCATAGAGCCTCAGTCTAGTAGTTTGCCCCTTAAGTCCTAGAATTTGGTTATTTTCATCTACCTCTGGTAAAAAAAAAGTGTGCTGCAAAAAACCCGTACTTGTGCTGACCAATGAAAACGCTTCTCTTATCGCACTACAATGTTCATTAATCCATTAAATGCCTCCTCTTTTCATATTATCATGTACTTACTTACTTTACAACTGAGTGGGTTGGCATACAGCTTAGTCAGAGTATTTCTTTCTGCTAGTGCTGCCTATTTTCAAAATAAAGTTCATGTTCTTCGACTAGTCACCATGGGGGTGGCTAAAGCTCTGCCTTACTAGAGCAAGAACACATTTGATTCATTTACGCCATATCCTCAGGTTTTCCTTTAAGGTATAGGCACCTGATGGGGGATCCCTTGAGGGTGATGGCTACTTTACTCAGCCCCTCGGGGGTTATCTCCCGCCGGCGGGAGGAGTGATGTAATTCCTTTTTCTTTTCTGTAAGGTGCGTTGAATGGCTTTCGATTCGGAAGTGTGACCACCCTTTAGTGTTGGGAGGTTTGTACGAGGGCAGACGGGTGAGGGATTGAGATCTAGTGTCCTCCATTTCCACATGTGGCCAAATGATCATTTTCCCCTATCCTAGTTGTTACATTGGGCATTTAAAGAGAAGGGGTTTCAAGAGATTTGTCGTATATAGAGGAGATATTTAAGAAAAATGGAACTGCACATGTGTTATGCTACACTGTCATGCCCCGTTCCCAAAAATACATGGCCAAATGGGATTCGGATCTCAGCCTCACAATTCTTGGAAATGCATAGTCCACAAAATGGACGCAGGCAGCCAAGGCAGCCGTAAGTTCCCATTTGTAAAAAAATGCCTATAAAGTTGTGATTTGTTGGTTCCTTACCTCAGAATGATTGTAAGCAATATATGGTGGTTAGGATGCGAATTGGAGCGGTGGCAACTAGAAAGGGACTCTCAAACATATGTTGTGGCCTTGCCCCCAGAATAATGCATTTTTAAAAACCATTCTAGACACTACAAGCCATAAATGGGATGACTTTCATATTAGCCCCATGTATTGATATTTGGCCATAGTAGAGATGAAGCGGATTATCCTTTGATGTCCCTTTTGAGTCACCTGGCAAGCCATGTTCTCCAAGTGGCCAGACTCAATATTGCTCAGGTCTGGAAATCCTACAGTTCCCCTCATTACATTTGTTGTGGACAAAGATGAGGTGCTTATGTGCGATGGAGAAATTATCAGCTATTTGTACGTACGTCTCCAGTGACTAGCACAATGGGGTGGTCTGTTACAAATTGCGCAGCGGTCTGGCTCGATTCCCAGCTCACAAGCTTGAGCATCGGTCTGGTGATTGCCTTGCTCACTCGTGTTTTTGTGCCTGGAGGCCTGGGACAATCCCCACTCCTTCGAGGCTATTTAGTATGCTCTCATGTAGAGGCTTATTTTTCCTGATAGACAGATCATTTTGCCTCTCGATATTGTACCATTAAAGTGGATAGTCTTTTGCCCCATCTCCCTTATATAAAAACCTACAAATAACTTTTTAAAGAAAATGCAAAATAGACGTCATTTGTCTTTCTTTAAAATTCCAGTCATTAAAGAGTTAAAGTGTATAATACCACTATGTACTATTCAGTCACTTTGAACGATTTTTTTGCAACTTTAACATGATTAATGGGTGCTCCTTTTGAACCATTACACACAAGCACTTTGCAGGCTTTACCTTGGACGTTTTTTTGATAATAATCACTTCTTTGTGCAGGGTAAGTGAGCTACGAAAGTGCCACCATGGTGCAGCTACTCTAAACATGGCAACCATGTTGGAAGGACACAAAGTGATATTCCAGGACGATAGCCATCGTTATTGATTTGCCAGTGCTTGTGCCATAATTCTACAAATATAGGCAAAACAGATTGGCTTTAATAATGCTTGTCAATTTCACACATGGATTTTTCTCAGTACAGATTTAAATGTATTAAATTGATGGATTTCTTTAGGGGAGATTATATTGTTTGTGGGGTGGTCCTCGGTTTTTTGGTGTACAATCTTAGGCTTAATGCACTATTTCAGAGATGTGACTCCATCCAATATGGCTGCTGAAGACAATCACATATGCAGCCAGGTCTTTAGTAGGGAGGCTCCCGACAGGTGTTGGCATACAGTGGCGGCTGGTGACATTTGAAAGTGGTGAGGCGTAAAATTCGTGGTGGAGCACACCGCGGCGAGCGAGCGTAGCGAGCAAGCCCAAATGACCTAAGGTGGGTTGGGGGGGTTCTCCCCCCGAGAAAATTTTGAAAAATGAGTGGGCAAATGGTGCATTTTCAAGACTTTCGGAAGCCACTGTGCTAAACAGAAACAGGCCACTGCCTCCCCTCAAACTACAAACAAACGTGAGTTCATGTTACAAAAACTCAGAAGAACAAGCGTATGACGTGTCCCAAAAAGCAAATGATCATTTCCTACTTTTAGTCTTAAAAGGGTACAAACTCCTGCATCCTCCCTGTGTTCCTGGTAAAGCATTGCCAGTGATGTTTATTCATGTGAATAGTATTGGTAGGGCTTGAAAATCTTTACCGATCGTATCCCCACCTCTAATTCTTCCTGAAGCACTGGTGGACAGATCTTTCCATACACCCTGCAAAATCGCTCACTGTATGCCAACCTCTATTACACAGTCATATGTTCCCCTTACTCAACCTACAGTATCACCAGCCACACAACATCAGCAACAGTTTCTGCCTCTTCTATCAGCCTTGTAGCATCTATGGACATTGCCTTGTTGCACCACTAACACAAAGAATCCCGAACAGTGCCTCCCATGTCTGCAACAACCGTTAAGACACAAAAACTGCCCATGTAGCCCCACCAGCCCATGAGAAAATAATATCTCAAAATTGCATCAAAGTTCCTATACATCAGTAACTGACAGCTCACAGTGCCACCACATGGCACACAAGCTATAAAACAAAAGGAGTACCACACGAAAATACAACGAGCCTTCCCTCCTCCCACAGCCTCTCCGACTCCCAAGGTGATATGCCGCATATTCACAGGGGCAAATCTCACCTGCGCAGGCTAGTCCGATGACCAGCAGGCTTTAGTTTTACCACACGGTGTGGTGCTGCCTGATTATTAGCGAATAAAGGGCAGGGTACTGGCGTGCATATCTGACATAGTGGTGGGCAGACAAGACAAGGAAGCTACATGCTGCTTGTTAGGACTAACGGAGCCCACGGAGAGAGTCGTTAACATGAATAGGTTTATAGACCAGGCCCTTGTTCTTGCCAGGCGACACACGGCATAGCCATGAAATCATCCATTGCTCCTCTGCCGGCAGGCTGGCGGAGGGACCTAAAAACGGGATGCTCATGTTGGCCGAAATCGATGCACCGAAACCCTGAAAAAACAAGGCCCAGCTGCTGCAGGGTCTTTACAGCCAGTGACCTGCTAGGGACACCTGTCCGCGGTGGAGGCCACATCGGACGAGCAATGTCCACTCTGTCTCACACCCGGGGTGGCATAAAGACAGGGTCACGTTGGGGACCCTTACACATGCCCAGCCCTTCACAAGGCAGCCAAACACACTACACCAATATTGTCCTACTAACCTGCAGTCGAGGCAGTGCACCACACGTGGCACCGGCAAGCAGCAACTGGCACTGTAAATGATGGACTGTCTCGGGGGACTCGAGTCAGAGTCGTCTCTCTCTGCAGTCCGTGTCCGGCGTCTAGCTGCCTGGAGAGTTGATGTCTGACGCAGTGGCTTCCAGAAAGTTCCACCACCAGTGCAGACACACGCGGGAAGCAATCTGAGGTCGAGTCTGCGCAGACTCGAATCCTCGGCTTCCCGCCTGCCACACCCCTTTCCTAACTCGTCACAGGGTGGATCCCACCACGCCCTGTAATGAGTTGGGAAAGGGCTGGGTGACTGTCTCCACTCTCTGATTGACGTGGAGGGTTAGCGATACCGGTCTTGGACTTAAAACGCCCGGGGCTAACTTTCCCGCCACGCCATCAGAGGGTGGAGACTGGGCCCTGAAGCTAGGTCTTTGCCGAGCTGATGACATCACAGCCTTCAGGGCTGTGAGGTTGTCAGTCCGGCAAACACTTAGGCTTCTTTGGGCCCGCAAGGGGAGTCAGTCATGTCACGTGACATGCTTCGCTTCCAGTCACGGCGGCGGTATGGTGAGTGGCCGGGGCTGCTGGGGCACACAGTGCCTGGCTGACAGTGGCTGTGTTCACTGTAATGGAGACAAAATTAGAAGTAAAAAAACGTTTTGTTTTTTTAAAATAAATAAAATATGATTGAGCACTTTTGGGAACGGGGGCGGAGCCCCGACGCCCTCGGGGAGAAACCGCCACTGTTGGCTTAGTATCCAGTGCTTCTCAGTGTCCAACCCCTTTCTCAGAGTGAATGATGGCAGGTTCTAGTGTTGAGGTAGCTGCGGTAATAAAAGCGCCAGTGGACCGAGGCAGCAGATACATGAAAGAACGCAATGTGCATGACTACTTTTTGAGGCACTGGTACAGGAGTAGAGTTAGACAAGAAAAGCTGCCATGAGGTAAGTGGCTTGCACAGAGAGACGCTATCTTGGCTGCCTGACGGGAGACCACAATGGATGATAAGGGGCCTGAGGTAGGCACTGAGCAGCCTATGGTTGCAGAAAAGGAGCAGAAGTTCAGTGGGCTTGGACTGGCAGAACGTGTGCGTTGGCAGTTGCTGCATGGGGCGTCACAGCCGCATTGTAGTGTTGGCGAGGATACTTCTTTGGTCAGTGGGCATTTGAGTCCACATACAATGGCTCAGTAGACTGACAAAGAAAGATGTTCAGAGCAGAGACAATAAAAAGCCTGTCCCTCCCGGGCTCTGATTTTGTAAAGAAGACAGAGTTTTTAGTCCACTCTGCCAAAAACATTAAATAATTAGAGGCACTCAATCATTAACTTAGCTAAACCGGTTTCTAGCCCCTTAGTAGTATTTTAGCCTGGTTCCAAACCTGTTAACGTGCAAGCTGTTTAATTTGATTGGCTTCCTGTCTCATTGACTGGGTACCTTGTAAAACACTCTTTCTGATTGCAGTCACCTCTGCCAGAAGGCTGGAGCCTAAGGTCCTGTCCCCTGACACTTCCACTGTCTACCAGGTTATATGTGAGAATATGAGCAATCATAACACATTTGTTTATGACAAATTCTTAATGACAAATTCTTTTACGTTGAAGCTTTTTTGTCATATTGGGATTTGCATTGCACCTGCCGCCCGTCCATTCCCAAATGCACTGTATTCCCTTCCACCCTCACCCTTTTTCACACCAGTGCGTCTGACTTTTGTTCCTGAGGATAGTTTTGGCGCTGATGAAGGCTGAAAAAACGTATAAATCTGCAGAGGACTCTGTGGTTCTCTAATCTTCCCCCGCCTACATTTCCATTCCCCTGTCATGATTTAGCTTTGTGGACCACAGTGCTCCTCACGATATAGAATACCAGCACACATATGCCGTTCCTACCTCTCTTGAACTAAGGCGAGAAATTCTGAAACCTTTCCCTCCCTTGCATTAATAAGAGAATAAGGCTTGATAATTGCCCTTTATTAAGAATAGGATTTGATTAGTATGGGTTTATCACTGTAATTCCATGCTTTTAAGGCTGTCTTACAGTTTGGGCAAATAATAATATTAGAGTATGTTCAACTCACCTTTTTTGTAATCTAAAGTCTTTGTAAAAATCTTGCTGTCTTGTCTCAGACAGCTGGGATAGGAGTTGTGGACCAAGCTCAAATGGTGACTCGAAATGGGGAAATAAAAACCACCTATTTGAGGCCTTATGTGCAGAAGCAAAGATAGGTATGGACCGTTTGACACCACTAAATCTAATCTTGATCCTCTTGACCTAGGAAATTACAGCATGATATCCCTCTTGCCAGTGATAAGTAAAATTTTAGAAAAACATGTTAATTCTGTGCTCTCAGAATTTCTAGAGAATCACAACATCCTTCATCCGACTCAGACTGGATTTCGTCCTTACCATGGAACTGAAAACGCTTTGTTGGTGGTGGTTGTAGAAGCCAAAAGGCTGCTAGACCGAGGTGGGTCAGGTGCAATTATTCTCCTCTATCTTAGTGCGGCCTTTGACACCGTGAGCCATAACTTTCCAGTCAATAGATTACAGAATACTGGAATTACCGGAACCACCTTGGCTTGGCTCCAGCTGTTTCTGGAAGATAGGACTTTCCAGGTCTTTGACAGTCAGTGCACGTTGGATAGGTTTCCTCTAAAATATGGAGAACCTCATAGTTCTTCGCTGAGCCCTACTCTTTTTAATTTGTATATGAGACCACTTGCGGATGTCGTCCTCCCCTTTGTGATTTCTATAATTTCCTATGCGGGCGACACTCATTTGGTCTTCTCTGTTACTCAAAGTGAGGACTTTCCCTCCCCCTCCTTAGGCCCCTGCCTAGAACAAGTTGCTGAGTAGATGACCTGTTCGTGTTTTATATTAAATGGAGACAAAACCGAGCTGATGGTTCTGGGCAATAATCTACATTTCTCTTAAGATCTGGGTTGGCCGAACTGTTTAGGCCCCCCTCCTTTCCCTAAACCTGCCATAAAGAGCTTGGGAATGTGGCTAGATGAAGTTTTTAAATTGTATCTTCAGGTAGTAAAGCTTGCTGCCATCTGTTTTGGCATATTGAGGATGCTTTGGAAGATACTCCCTCTCCTTCCCCCTACTTCCAAGAAGGTGGTAGTCCAGGCGCTTATACTTTCTCGCCTGAACTATGGTAATTCTCTCAATCTAGGAGCACCCAAGGCCACAGTAAAGAGACTTCAGGTTGTGCAGAATGCCGCTGCTCGGATACTGCACAACATTCCCAGAGACCAATCTGCCCGGCAGGCTCTGCCGTCTGCATTGGCTCCCTGTTGTAAAGAGAATCGAATTCAAATCACTATGTATTGTTCATATGGCCATCCTTGGAAAAAAGGGCCTTCAATCACTTGGTCACTGTTGTCCTCCTATACTCCCGGGAGAGCCCTGTGCTCCTCCAATGCCCATCTAGCTAAGGTACCTGTCATTAAGAGGGCTAAATATGGTGAACGCTCTTTTGCATATAATGCTGCCAAACTGTGGAATAGTCCCCCGCTCTGTCCTCGCTCAATTAAAAAGGAACTTCCGTTTCGAAAGGCATTAAATACTTGGCTTTTCCAGGATGTGCCCTTCTGATTACCCTATCAGTTCTGTGCTTCACTTCTAGCGCTGGGATGCCTACGGGAGCTATGCGCTCTACAATCGCTTCATAGAATAGAATAGACTAGATGAGTCTCATTTCAGGGTGACTATGAGACCTTCTTTCTTAGGCACAGGGCATGTTAAGAAGTGTCTTTCTGTATCTTTGCTGGTTCCTGTCATTTCTCAAATATTCCAGAAGCCAAGATACTGGTTAGCCAGGACTACTTACTTACATCTCCAGTGGTTGGTGGTGGGGAGTTAAGCCAACGCTGCAAGATGCGAGGAGGTTTACATTGAGGTGCAGTCTACACGCGCAATAAAGGTCAGTGTCTAGCAGGTGGTGTTAGTTCTAAAGGTATAAAACCTTTTTTGTGTAAATAATAGGACAATTAAAATGAGAGAAAACAAAATTAGCCCTAGGTCCTAGCACCTTCAAGGAGTGAGATATAAGCACAAGAGATTGATTACAGGTGAAGTATCCTCTGATCTTTGTGCAAAATCCTGTTTTGCAGCTATGTGATTCTGAAATTTGTAGTAGACACCACAATCCTGCAATTGTCCACTGATTCGGCAAGTCAAACCTGTTGAAAATTATTGTGTGGAGATTATCCAGTAAAGTGAGAGAAATTCAGAATAGTATGCAGAAAAGTACAGAATGTGGGATGTACATCGCACCTGGTAAGTACTGCACCATAATCTATTGGTATTCACCTATGCAATAAATCTCTCAGCCTTTCCCAGTACTCCTATAATTGGGCCCCAAATGAGTGTACAGCATATGGAAATGTGAATCCCTGAATATTCAGATTTAGGCTCAATGTTACTCTCTGGGCATTGACTATAATATCTTGGAAAACCCTTGGCTCTGGTCAGATCCCCAACGGCCTGGCTATGCATTCAAGAAAAATTATAGTTGAAATACCGTGGTCCAATAAAAACAGTTTACAGGCTTTTGCAGGCATCTGTGCCAGTTTATTTAATAAGGAAGCAGTGAGTTTCCAAAGTATATTAAGTGATCTGCAGAGATAATTTAAAAACCCACTATTAATTTAAAGTTGAAAGAAGAGGTGCTGTTGAACTAGAAATGGGCACCCCATTGGCAAGTTTTGTTCTGTCAGTTTGGTGCCTCATGGTGTCTGGTTTCCCCCTAGTGGTTTGGACATGGTGGGAGGTAAAGGGGATATTTACTGGTTCGCGACTAGTGGCAAGTTAAATGAGTTATGTGTTGTTAATATTTCGTTTCTGAAGGCCCTTTTGTGCAATTCAGTTTAAAATGGCAAAATACAACATTTCAGCAGGGGAACACTAGAAAGTGTGCTCGTTAGAACGTAAAATTGTGGGGTAAACAAGAAATGAAACTCAGAATGTCAGCAATGGATGAATTAAATCAGCATGTGGTAGGGCAAAGTAGAGGCTTTGAACAATTAACTTTATGACTAAACCTTTATGTCCAGTCACTGAATGTTTATCACAGCTCGAACCTTGTGAAATGCGGTTCAGGTCTTGGACTACCAAACCTTCCTCCCCGCAAGGAAAATGTCTGCTATTTGTCCCTCTCCCTGATGCCTCCTCCAATGTCATTGGTCAGACAGGATACATAGGCTTTCTACAGGATCTTCAAAGGTAGGTCTCAACCTAAGGGCGCACAGGAACATAGGGCTTGATTTAGATGTTGGCGGTAACAGTCTCACCATCGACTTTTTGACTGTAAACCCACCCGCCGCCGCGACAGCCTGCCTGCTGTATTTAGACGGTGGCAGTTCCACAGGCGAAAGACCGCATTTGAACCGCCTTTTCCGCCAAGGAACATCGGCCGTGTCGACAGCGGGAAAGAGAAAAGGGGATGTCGGCGGACCGCAGCCAGCTTTAGATGTGCCTTACCGCCAATGAAAAAGTGGCTGTCTGACCGCCACTCCTTAGTTGGTGGATTGGGGGGAAGGGGCAAGAGGGTGAAAACTCACCTTTTCACCACTTTCCACCCCTGTCTTCGACTGGACAAATCCTGCCCTCGCTGCTGCCACTGAACCATGGAGAAAACAGGACCGCCCCCACCCTCCTCATCAAACGGGCTACAAGGTAGGGACGCTGCATTGCCAGGGTGCGTGGGGTGGGCACTTTGCGGGAGGTGGGGACCACTGTAGAATTATACATGTCACAGGGATTTTTTAAATCACTGTGACATGCATATGTCTGGGACATGAGTGGGTCATACATGGTTGGGGGCACACTAGTACACAACACATATCGCACACATCCACACCTGTCATTATGGTACCAGAGCTCATTGCCAAATTAATGCTAGCACCACAATGACGGTACAATCAAACCTGTCAACTGCGTCCATGTGTGCACATTGCAAGAGGACATGTCCCTGTCATGTTGTGCTGAAAGTTGTGTGTGTTATCAGTACGTGTATGAGTGTATGCGATGAGATTGGCAGGGTGAGGTGCGGGTAAACGTGTTTGTGTAGCTAAGAGCAGTGGCGGTTTCTCCCCGAGGGCGTCGGGGCTCAGCCCCCGTTCCCAAAAGTGCTCAATCATATTTTATTTATTAAAAAAAAAAATACGTTTTTTTACTTCTAATTTTGTCTCCATTACAGTAAACACAGCCACTGTCAGCCAGGCACTGTCTGCCCCAGCAGCCCCGGCCACTCACCATACCGCCGCCGTGACTGGAAGCGAAGCATGTCACAATGCGTGACTGACTCCCCTTGCGGGCCCAAAGAAGCCTAAGTGTTTGCCGGGCTGACAACCTCACAGCCCTGAAGGCTGTGATGTCATCAGCTCGGCAAAGACCTAGCTTCAGGGCTCAGTCTCCACCCCCTGATGGCGTGGAGGGAAAGTTAGCCCCGGGCGTTTTAAGTCCAAGCCCGGTATCGCTAACCCTCCACGTCAATCAGAGAGTGGAGACTGTCACCCAGCCCTTTCCCAACTCATTACAGGGCGTGGTGCGATCCACCCTGTGACGAGTTGGGAAAGGGGTGTGGCAGGCGGGAAGCCGAGGATTCGAGTCTGCGCAGACTCGACCTCAGACTGCTTCCTGCGTGTGTGTGCACTGGTGGTGGAACTTTCTGAAAGCCACTGCGTCAGACATCAACTCTCCAGGCAGCTAGACGCCGGACACGGACTGCAGAGAGAGACGACTCTGACTTGAGTCGAGTCCCCCGAGACAGTCCATCATTTACAGTGCCAGTTGCTGCTTGCCGGTGCCACGTGTGGTGCACTGACTCGACTGCAGGTTAGTAGGACAATATTGGTGTAGTGTGTTTGGCTGCCTTGTGAAGGGCTGGGCATGTGTAAGGGTCCCCAACATGACCCTGTCTGTATGCCACCCCGGGTGTGAGACAGGGTGGACATTGCTCGTCCGATGTGGCCTCCACCGCGGACAGGTGTCCCTAGCAGGTCACTGGCTGTAAAGACCCTGCAGCAGCTGGGCCTTGTTTTATCAGTGTTTCGGTGCATCGATTTCGGCCAACATGAGCATCCCGTTTTTAGGTCCCTCCGCCAGACTGCCGGCAGAGGAGCAATGGATGATTTCATGGCTATGCCGTGCGTCGCTTGGCAGGAACAAGGGCCTGGTCGATAAACCTATTCATGTTAACGACTCTCTCCGTGGGCTCCGTTAGTCCTAACAAGCAGCATGTAGCTTCCTTGTCTGGTCTGCCCACCACTATGTCAGATATGCACGCCAGTACCCCGCCCTGTATTCGCTAATAATCGGGCAGCACTACACCGTGTGGTAAAACTAAAGCCTGCTGCGTCATCGGACTAGCCTGCGCAGGTGAGATTTGCCCCTGTGAATATGCGGAATATCACCTTGGGAGTCAGAGAGGCTGTGGGAGGAGGGAAGGCTCGTTGTATTTTCGTGTGGTACTCCTTTTGTTTTATAGCTTGTGTGCCATGTGGTGGCACTGTGAGCTGTCAGTTACTGATGTATAGGAACTTTGATGCAATTTTGAGATATTATTTTCTCATGGGCTGGTGGGGCTACATGGGCAGTTTTTGTGTCTTAACGGTTGTTGCAGACATGGGAGGCACTGTTCGGGATTCTTTGTGTTAGTGGTGCAACAAGGCAATGTCCATAGATGCTGCAGGGCTGATAGAAGAGGCAGAAACTGTTGCTGATGTTGTGTGGCTGGTGATACTGTAGGTTGAGTAAGGGGAAAATATGACTGTGTAATAGAGGTTGGCATACAGTGAGTGATTTTGCAGGGTGTATGGAAAGATCTGTCCACCAGTGCTTCAGGAAGAATTAGAGGTGGGGATACGATTGGTAAAGATTTTCAAGACCTACCAATACTATTCACATGAATAAACATCACTGGCAATGCTTTACCAGGAACACAGGGAGGATGCAGGAGTTTGTAGCCTTTTAAGACTAAAAGTAGGAAATGGTCATTTGCATTTTGGGACACGTCATACACTTGTTCTTCTGAGTTTTTGTAACATGAACTCACGTTTGTTTGTAGTTTGAGGGGAGGCAGTGGCCTGTTTCTGTTTAGCACAGTGGCTTCCGAAAGTCTTGAAAATGCACCATTTGCCCACTCATTTAAAAAGAAATTCTCGGGGGGAGAACCCTCCTTATGTCGCACGGGCTCGCTCGCTCGCTGCGGTGTGCTCCACCACTAATTTTACGCCCACCACTTTCAAATGTCACCAGCCGCCACTGGCTAAGAGTGTTGTTTCTTGTGGTTGAGTGGGTGCAGTGTCAATGGTGTGTGTACGTTGTCATGGGTGTGTGCCAATGTGTGTTTTCGGCATGTACGGGTTGTGTTGTGTCGGGCTGGCAATAGGTAAATGTGTGTATTTGATGTGGTGTGTGGGGAGGCACCTATGGCTCAGGGCCAGTGTGTGTGCGTCACTTACTTCCCTTCCATAACTGCTGCCTTTGTATGAAGTCCATTGTGTCCCGCCGCCGTCTCCCACCGTCAGCGATTCGCTGCCAGTACACCGCATGCAGGACTGTGACATCTAAGTACTGCAGGCGGAACACCGCCGCCTTGATGGCCTTCTCGAGCGCACCGCTGTTGCGGCTTGGCAGTCACACCACCAACATCTAAACCAGGACCATAGGTCGTTTTCTGGAAGGCAGTCTGTCGGCATCCAGGTAGAATCTTCTTCCAACGTCCAGGGCAATGCCAGGCAATAACTATCTCCAGAGCCCCCGTACCTTTTTAGTTTTGAGTGAGCTTGCAGGAAAGCAGACCCAATTATGAAAGATGCTTCATGAAAGTTGGAACTCATCAGCCAACCAGAGTAGAGAGTCCGAATTACTTCCCTTCTCAGGCTTTCAGTTCGGACATGGAGGGTAGGCACGGTGGACTTGGCTTGAGCTGGCTGGCTGTAAAGTCCATGCCCAAATATGAATATCTGGTAAAACAACACTTGGGTTTAAGAGAAATAGCCCTTATCATCGTAAACAGAAAAACTATGATTTGCTTGCGTTCCTGCGCTATTATGTATTCGCTTTGAATGCCCGGTGGCAGGGACGTAGAACTAGTTATGCTTTAGAAACAAACTGAAACATCATGCAAAGAAAATTAAGTGATAGAGCAAATGTGCAGTTTTTGAATTCTTAATAAAAGACAATCCCCATTGTGGCCCATTACCTGAAATGGTTTGCATTCACAGGGACTGATCCTCATTTGAGGATTTATATTTTTGTGGACATGGCCTTGTTTCGCACTGACAGATGGGTGCACCGACATACACACAAATATACTATTCAGGCAAGTGAATGTGAACTTTCTCCTCTAGCAAGAACAGTTTCATTCAGTGCTATTAAAGACAGAGAGATTATGAATAAATGTTCTTTATTGGCTCAGCATTCCACCAAAGCTATCACAATATAACATGTAAACAAACTAGATTTCCCACAGTTCCAAGGGAAAAGTGAACCAGAGGTGTCAACCAATCGCAGTCCAGTACTGCCAACCAATTCCTCCTCTTTCTTCATGCAAAGTCCAAATATTCATGAAGTCTCTTAAAACCTCGGTCTTCGTCCTGATTGGTTCTTATAGGCGCATCACATAAAAAACCTCTGATAATCCTTCACCCTTAACAGAACCACGTCTAGAATTAAATTACGTGAAATTAAATTCCATAGATATCTTACTCTTACAATGCACACTTTCATGGAAGAGTAAAGGCACCCATATTAAGCAACAGGCAGCATAAGCCTCACATTCCTGCCCTTATTTAAACTGAAAGTTTCCTGCTTAATCGCTTGGAAATTTGACATTTTATGTCAGGAGAGGAGGGGAGGATTATGTTTGTTTAAAGCGTACTACCATAACAATCACACCCTTCATCAACTTAAAATGGAATCTATTGAATATGGACCCAGCTGACCTGTCTCCTGCCTTTATGATGTCCTTCAGAAATCCCTTTTATGGTAAAGGCCTTGGATGTCATAGCTCCTCAATATGAGTGAGCCCCAATAACTGCAAAATCAGTCCCTGCCTCTTGGATGATCCCACCTAGCAACAGAATAGAGGGAGAGCCAATTGCGCTGTAGGGTTTCCTAAGAGATACCAGGAGCTGGCGCCTCCTGTCAGTCTCAAATCTTTCATTATCTCCTCATAAGATTTGATGCATCTAATTACACATAGCTTGGGCACCACTGAGAGGGCTGCCTACATAGTCAGAAGGGTGTTAGATTTCGTTTACAATGGCAAACATCCTGCCCAAGATATCCCTTGCCCTCACATGTGACCTGTCAACAAAAGACCAGACAAAATATCATGGCTAAAGTGGTCCAAAGCTACTTCCTTCACAAAAACACATTATCTAGACAAAGTAAGAAAAAGTTCAAGAGGGTCCCAGTGTTGTATTCCACTTTAGGTGTCTGTATATAGGATTTCCTGATACATGTCCTTATATAGGCACAATTTGCATTGCCCTTATATAGGCATAAGATCCCAGTCCTTATTTAGGCATTAGCCATGCTACCCAAATACAGGCATGATCACCTACATCCGTCCACCCCAACGTCACAACGAGTTCTTAGAAACCAGACCCTTAAGCTCTTGGGAGTTCCCCTAGCACAGGATTATTGATTTCTCCAAGAACTCATTTATTATGCATGAACCGCTATTCCTTAAGGGTTCATTCCTGACGTCTTCCTCTGCCCGACTTTACGTCAATGCTAACATTCCAAGGCACCTACCGGGTATAAATATACCTTCCCTTGCCCAAGCAAGTAGGAGGATACCTCAACTTTAGAGGAGCCCGTGTCCCGGCCTGACGCACTGACAAGAGACACTGTCATCCCTGCTTGCAGAGAATCCAGCTTCCAGTGTTCTGACTCCCTTCGCGGGGTGTTAGAGTTCGAGACCCGGAAGGAGATGCCCACCTCTCTCATTCTCAAGGTATGGAGCTGACTAGAACCTAGAGGGACTCTTGGCATACCAGACTTGGCATACCAGACTTGGCATACCAGACTTGGCATACCATACTATAGCATACCATACTATAGAATACATCACCTACTTCTTACCTTGCACTACACTTAGGTTAGGTACACTGGGGTAGAACTAGTTAGAGAAGCATCTTATGAGTACTCGCATTTTTAGCTTATGTTATTTATGTATATGAATATATGTGTCATAGCTAAAAGATAATGCTAGCGCAGTATTATTTCTTTCTTCTGCTTACGCTGTACATAATATATCTCGCATACTGTCTTACGATTGTAACAGCTCATATCTCTTACACGAGAAACAAGACTGTTCAATAAATCCTTTTATTGAAACGCCCGTCTATTCTTTCTGTGTAACTCTGAAGAAACTAAGCATGCACGATTAGCTGAGTGAAACTGTTATCTGTTGTTTCCACGATTCTGAGAGTGTTCCAATTCTAAAGGGAAACAAAGTTGTCATGTTTATGCAGTTGCCAGAAACTACTCCCTTCTTGTTTACAAGGAGTTTCTAGCGGCCTCTGAGTTAGCTGGTACAAAGTAAATTAAGTTTAATATACTCGATAGGGACATACTGACCTCAGTCCTATGTCAAATCTATAGGGTATATTATTCCAATGCGCAGAGCCTATTAGGGAAATAGGAACTACACTACATGGCGCCCAACGTTTGGTAAGGCACTAATTTAATGCTAGATACTGAGTAACTCAGTCGTGCTTTTCTCAGAGACCCCTACTCACATACTCCATAAGACGTCTGGAGTGGGTAGGGTTAAGTATCCGCCAAAGCTGAATAGGACAAAATCCTATATTTTAGCTGTATGGTTTGTTCAACGTTGAAGGATACCGTGTTCCAAAATATTGTGCACCTTATCTTTATTTCCTTGAAACTTGTTCTACATTTTTCAAAAAACAATGTCCCTGAACGGGGATACTAACACCGATAATGGTACAGCTGCGGCTGATCAAGTCGTAACAGCTTTTAATTTTACAGGTTTAAATTAAACCGATGAGGGTGTTATAAACATCCCTCCAAACTTAAGGAGAGCCATCAGTCTAAAACTTATAAAACACGGCCTAACACCAAGAGGTGGTAGAGCAGTTTTCGTGATAGAGGCACACGAATCCTTTCAGACAGAGGTATTCTATTCATGGATAGTATTCCCAGAATCAAATCCAGTAACAAAAATATTTCACTTCTTTAAAGAAGATGAACCACCAGAGGAATATATTCCTTTCGAGAATATTGAAATTCTGCTCACATACCAGGAGCATAATCTCTGGTTTAAAGGCGCCCTAAAACATCACAAAAACATTACCAGGCTCGGTCCACTAGGTATACCAAGAGCAACATGGCCGATTCTAGCCGGCTACACACCTCATCCTGACATCGAAGAAATGTCAGACGAAGAATTACTTACTCAACTACTAGAGTTGATAAAAATTTACAGACAATTAGTCCAATATGTCATGCGGACTTTCACAGTCCAACCACCTATAACCATTCCACATCAGACCCCTCAACAGGGGAATATACTAAAAATTACTCCACAGACTTTACACGCAGTCATGGGTAAAATGCCCACAAAACGTGAGCAAATTCCATTCTGGATAGCTCTAAAAATTACTCAAATCAAAGCAGTATTTCCAAATACTAGCCCTTATGAGAAACACAGAATACTAACAATCTGTTTACCAATGGGGATCATACCACAACTGGAAGACTGCACCACTTGGGGCACAGTCTTTGCTGCCATCTATACTAAAACACATGGTGTTCCGTCAATTGCAGTAATACCAGATGTCCTGAAACAAATTCAAAATGAATACGGGGCAGAACCTGCTCTGAATTTAGGTATGAAATTACTGAAAAACTTCGACCAGGTCTCAACAATAATATTATCTAATATTAAAGGGGAGGCAGCATCAATGGCGATCCGCCAACGCTTAAGGGAATTTGATGTAACAGAACATCAAAATAAACTACCCAGAATAATAGAACAATCTTATGCAGAATTAGGCAGAGATAGTTTGGGTGGAAAACCTTTGAAGCCAAAACTATCTGAAAGTCCTGAGTAGGACTCTATTAAACAAAATCCTACATCTTCTAAAAAGAAGTGGGAAACTAATAAACAAAATTCAAACGAGACACGTTCTCAATCCCGAGGTAGGTCTCCTCAAAAGGAGCCATCTGAAAGGAGGTTTAACCTCAGGAATAGGGATAATTTAAGAAAACCTGACAGGTATCAAGATACTGATACACGTTCCTCTCGTACCTGTCAGATATCGTCACAGACATCAGAAAGAAGAGGACGGTCAGATCACAAAGAAGAACGCGTGAAATCCAAAGACGATAAACACGTTCAGAAAAATAAATCAAAACCTCAATTCACAAAAAAGAAGGTAGCAGGTCTGAAGATCAGACATGCCGAGAATACTGCGAACACAGCTCAAGAACGGAGAATGGGCTCGGACAATGCTGGACAGTGCAGCAGAAGTAACAATAGCTCGCCAGAACCTGAAGGAACTTCTGGAGATAGTGGACTTGAATGAGTACATCACAATAGAGACTGTAGACACCAGGGTTAGTACTCCACAAAAGTTATATGAAATAACACTCCGAACTGGAGGGAGACATACCAAGAAAAGTGAAAATACTCTTTTGGGAGAAACTTTCAAGGGGTTATGATCTACTTCTAGCAGAAAAGGACTGGCCACCAAACTTTGTCAGGGAGTGCCCACATGGCGAGGACATCATTATGCCAGCCTTCTCCAACCATATTCCAATTCACCTGAAATATACTTATGCCAGGAAATGGGCAGATGCCCAGGCCCCAGCATTATACAAAAATCATGTAGGATGGGATGAGGACTCACCTCACCACAAAATACAGCTAAAAATCAACCTACTGCACAAAGGCAGTACCCAATAAAGCAAGAAGCTAAAAAACAGGTCAGGGAGATCCTAGATCAACTTGAATACCAAGGGGTGATTGAAACATGCACCTCCTCAATGAACAATCCTTTGTTTCCTGTATCCAAACCAGACAATACATATCGTCTAGTTTTGGATTACAGACACTTGAACACTTGTTCCAAAACATTTGCAGTGCAAAATGCACATAGTACAGCGTTAATGAATAACATTGTGCGTAAAAAATATAAAACCACATTGGACATTTCAAATGGTTTCTTTTGTCAAAACATAGCACCTGACAGCAGGTACTTAACAGCTTTCTCAATAATGGGGACCCAGCGTCAATTTTGTCGACTCCCACAAGGGTTCAAAAACAGCCCGGGGTTATTCTCAGCAAGAGTAACAGAGTTACTACAAATTTATGATAATGAGGCGTTGTCATATGTCGATGACGTCTATCTGACAGACGATGACCTAGATAGGCACTTGAACAGGGTGAGTACCATTATATTGGGCTTCGCCTCTGAGGGCTATAAATTCAAATTTAAAAATCCAGAATTGCCCATCTCAATGTCCTTTTCCTAGGATATGAGCTTTCAAGTGAAGGCAAGAGCCTGGCAGCTAACTTTTTAGAAAAGTGCGCGCTGCTCCAACCTCCAAAAACGCTGAAAAATTTACAATCCATCTTGGGTTTCCTAAATTTTGGAAGAACTTACATTCTAAATTACGCAGAAAGGGTTAAACCTCTCTACGAATTAATCAAACCTGATTTTTCAACAAAACATTGGACACAAGAACACACAGAAATCCTGCGTTCACTCCAAGCTAACATGTTAGCAACAAATAACTTACAAACACGTGTAAATAAACGCAATTTAGTGATCCGAATAATTTCGGGTCAATGCGGATTCACCTATTTAACATTTAATGAGGGTGAAAAAGTACCAATAGCATACAAATCACATTTGTATACACAAGCAGAAATGCGCTTCACTTCAACAGAAAAAATACTGACAGCAGTTCAAACCACTGTAGCAAAAGAAAGAGCTCTAGCCCAAGGGAAACGCATTATTGTCGTAACTCCAGTACCAGCCTTAGAGGCGGTTACAAAAGCGAGCATTCCAAATGCAAAAGCTTTACATCCTAGATGGATACAATGGGTTAATTCTCTTGCTGCAAAAGATGTTAAATATGTTTTTGATCCTGATTTAAAAACACAAGCGTTCCTGCAATATGAACATGAATGTCCTCTGCCCACTGAAATTCTGCCTCTCGATCAGTACGAATTTATAATTTATACTGACGGATCAGCACAACCCGCTACAGGGAGTAAGCAAGCTTACAGTGCAGCATGCGCAATCGTTAAAGGTCGCATGCGCGATGGTAACTTCAGACCAATGGTCACTAAAACTCAATCTCCAGGAGATTGTACAGCTCAGCGAGCTGAACTACAAGCATTCAAACTGGCACTTGAAAATACAGATCGCGAATTCCCCACACTTATAGTGTGCGATTCCTTTTACTGTGTTCAGTCATATAATGAATATATACAGAATTGGCTTCAAAACGGATTCAAAGATGCAAAAGGTGGCACAATAAAGCATAAAACGCTTTGGGAACAAGTAGTTCAGTTAAGAAAGGAACTACCAAAAGCTCACGTGATACACACGCTGAGTCATCAACGTGATGGCGTTCACGTTGCAGGGAATTCATTGGCTGATGAAGCCGCAAAGAGGGCTGTTCAGACGGCTTCCGTAGCTGCGATCACTCGTTCAAAAACGAGAATAGACAGTGAGATATTGTTGGCTGTCAATGCTTCAAGCAAAGGCAGTGGTGCAGCGTTACCAAAGAAATTTCCACTCAAGTACTCTTATGTAATTGATGCGAACAACGTTCCTTTTGCTCGAATCCCTGGAGTGGGGGATAGGGTAATTCCAAACATGGAACGCAGATTAGGACTGATCCTAGCAGCACATGAAGGGATAGCCTCTGCCCATGCAGGTGTTTCTGCAACAGTATCTTTACTTAAACAAATATATTGGTGGCCTGGCATTAGGAAACAGACCAAGAACTATGTTTTGGAATGTGAAATATGCCAACAGATAAAAGTCTCCACAGTGAAACGTCCTGCGCAGACACCCCTGTTGATTTCAGACAAACCATTAGCTTGTGTTTACCTGGACCACTGCGGTCCCTTGCAAAGGGACGGTAACTATAAATATATATGGTCGCAGTGGATTCGTGCTCAAGGTTCCTATGGATGTGGCCTCAGCGCTCGGCTGACGCTCGAACTGTTATAAAAGATTTGCGAGTCTTTATCGGCACATACGCAATTGGCACACTACATTCTGACCAGGGCCCTGCGTTTAGCTCTCGGGCTTACAAAGAAGCCATGGCCAGTTTGGACGTAGCATTGCGGTACTCCTCTCCATTTCATCCTGAGGGAAATTCTGTTGTGCAAAGGAAAAACCGGGACATAAAGCAGTCTATAACAGCTTGAGTATTAGGTTCGGGTGATGGGTGGGTCAAACATCTTTATGGGGTCCAATGCTCATTAAATAATTTGCCAAGAAGTTCTCTAGGGGGGTCACTCCATATGAGGTCCTATTTGGGACAAGAATGTGGGTTCCTGATCTCGAATGTAAAGGCACAGTGGTGGAAAATAAACCCTTTGATATCAAAGATCGTATGGCTGTTTTACAAGATCTAAATGAACTAAGATCGAAACAAAGCAACGTGTTCCTGAAGCCAACCACCACTGGGGAAAAACCGGCAGTCCCAGCATGGCCTGTCTGGATCCCAAAAGTTGGGGATCTAGTCAGAGAGAAGATTGCGGACAAGAAAGAATTTGGACCTTCTTACAGACAACCAGTAACTGTCCTAGCCGTCCACGGAACAAGAACAGTACTTCTGCCGCCCCTTGCTGTAAAAAAGGAGAAAAGATTTGTGTCAATCGACCTCATCAAACCACAGTATGTGGCCAATACTGAATAGTAGGCCTCGTGGACTCCGACCTAGTAGCAGACGCACTCCTCTCGCTACTATCCAAGAGGTTCAGACTGAAAGACTCATAACCATCGAGAATTCAGCAGTAAGAGATGAAGGACTAAGCAACAATGCTATGGAATCATCCCTCTTGAAACTCAAGTAACAGTTCGTCCAGATACACCTGTCTACACCAACGTAACACGTGATCAACTGGTTACATCGATTTCAAAGAATCCTGATGCAATTCCAACAATTGACCGAACTGCTTCTGGCTACTTCATTAACTTTGATACGTTTTCTGAGGATCCAAGTGAGCCTGAAACGACGCCAGCCCTAAAAACTTTCAAACAACAAGTACAAGACTTTTTTCAATTTCTGAAAAAGACTTATCTGGTTTTACCATGGATTGAACTATGGATTATTTCTGGAATATTTTTCTTTCTGCTTTGGCTAGCTTTAGTAATGACTCTTAGCGTGCTTATAAATGGCAGATACATTCGTATGGACACTGAAAGTAAAAATGTGAACTTACTTTTAAAACCACACAAATCATCCCATCGTGAAACAAGAGACTTGTCAGCAGTGAACATCACAGCCGTTCCTATACAGGATGGTATAGTTTGGGACAAAACCGATTTCGACATATTCGGCCCAACGGAACCTTTGAAGATTCCACATTTATTTAAAATTTCATTAAGTGACTTTATTACCTCCAGTACCTATTCTGATGATTGGGACTTTGAGACTGTTGATAACATGATGTCTGATCTATAAAGGTCTGCTGCATTCTCTAACAATGAATACTTAGAGGGTTCATCAGACTACGAACAGCTTTATTGTTACAACCACTATGGTCATCATTTCTTGCATAAATCTGCAACACCTAGAAATGTGTTTATGTTTAACCAATGGGAACATTATCCTACACCACCAAGGGGTAGTTCAAAAACGTTTGCAAATAAGTTTCCATATTTTTCAGGGTACAATACATCTGATCCAGAAACATTTTACTATAAAAATGTAAACAAAACAGGACAGAAAATTATGTTAACTAATACAAAACAGATTTATTCTGCAGCCTTTATTACCCAACTGTCTAGACAAGGATTTGACTTTTGGAAAGACACATTAGGCACAAAATCTGTCTGGGGTTCTAAAGATTGGCAAGTGCAGGGGATAGAAGCTTTGTTTAGAGCATGTAGCATGTAGCACTGAAATGGCTACGATCATATCTGACTGATAGACAACAGGCAGTCTCAATCCCCCCCCTTTACGTCTCCTAAAATCCCCATGTGTCATGGGGTGCCACAGGGTTCGGCGATAAGTCCGATTTTGTTCAATATCTACATGCGCCCTCTCATCTCCATTATTAGATCCTTTGGCGTGGATCTTGTAAACTATGCAGATGACACACAATTGGTGTTTTCATTAGAAGGGAACCAGGCAATCACCCTGGATACATTTCAGGAGTGTATGCAGAACACCGCAAAGTGGCTTAGAAACAACTCCCTACAATTTAATGGAGGAAAAACGGAGATTGTATACTGCTCCACGTCCAGGATTGCCCGGCCTTTTCCCATAGAGCTCCAAATAACACCAACAGACAAACCTGTAGTGCCAGCTAAAACGGTGCGTAACTTGGGAGTTCTGCTGGATGACAATCTCCAGCTAGAATCACAAGTTACCAAAGTAGTTGGTACATGTTTCTCTCTGCTTAGAGCTCTGAGAAGAATTTTGCCGCTACTACCGACTGCCACCAGACCCCAAATTGTGAGGTGTATAATCCTGAGCAGATTAGACTACTGCAACTCACTATATTTGGGGGCTCAAAGTCACTACTTCAAAAGCTACAAAGGATTCAGTCAATTGCAGCTAAGCTAGCTCTAAACAGGCAGCGCAGTTCTTCACTTTCTCTGGCCTTGAAAGATCTCCACTGGCTGCCGATCTGCCAGAGGATACAATTCAAATCCCTGTGCACCGTGTTCAGAGCAATGCACGGAATGGGCCCAAAGCCCTTGCAGAGGTAATTCTCATGGTATGTTCCTGCGAGAGACCTTCGGTCAGCAAATGCATATTTAGCAAACATCCCAAGAATTAAGAAAATGAAGTTGGGGGGTAGAGCATTCGGTGTAACAGCCGCACGGCTGTGGAATGAACTCCCTCTAGACATTAGGCAAATTCAATCTCTGCCCCTATTTAGAAAGCAGCTAAAACCTGGCTGTTTCCCAGGTAGGGTCTGGCTGAGTTCCCAATAATGTTTTCCTGGGTAAGATGATCACAGGCTCCAATGTCGATTTTGTCAGTCACAGCGCCAGGATACCCGTAGCGTGACAGTACGCGCTATATAAGAATTATTTACATTACATTACATCCCACAGCAAATAATGTTTTTGAATGACACTGTGCAACAAACGTCTTGCCTTGGTTTAGCCAAGATCAAAGACATGAACACACCTTCTGTACCAACACCTGCAAGTAATAGCACTACACAGGGAGCGGTCACAGTAGACACAATACTACAAAACAACACATCAGATCCTGATTGGAAAAAATGGTTGCTCTGGCCCACAGACACAAATATCTGTCAAGAAAGATTCCTGAATAGAATACAGGGCTTTACTATACATAGGCCAGACCCACGTTATGTTCAACGACAACATCCGGGGATAGTAACAACATACAGTGTAGGCAAATTGTGCCTCGACTGGTTACAAAAATCTACACTCGAGGATGTGAAACAACACTTATCTTTACTTAAAGAAGACGCAGACCTTAGGGATTTCTTGCTAGGACCAAGAAAACCGCGTCAAAAACGTTTCATATATGCCGGCATTTATGCTGCTTATAATGAAATATGGAAGGTTTCACAGGCAGAGGCCGCAGAAAGAATACGTGAGCTTGATCGTATTAACTTAGTGAAATCTCTCACTGTGGTCGACAATGAGTTAACAACTTTGTCATCCAGAATTTATTCACTGGACAACATTGTATCCTCTGCTATTGACATACTGGAACAAGATTTAGCCATGTTACAACAAGGCCAATCTCAGTTACGTTCTATTATGTTATTAGGCTGGACGCTGCAATCCTTGCATGCAGGCTATGTGCCTTGGCGTTTTATCAACACGTCGTCTCTGTTTTCAGAATACAATCTAACGGATAAACAGGTCGAACTGGCACAAAGGGGAGCAAAGTATACAGTGCTGAGCATTGAAAAACTGGAAAAATTACCATTTACGGTAGCAGGAAAACCAGCTACAGAATGGCTTATCCATGGCAAAATAACTCTGCCTGTCACTACTTTTCATTTTCAGTATTGCCTCAAACAAATGCAAGCAGGCAAATATGAGAGGTTGGGTAAAGAATACATTAAGACATCCTGGGATTTACCTTACGAATACAGATGTTGGAGTGGGGATCGTGAAGTGTTTCTAAGCGGTACACACTGTGAAAATGCACTGAGCGGTTCACTCATATGTCAGGACATTTCTTTACACGGGGCTTGTAATGGTTCTGTGGCAAACCTGTCCTGCCACCTGCAGGGTACACCAGCTTCTGTGATTAATCCAGCGTTTGGCCAACTTTCTAACGGGAGTTACCTCATGTTGAATGATCAGAGTTGCTGTGGCATGTTGCCAAGAATCCCATATCTGGTAACGGTTAGCTCCAGGGTTACTTGTTGTATGCAAGTATTGTTCCCCCAAATAGACACAGTCAGGGAGTCGCCTTTATGGCCTTCATTGAATGTTTCTTTTATACGTTTTGATACTCTAAGCAGAATGAAAGCCATGCTTTTACAACAGACCGTGCCTTTGACCTCGGCCAAAGAAATCTATGATCTACAAGTTGCAAGGAATTCGGCTGAGATACAGGCTCTAATTCGTACAAACTGCCCTATACATTTCGTAGAAATGATGGGACGTATCTTAAACATGTCTGATACGAGCGGGATTGTACATGTATTTAAGACCATCTGTTCAGGACTGTTCACACCTTTTCAGGCAGTCCTCGGAATCATTCCAAACTTCGCACATTCGGTGCATGTAGTGTAGTTCCTATTGCATTACATGTTTAGCAACAGTTTTTTAAAACTTCTTTTAATATGCTTTTAGAAATGTTTTTAGCAACATGTGGTACTCAGTTTAATGTTTAGCATTTAATGTTTAGCATTTAGTACTATCGTTCATTCGAAAGTGGAGTGGGTGTTGTATTCCGCTTTAGGTGTCCGTATATAGGTTTTCCTGATACATGTCCTTATATAGGCACAATACGCATTGCCCTTATATAGGCATAAGATCCCAGTCCTTATTTAGGCATTAGCCATGCTATCCAAATACAGGCATGGTCACCTACATCCGTCCACCCCAACGAGTTCTTAGAAACCAGACCCTTAAGCTGTTGGGAGTTCCCTAGCACAGGATTATTGATTTCTCCAAGAACTCATTTATTATGCATGAACCGCTATTCCTTAAGGGTTCATTCCTGACGTCTTCCTCTGCCCGACTTTACGTCAATGCTAACATTCCAAGGCACCTACCGGGTATAAATATACCTTCTCTTGCCCAAGCAAGTAGGAGGAGACCTCGACTTTAGAGGAGCCCGTGTCCCGGCCTGACGCACTGACAAGAGACGCTGTCATCCCTGCTTGCAGAGAATCCAGCTTCCAGTGTTCTGACTCCCTTCGCGGGGTGTTAGAGTTCGAGACCCGGAAGGAGATTCCCACCTCTCTCATTCTCAAGGTATGGAGCTGACTAGAACCTAGAGGGACTCTTGGCATGCCAGACTTGGCATACCAGACTCAGCATACCATACTATAGCATACCATACTATAGAATACATCACCTACTTCTTACCTTGCACTACACTTAGGTTAGGTACACTGGGGTAGAACTAGTTAGAGAAGCATCTTATGAGTACTCTCATTTTTAGCTTATGTTATTTATGTATATGAATATATGTGTCATAGCTAAAAGATAATGCTAGCGCAGTATTATTTCTTTCTACCGCTTACGCTGTACATAATATATCTCGCATACTGTCTTACGATTGTAACAGCTCATATCTCTTACACGAGAAACAAGACTGTTCAATAAATCCTTTTATTGAAACGCCCGTCTATTCTTTCTGTGTAACTCTGAAGAAACTAAGCATGCACGATTAGCTGAGTGAAACTGTTATCTGTTGTTTCCACGATTCTGAGAGTGTTCCGATTCTAAAGGGAAACAAAGTTGTCATGTTTATGCGGTTGCCAGAAACTACTCCCTTCTTGTTTACAAGGAGTTTCTAGTGGCCTCTGAGTTAGCTGGTACAAAGTAAATTAAGTTTAATATACTCAATAGGGACATACTGACCTCAGTCCTATGTCAAATCTACAGGGTATATTATTCCAATGCACAGAGCCTATTAGGGAAATAGGAACTACACTACACCAGTGGTGTAGCCACACTCATACTCCAACTGAGCTTGCACACCCAAGAATTTTGTTAGCGGACAAGAACATCTTCACTACTCTATCCTAAACCTGACTCGACTGCCTGAGGCAAAAAGTTCAAATTATCCACTATTTCCTCCCTCGGGAGCCAAATCACCAGGCACACATCAATGAGACCATCTTCCCTAAGTAGAGCGGTAGCTCTTTATTTTACCTTCTGCTCAAGCTCATTGGTTAATGGATGAAGTGAATCCCAAGAGGCCTTGGAGTACCCAGTGTCTCCTGTAATCCTCCACTCTTATATAACCTGAGAGTACTGTCCTGCACCAGTGGATGCAACCGCTCCTAGTAGTCCATCAGGATAGATTGAAAATAGAGAAGTGGGATTAGGAGATTCCGTGCTAGTTCCAACAGCACCCTTACCACACTTGAGCTCTCCAAATTGGTCAGCCACTTTTCACCTTGCTTCAGCCAAAACCCTTGCAGCCATGGCAAAAGAAGAGAAGGCGCAGAAAGAATCCACCTCTTCTGGATTACAGCAAAAGTACTCTGGAAGCTGATGGTTAGGACAGGATGCAAAGAGGTCCATCCCATAAGGTCCCCTCTTCTCCGCGAGAGAGTGTAATACCTGGCAATCAAACATACTGTTGTTGGAGTGGCTTAGGAACCAAAAGGTCTCGTCCACAACTAGCTGGAAAGTACTACACCATCACAGTAAACTGGCTACCCAGGCAGAAGTGCCCATAGTCTTTGGCTAGCTCTGGCACCGTTCTGCACCATGTGCCCCCCTCCTGCTTGATATACTGATTCACTGACTCATTGTCCAGCTTGAGAAAGATGGAATAAGTCACTTCGTTCTTGCTCTTTGACTTGACCATGAAGAAAACTGGTATGAATTCCAGACAGTTGCTATGGAGTTTAACTCTTCTTATGGCCTCCCGCACCTCCCACTGACGTATTACAGATACCCCAGGTTATGCAAATGCCCTTCTAACATGCGCAGAGACAATGTCTAATGCAAACGCAAATTATGGTTATGTTGATGCACATGCTATAAGTATACGATATGCTGTAGATTGATGCTTCGCTCTCCCACAAGCGTATTATATGTACTGCAGAAATTTATATTGACTGTACCCACAACCATTAAGATGTATTTGTCTCATATGTATGATTTATAGAATGGCAATAAAAAAATATTTAAAAACAAACAAACCTCTTCTTATGGCCTTCTTTCACCTGTGGTTACCAGGCACCCCACCGGCTAACGTCTCTATCACTATGTCTGGAACTGTCCCAAACATTCTAGGTATCCAGGTGGTTTTACTACCACTGGATCTCTGTCCTTGCCTCCTGCAAGATATTTACCAGTGAGGAATATGTGAGACCTACATTAATTGAGCCTCTTGAGCCTTTGCAGGGCCCTTTGGTGCAAGGGCCCTGGGAAAATTGTCTGGACAGAGAAATAGCAGTCCCACAATCCTGGCCATTTGCCTCAGGAAGTGCCTGTCTCAGGTTAGTGCCTTCCAGAGCATGTTCATTATCTTCTTTACTGAAATTCTGAGGGTGTCTCCAACGGAGTCTAAGACAAACCACAGAAAACGAATCATGTGGCTGGGATCCAGGCAGTGCTTAATTTGAGCCAGTGAGGGCTACCAGTGCTAATTTTTGGGGACTCATATTTTTTTTCATCAGACATTTACTCAAGAGCAAGAGAGGGGAATAACACACACAGTAGAAATACTTGATCCTCCCACAAAAATTGGAGGGACCTGTGTTATGGAGTGAAAATGGGGGCAATCAGGTAGGCATTCTTGAAGTCTAGTTAGACCTTCAGTCTCCCTGGAGGAGTACACCTCTTAATAGATAAATACCTTCTGGCTATAAATTATGGCAGATTAACCATTTGTTAAACTTCCACAAGTTGATCTTGAGCTGCGTAACCCTTATCCTTTTTTTAAAGCCATAATATGTTGCTTAAAAAAACATTGTTCAGAGGTGGATCCTGCAGATGGCTCCTATCACTTTTATCTCCGATACCTCATTGACACTTCTGAGTACACCCGAAGTTTGGGTCTATAGCATTCCGCTTGGAGTCCCTGCACCATCTGGATCAGGGGTCCCTGTGATGGAACCCTAATTGTGAAGGAAACCTTCCAATCTTTCCCTATATATTACAAGTGACTACTTACCTGGGAACTCTCCTTGTGCGTTTACAACTCCCTGAATGCACCTCTACCAACCCGTCCTCTTCCAGTGCTCTTGAGAGGAAGAATCTCCCAGACTGCACAAGTTTCTGCCTAACACCACTCTATCTCCCGATTTGGGAGTCTTAAGAGTAGAGTTGGCCAGGCCAGTGAAAAAAATCTTCATAATAGATGCATGTACAATGAGTCGTAGGTGGACATAGATTTTTCCAACTCCTGTATGAAAGGGTCCCCAAAAAGGCATCCCTGTACCCACTGACCCTTATTCCGAAGGGGCCAGATCCCCCAGTTTGGGATCCACTTCGATTTAACAAGGAGTATCATCTCTCAGTAAAGAGCACACAGGTTTCCATAAGGAATAGTGCTCTCTGAGCCCAACCTGCTACAATTGTAGGGGACATAAGCCACTCTCCCATGTCCAAAATCTTAGTGGGCAAAACACTTTGAAGAGCGTGTCCTGACACACCTGCCACGATCTGTCAGTCCTTTTCTTGGCTCCCCTAATGAATTAGCCAGAAAGGTGGACATCCTGACATCAGTATCTGAGGTCATAATCTTCTCCTCTAACGAGAAACTAAGCTCAAACCTCCTCGTCTATATGTGCTGCGACGCACTCCTAAGATCTGGAATGATCCATCCAGACAAAACATGTCGGCTGCCCCCTCATCCTCTTCATTAGCTCATTTATGAGAAGGGTTTGGGCCGCAAGGTTTGCCCTCACCTTCTGTCAGCTGTATCTCCCTCATCTGTCCCATCCTTTCCTCCTTGCCCCCAAGAGCCCTGCAGTGGGGGAATAGTTGGGGATAACTACGTTGTCATCTGCAACTGTGAGAGCTGCCTCCTGGGTGGAGGGCATAGGGCACAGTGTGTAAGAGCTATCAGACGTGTCAAGGTACCCCAAAGCGCTCTTTTTCTGGGGCTTTATGGGCTGACACAACTCTGGGGATCTGGTGCCGGATGACCCATTCTTCTTCCTTTCCATGGAGATGTTCTGAATGTCATGCTGCCAGCATGTATTTCTGGTTTGATGCATTGATGATTTTAAACATAAAATGAAAATGTTTTGATACTCAAAAATAATGAAAATAAAAAGATTTTTGATAAACAATATTTGAATAGTAAAATAGTCGTTTATAAATAGCATATGCACAATGTTCTTTTGGCTAGTTATTAATATGTTGTCCTGAAATGTATTAGTTTTTTGACTATTGCATACTTGGTTCTAGCTTCCTTTTTCCCCCCCTATGCCATTCTTCTTCCTTTCCATGGAGATGTTCTGAATGTCATGCTGCCAGCAAGAGATTTTGCTTACTGAGGTGTCTCAAGGCCTCATTAACGAATATATGACGTTTCTTAGCAAACCATTACTTCGCATGCTTTTACTGCGATGTTTTTACTTAGCAACTACCATTACTTCAGCACGTTTTTACTTCGTATGCGTTTAAAACGCAACTGCATAGTATTGATCTAAAAATGCTTTAACTCCGCATTGATTTACTACTCATAGCACTACATCGTATTTTTTCCTCGTATTAACTATAAAATAATCGTAATAGTAACCTATCCCCTGTGACACACTACCCAAAACCCACAAACACTACAGTACCCTTCACTACTTAAACAACACTACACTACCCTAAACCCTAATACACTACCCCCTACACGGCCATCCCCCTTCCACCAGTCCTGTCCCTACACTCTAACACTACCCTGCACGACCCCCCCGACACTACCCTAAACCATAAAACACTACCCTACACTATACAAACACCACACCACTACCCTAAACGACTACCCCCTGCACGACCTTTCACCTTCCCCCACTCCTGTTCCTACACTCAAACACTACCCTGCACGACCCCCCTCCGACACTACCCTAAACCCTTAAACACTACCCTACACAAACACCACAGCACTACCCTAAACCCTAAATCACTACCCCCTGCATGTCCGTCCCCCTTCCCCCAATCCACTCCCTACACTCAAACACTACCCTACACGCCCCCTACACTACCCTAAACCCTAAAACACTACCCTACACAAACACTACAACACTACCCTAAACCCTAAAACACTACCCCCTGCATATCCCTCCCCCGACCCCTAGTCCTGTCCCTACTCCCCAACACTACCCTTCACGACCCCCGACACTACCCTAAACTCAAATACACTACTCTACACTACTCAAACACAACCCTACAACCTAAAAGACTACCCCCTTCCCCCCAATCCGCTCCCTACACTCAAACACTACCCTGCACGCCCCCCTACACTACCCTAAACCCTAAAACATTACCCTACACTACACAAACACTACAACACTACCCTAAACCCTAAAACACTACCCCCTGCACATCCCTTCCCCGACCCCTAGTCCTGTCCCTACTCCCCAACACTACCCTTCACGACCCCCGACACTACCCTAAACTCAAATACCCTACTCAAACACAACCCTACAACCTAAAAGACTAGCCCCTGCACGACCCAAAAAACTACACTTACCTCTCTCTCCTCCGTGGTTCCTCTCTTCTCCGACTTCCAGCGACGTCAGATCTGCACGTCGTTGTTTGGAAACGGAAGCGCCTTCCAAACAACGATGTGGATAGCGCATACCATTACAACGCATGCGTTGTAACAACGCTTGCGATGTAACAATCTGCGTACTAATGGTAAGCGTTGTAACATCGCAAGCGTAGTAACGCTTGCGAAGTAATGGTATGCGCACTAGCAGCCGCGAAGTAAGGGTTGATTACCCTCATTAACAACCCTCAATAGAGATTAAACAATGGACCCAGACAGGCCAGGTCCACAGGGACGAAGGTGTCATCTTCAGTTTCCTCACACTAAACGTTCTGGTGGTGTCCCATAGATGATGCAAATTATGCCACCAAAAATACAGACAGGATAAGGCACAGAACCTGTCTCACCTGCTAAAGGAGTAATCAACCCACTCACTGTCCCAGTGCTTAGTCTTAAAACTGTTGTGGTTGTGTCGAGCGGACTTAGGTAAAAAGGAGAAAAAAAAAGTTAGGCAAAATAGTGAACATAAACAAGGCCTTGACTGTTGGGGCAGCTGCTGCAGACAGTGCTGTAAGGTCTCTTGCGCCCAGGAGCAAACAGGACTGCAAGCATGGTGTCATCACTCCCTACAAGGAGCCATGAGATGTCACTGGCAAAGAGGGACTATTGTGCGCGCGAGACTGCGACACACAGTGCCACTGTCACCTGCCCTGGCAGCACCATGGCCTCAAGACCCTTGCTTACGCTGCAGCCTGCTGAGCCTATCAGAGAAGCGCTCAGCGGGGGGCGGAGAGGGGGGATGGGGAGGGGGGGGGAACAACTCTTGCTGCTGGGATGCGCCTCCGCTATCTATTAGCCACAGCAGCCTATTAACCAAAGAACAGAGCCTGACCACACCTTACTAGTGACTGAAAAGGGGGTACAAACACATAACTCTATCATCACGCCCTTTAAACATGATGCTACCAAATGAGAACATAGTATGGTCTGAGCTCAATTACTGACAGACATAAGAAACAAAGAGAGACTTCTTATCTTGGATGAACAGTGAAGAACGAGTAGGAGAAAGATTGTCTTGGAGATTTAACGGCAATTGTGTACTGTGATTGCTTAAGACCGTTCTTTCACTTTTCAGTGGAACTGCTTGAAATGTAGTTTCCTTACATTTTAAATTGTGGTAGCTTTGGTAAACTGCTGAGCCAATTAAAAAAAGGGTTTGCATAATTCTTGCCTCCAGTCCTGAAATCCATTTATGAACAGGTTTTAGGAAGTGGAGTAATAGACCCCTCTGGCAAGACTTGTAGGCTTGACTATGGTCAACGCTGCCCCCAACAGTCCTTCTCCACCCATTTTGGCTTGGGGATCCCTTATGAATGTGCCACAGAGAAGGTAAAGTGTTGAGGGCTGTGTAATGACCTGCGTGCCATTCTATTCTATGTATCACATTGAGTCTAGAGTTTCTCATTCTAGAGCCTTCATCTGGTTTGAGTTGCATATAGAACACCCACATATCAGTTGCTGCTGGCGCTGCGTGGGTAGGACGTTTTATCTGTAGACACCTGCTGCTCCTGAATAAAGAACCTTCTTCAAACTTGTCCAGTGTGCCACGACCCTACTTCATTACACGCACTGTAAGCACGGTCGTAGAAAACACATAAAACTGCAGTACTCTGCTGATCCGTGCTCAGGTGGCAGTTTAGCAAATAATGCCAGGGAAATAGGCTGCTTGTTAATTATATGGTGGGTTGTCGAAATCTCAGAGGACTACAAACGATATCTTTGTGAAACAAGGTTGCCTTGATTTATGCCTTCATTTACATTCGAGACAGACGCACAAGCTGAGTAACCAATAAACTGGAATACCACATCTTTATTTTCAGTCAAAAGCGTTTATCAATCGTTATAAAGAGAGTGATCTTTTCGACAGTCCAAATAAAACAAAATCAGTATTTGTGCACATGAACATGTAAGAGAAAATAAAAAGGTGCAAAGTAAACGAAAATCAAAAAGAAAGAAGGCCCCGTAGTGGTAAGAAGAAGAGCAAACTAAAGAGAATCTAAAATATCAGAGTGAAAATTTCTCCCCTCTGTCACATTTGGGTGTTTTCTGTTGTTCATCCGGAGTCAGCACAATGAGTACTGGTAAAAGTGAAGGTTTTTGCGACACATGTTTTCCAAAAGGGATGAAAGTATCCTATGCTTTAAAGTGACTATCAAGCTTCTGTTGAGCCAAATTAATTCATCCACAAGTGTTGTATCTCCTACTGTGTTATACAAGTTGTATATCATTGGTTAGAATTATTTTCCAAAACACAATTCTTCTTGTTTCAAGCAACGTCTGTGTGATACGAAGATGAGTGATAATTTGGATGAAGAGTTTGGATGAAGCACAACACAGAACAATTGATAGATGCAATGCTTGTATTAGTCTCAGACACTGGTGGTTGCTTAGGGTCTGATTCTAATCCATCCTTTTTTCTGCCACTTTACCACGCCAGACAGAGACCTGCCACATGTAAATAAGTCCTCGTCCTGCTCGGTATGAATAGACCAGTCCAAGCTGCTAGTCCAGGTCCTCTCCTGACCATCAATGAGGTATAGCTTAAGTACTTTTGGGTAAAGAGTACTAGTGGGTCTAGTTTTCTGGTAGTTCAGAGGGTGAATGATCTCTTATCAGAAAGCAACAGTTGATATAGTCACCTTATATTTTGCAATATGTGGTATTTATATATCATTATTACAATATGATTGTCCTTCATCATGCTTACAGTATTGTACAGAAGTAGATATATAAATGTTACATGCCAACAGTTTTTGAACAGCACTCGTCAGACAAGGTTGCATACAGATCCTGGCTTTTTGTTTTCTCATGGGTGGACTATGGTTAGTGGTTTCTGATGTGTAGGTGAGTTCCAGTTTTAAGTCTGTCTGAACCTCCTTAGATTTGTAATGGTATTCTTTGAATCAGAGCACTGAGGTGGGAAAGTCTGATCTCCAGATAGACACACTTCCATCATACTACATTAACCAAGGGTGCAATTGTAGCACAGGAATGGGAACACCTTTACATTTCAACTTGAAATAGGCTAATTTTTTTCTACAAACATGAAAATTTATATAAACAGATTGAGAGAGGGGGAGTGGTCAGCGCCAGACCGAGATGGCGGCCTAATGCCGTCACTACGAGCCTGCCTTCCCAATCTGAGCGCAGTACTGGAAAACGTTGAACAGTGTCCCAGACAGACATGGGTAATGACATATAAGCACCTGGATGGCATGAAATAAGCCTTTAAGCAACATATTTGTCCTAGTTGCAGCCCATGTGCTCCAGAGAAGTATTCACAGCACATGGGCTCCCTAGATGGCGACCGCTATTATGTAACTCTGTGCCACAGCAAAACACAACAATTTAACAGCACATGGGGGAGGCATCATCTCATAGGGTAGGTGCTAGCGCATACTTGTTCTAAAATATTGGTGACAGGTGAAACTAGTCAAAATGTTTTATTGTTTGCAATCACACCACAAATTAGCTGATGATTCAAGCTGAGCACTACTCCAAGATGGTGACTGCCGAGTGATAATTGACAAATAGTCAGCTGATCAGAGAGTTCTCAGGTTCAAGGCTAATGCTCTACACAACCCTCATTGTGGAATGGGAGATCACCGCTGATTTTAAACCTTGTTTGTCCACCCATTAGCATGCTCATTCTGGCATTCGCACCACATCCACTTGCGAACTCTGACTCTACCATTACAAGCACTCTGGTGTTCTATACGCCACGGGTCCTCAACAGATGCGGTCAGTGTGCACCGAGCAGAATCAACCCACCTGACAACACAAAGCTCAAGTCCTCTAAACAGAACTAATCATGTCTTCATGAGTCAACACAGATGTAAGTGCATTCTCACTGCAATAAAAGTGTCACAATTCGCTCAAGTAGGATTTAGGCAATGATCCAGAAAATTCTTTAGTACTTTAAAAGTACTAATAAGCCAAAGACTTTCCACGTATAATGGCTGCCAACCCTGCCTCATGGGTCTTGCAATTTTAAGAAGACACATCCATAATAGAGAGAGGCTTGGATAAACTGCTTCAGCCCTTCAAGACCCTTAATAACAATTCTGTTGTCTTAGAGAGCAGCACTCTCTCACAACTTATTGGCAAACCATGTATCGACTATCTAACAACAGTAAATTGGCAGATCTAAAGAATGTAAGGACCAAAAGGAAATTAAAACTGGTCAAAAGAGATTAAAGGCTGAACCTCCCCTACCGGGCTCGCCAAGAGAACCCAAAACGGAGTCGAGCAAAAACATGGAACTAATCTTACAGCATCCAGTGACACTAAACGACCTCACTCATGGTACCAAAAGAAACACAGACATCATGCAGAACAAAATACATGTCTTATGGGATGACTTTAAGGATCAGGCAAATACGTTCTCAGAAGCCAAATCCAGGCTCAACCAGCTAGAGGATGGCAACTTGCAGTTAAAGAAAAAACACATACTCTCTCCTCCAAACTAGTGGCACTTTCGAAAGATGCCAATGAATTGGAGGACCGCAATCGTAGAGGAATCTAAAAATCTTTGGTCTGCCAGAAGTTTCTGAAAAAGACTCACAGAATTCTTAGAGTCTAGGATACCAGTAGCACTGGGTATTTCCTTTGAAAAAGAACTTATGATAGAGCACACAGGATCCCTTCTGGGCAGTTAGCAGCCAGTGCTGCAAACTACATGAACAATCCAAGACCAAAGGTCTTAGACCTCTATGTTACCAGTACGCGGAGATAACAATACAATAAAGTGCAACAAATCCAATGGAACGGTTGCAGAATCACCATTGCTTAAGACTACTCAAGCGAAACAGTTGGATGCAGGAAAGGTTTTCTTGACTAATGCAAAGTTCTGGTGGGCTCATTTATTCCTTTCTCATTCATTGGTCCAGCAAGATTTAAGATAATTCAAAAAGGAAAGCCCATCGTTTTTAATTAACTGGCTGATATTTGGGCATATCTCACAAATTCACTTCAATCTGAGATGGAGATCTAAATTCTCTACCCTGGGCATGCATCCCAGGCATACGTCAAGTAAAACAGGTAAGACAGCGAACACATGACCTTGATCATAAGACAGAGATCATAAGACAGTGAGTATGCTAGTTAAATAGTAAGAACTATATCCTGTTAGAAATCGGAAATTGCATTCAAGGGACTTATATGAACTTATCACTTAATTTCCTTTGGGATACAGTTACCCGGCCATGAGTGGGTTAAACATGTCAAGGGCAGGATAGTTCAATATCTCAGGTTTGTGAAAGGAGTTGGGGGAGAGAACTACATACTCATAACCCCTCACACTCATAGCCACACCTACACTCATACTACTACATTATCAATTCTAAGACCAGTGCATACTGACTACTTTATTCTTCTTACCTTACCAGACACCCGTACACACCACATTGCGGTTTACCTAACAATCACTTTAAACCATATTTCGGGGCATTTCAGGTAGGGGTTTTGGGTGGGTGTAGGTTTGAATAAGATGGTTGTTATCGTTTTACTGCATTGTATTTTTCAAGTTTTTCTGTTTGTTTCTCTTATATCTTTTGTCCCTTCCTTCCCCCTCTTCCTAACCTACCCTTGTTCCCTTCCCCTCCACATACCATATTATACTTACCTGAACCATTTCACACTCCTTTGACAGCAGGAACATCGCACCAATACCAATTATACATGTGAGATTCAAACTCCATATCCGATAAGGTCACACATTTTGCACCCGACTATAAAATCTCAGAATTTCACTCGAAGGAGGCTCTCTAATCCTGCAATACTCTCACACTGCTTATCTTATAGTACATCTATATATTACCATCCCCCAAATGAAGGATCAAACACCTAAAATACTCTTCCTAAACACGAAAGGCCTCAAACATCCCATAAAAAAGGAACAAATAGCAGAATACTGTACCAGGATACAAAGTGATATAATCCTACTTTAGAAGACCAAACTAGGGTCTATCGGTAGCCTTAACTATAACTCTAAATGGGTAGATATGTTTCAGTTCATCCGCAATTCAGACAAAAGATGGTGTAGTGATCCTTACTTCAAAAAAATCTGAAATCTCCATCCTACCTCATAAAAACAACCATCATGGCAGATAGCTACTCCTAAGGGCTAAAAAAAATAGCAAAGTTTATATCATAAACATTTATACCCCCAACAATAATTCCTTGGAGTTCTGCTCTCCTCTAAAGTTATCTCCGACCTTCCGGAAGATATAGGGATAGTATTAAGACGCTTATTAAACTTTCCAATAGACGGTAGTCTAGACAGGATTTCCAAAACAAAACATATTGAAAGCAAATCTCATACACAGATGTTAAATCTGGGCAAAGACTAAAATCTTACTGACATTTTACTCTTACACAATCCAACACGGAGAGATTACACTTTCTATTCCCATCCCCACAGTACTTTCTTGAGGATTGACTATGTCCTAATTTAAAACAATAACATTAAATATACCTCCAATCTAGCACACGAAACAGTGGAGACTGAACAGCTTTATTTTAAAACGATACTGAATCTAAAAACAAAATACTTGAGACAATCAAACTTTTCCTTATGGAGAACAAAAGCTTAGTCACTTCACCTGTGACAAAATGGGACTCTTTAAGAGCTAATATGAGGGGTACAGTAATAAGTTTATTGGCAGAAAAAGCGAAAAAAATAAACAAGACACTAGTGGACCAAAAGAACGAAAATAAAAAATTGGAGTCACAACTAAGACACACCGTGCCTAAGATTGCTCATATAAGAATACAACAATATTCTCAGCAAAAAAGCCATCCATTTGGTCTCTAACAACAAAGTAGAAAAACTGTGGAAAAATAAAGCTGGAAAAATGTTAGCAAATCATCTGAAATACACTAAAGGGTAAGTTACACTCCACGCCATCAAAGACCAAAGTGGTTCTACACTAACCTCAACTGAAGGCATACTAAAGACTTTTCAAGATTTCTGTCAAAATCTATATACCACCAACAAGACTATCAAGATAGAAGATTGTATCAAATACTAATAAAACATTCCTATTCCCTCGGCAGACCATGAGGTGCAACTGTCTCTCAACAAACTTATAGATCACTCAGAAATCATCAGAGCAACTTGCTTCATAAAAAATGGAAACGCTCCAAGCCCAGACGGTTTCTCTTGAAAGTTTTTTATAATCTACGTCGACACCATAACTGGGTCACTAAAATCTTTGTTTCTCCACTTCACTGACACAGGTCATATAACAAGGACAGCAACCAATGCCACCATAGTCATAATCCCAAAAGAGGGGAAAGCTCATCTGAACGCTGCGAACTATAGACCCTTCTCGTTGATAAATGGTGTTTGTAAAATGTGTGCAAAGGTCCTAGCCTTCAGTTTGCAAAAGGTTATCTCACAGTTGATCCAGAAAAGTTTTGATTTGATTATTTTGACATATATTGAAAAAGACTAAAACTTTTAACTCTACAGCAGTAGCCTTTTACAGGGTCTCCTGGAACTTCTTAAAGGAAGTCCTCCAAAAATTCAGCCTAGGTGAGAACTATACCCGCATGGTAATGGCTCTCTACTCAAACCCAGAAGCACAAATAAGTATCAACAGATACCTCTCTTCCTTGTTTTTTTATTTTTAACAATCTTTATTGGGTTTTAAACAAGACATAAAGAAACTTTGTAGTCAACAGTATAGTACAATGGGAGCTTAGCATATATGCAAATAGGAGCAAAGCTAGTAGGTCCAGCAAGTGAGTGCAGGGAGAGTCAAACAGTTTACCACATGCGTTTGTGTATATGTAGGAGATATTGTCGAGTGTACTCTCCTCCCTGTTTAAGCTGAAACAAGGCATCAGACAAAGATGGCCTTTATCCCCACTGTTGTTCCTTTTAGTTATTATAGAACCTCCTGTTCATTTCACTAAGGAATAATAATAATTAGATCAGAGGCATCCCATTTTTGGCAAAGATCTAAATGACTCTCTACCTTCCAATGTAAACAAAATCCTAACCAAAATCAAAGAACCACTCTGTGCATGGTCTCCTAAATTTATCACATGGTCAGGTAGAACAGAATTTATAAAGATGATGATGATTGTTCCCCCCCTGTCAACTTTATTTCTGACATGCTTCTCGCCTCACTTTCCAACCACTTTTTCGAAGTAGTAAACAAACACATTTCAGAATTTCTCTGGAAAGGCAAAAAAGCAAGAATTACTCTAAAGTAACTTAAAATTAATAAACTTAAAGGAGGTATAAATCTCCCAGATTTTCAAAGGTATCAAACTTCCATCCTACTCAGTGGTTAATTTGAAGAAAAATAAAATAAGTGCCAGGGCCCTTGTCAGGAGATTACTGCAGCGACACCACCCATTGCCGCTGCCAAATGACAGTTCCAACACAACCACTAACCATCCCACTCTTACAAGTGTGATAATTCAGACTATTCCTGGGCCCCACAGCTATAAGAATGGCTTGGGCAGCAAACATTAGTCCTTTCAAATGTAAATGGAATTAATAAACAACTTTTGCTGGCTTATTTCTAAGTTAGACAAACAATGCCACTCTGTGGCAGGCTGTCATATGTGCTGGTAGTGACAATTAAGTGCAGGTGCCAAGCACCGGAAACCACCAGCTCAAATTAAGCACTAACTAGTCATCCAGGGATCATGGTGGTTTCTATCTATCTTACAAATCCAACCCCTATGGCTACACGCTATAACATTTTGTGCGGCACTCAGTCAATCAAGTCAAACAGATTAGACTACATCACTCACATATAGAAGTGCTGGGAAAACTATACAAGGCGCTTCACTTACAGATGCAGAACTTGAGATTGGCATCCAAGTGCATTAAGATAAAGAACAATACAATATACTGGGAAAACAAGGACACTAAGGATATCAATTTGGTGGAAAATCTAGGCTCTTACCCAAACCCTAAACACTTCTCAGAACTGCAAGAGGAACATGATCGTCCTCACAAAGAATTTAACAACTTTCTCAAACTTAAGGAAGCCCAGAGAAAACTGGGGGTTGACCACAATCCCAAGTTCCCATCGCTATTAGGCAAATTAAGGAAGTTCGGACATATTGCCTCTGAAGCCGATCAAATCCTAAAACAAAAGAATCCTTAAGTAGCCTAATAAAAAAATGTCTCACGCTCACGCCATTTTTTACATATTTACCTGAGACAGAATGGCAAAAAATAGGTTACTCCCTCTCTGTGGCTAAAAAAACTCCCGCCCTTCCACAAACAAGATTCTGTGCAATATATCAGGCCTACTAAATACTGGAAATGTGGGTTGGCCGATGGAAATTTAGATCATATGCTATACAACTGTAAGTATGTCAAACCACTATGGGTAAAGATACAGAAACTTATACAAAAAGTGTCCAACAGTCAGTTCCCCCAAGACCTCAACACAGTTGCCTTGGATATCTTTGTGCATCCCCAACACCCCCTCACTAAATACATATGACCAGCAACTGATTGACCTACTCCTCCTACTAGTAATCAAACTGATACAATGGCAGTGGAAAAAAAGCTCGAACAAAATATCAAACCAAACATGGTGCTCCTGGTTATATTCTACGAGGAGTGCTGACAATTTACTGAACTCAGAAATGCTCTCCGTAAACAAATCACGGAATCACAAACAAAGCAAACTTCCGAGATGACATGGTATACGACCTTTCACAACTAAATACACCCACACAACAATAGCGGAGTGTGATAACTAGGATGTTTGGGTTTAGCACCAGGAGGCCCTTACCGCACACGATGGATACAGTTACAGATACCATTCCCCTCTCCATTGTCTCTATCACGCTCTGTTCCTGAGGGACAAGTATGCCTCTGACCCTGCATGCTGTATTTGTTCATACACCGTCATACCACAAAAACTATTTCAGAAACTTCACTAGAATGCACAGTTTGACAGCATTTGGTCAATCCGAATCTCTCACACCATAGATACCTATCACGTTATACAACACTTTGAATCCTTACTAAATCCTAGTTTTAACAAGTAAATCAAAGGAGGGACTGGGAGTTTGTTTAGATAGGTCCAGCACCCGTGCTCCCAATTCAATATAAATAGACAGTGGGGGTGGTGTTCGTCCTAGAAAGGGAAGGGGGGTAGGGTTGTTTATTACAGGAGGATCAGTAGAGGTGACCACACAGATGTCTGGGGATCCCAGTGATCAGATCTGAATGCCCTCACACACCCCAAGGGGTGTCATGCTTCATCATTGGGTGCTCCTTGTTGAGTCGGCGTTGCAATACTCAACTGGCCCTTCAGTGGGGGCTCCTTGCCAGAGACCTTTTGGTCTTTTTGCCGTATGATGAGTGCAAGTGAGGGGAAATACAGAGTGTAGGGTGGTGTGTGAATGAGTTAAAAGAGCCTTGGGGATACCAGATCAGGTTTAATGGAGGTCCCCTTGGCACAATAAGAACAGGAGAGCTTGAAACAGGTGAACACTGATGTCTCCGCGTTAGGAAAACATTTGAAAAACATTGTGGGAATTCATAAAAACGAAACACTATAAAACAGAAACCCTAATCACTTTTCCTTCTCTAGCATGCTTGTATGTGCATCAGTATATCCACATCAAATATAGTGTCGGCAGTGTGCTCTTCCCAGTTGAAACAGATTTTAGCTGCTCCTGATATTGGAAAAAAGCAAAAGCAAATGGCTGTGTATGAAAACTATTTAATAAAATCCAGTATTTCCTCTCTTGTAATATCCTGATTAGGAACTAATTCTTTATTACATTATTGCTGCAGGTGAAGAAGAGCACCATCCGAAAGAGGAAAGTTGCCAGAATAAACCTGTTAAAAACGGCTATATTTTAACACAGTTACCAGAGGAAGAAACCGAGCCAGACACTGGAATGACCATTCCCCAGTACAGACACTTGGAATTGGAGAAGAGGATGGAGAATAATGCACATGCAGAGAAGCTCTGTTTACAGCCTCATTCGCTACAGCTGGAAGAGAATTTAGGTAGTGTCTTTTTTGTGTTATTGTTTTTTGGCACGTATCATTCACATCAATTTGAGTCAGTAGCCGAAGGGGGAAGCACACAGATAATTGAACCCCGCTAGAAACGGTTCCATTGTGTATGCTGGGCGGCCCACTCTTCTCTCTGGTCTTCGATTCTTCAGCTGCCCAGCAGCAAGAGCCCCTCATTGAATTTTCTGCGTGATTTCTATTTTTCCCTAATTATCCACTTGCCTTGTCCAATTTTACCTGTGGGACCGCTCCTTCACGTACAGGCATTACTCCTGTCTCCTCTGGTGCCCTGGGAGCGCCTCTCTTCACCCTATCTAGTGGCGGCCAGTTATCTGTGTGCTTCCCCTTTGGGATCGACATTCTCAGAGTCTTAATGGTGATCCTACATTGTGTTAACCTGTAAAACGGACCCTATTTACATTGTTGCATTTGAATCAAAGAGGCCATCTTCTTCTTTACATGATACACGTTGATCGCTTTATTCACTAGTGTGTATAATAGTAAAAGAGCGGCGAGCTCACTTTTGTCGCTGGCACCCATCATATATCTTTGTTCATTAACTGAAGAACGTTGTTTATTACTTTTATTGTCTCATTTATTAGGGACCATTGTGTTTATTAATACTTTTAATACCCCAGTTCCCTTGTGATACTCGGGTTCCCTTGTTTCCATCACCTTACAGATCTCAGGCAATAAATAACCAATGAATGATTTAGTTAGTTTTCAGTAACTGCTGGTAAGAGGAACCATGAAACGGAATATACCATTTTATGTGGGCCCAACCAAATGTTCTATTTTATTTGAAACACAACAGGGCCCCCCTAATATCGTTGGTGGCATGGATTTCAGGTGTCAGTGACCAAACATGAAAATCCTATTGTGAGTAACATAGAAAGCAACAACCCCTTACCTTATCGAAAAGTGCAGACCATTGGAAGACCATCTTATGTTCCTTAGGCTGGATACACCTGATTAAGTAATTGTCTTGGCAGTCAGAATGCGCAATGAAAAATCAACAGCATTGTAAATGACTGATAAAGTAAGCTGAAAAATAGATGGAGTGGACTGGAAGATCGGCGATTGTTTGCTGTGTAAACATTGTTTAGTAACATCCTTTTTATAAGTAAATCACTATTTGCACAGAGGTTGTCGGGAATTTATGAGCATACGGTGATTGATCACATTTCCATGTGTCATACGTCATGGCTTACGAAAAAGCTCTGCTCAAGAACTTTCTTCGCATATTTAAAATAAGGGTATTACATCAGTGTGTATCAGTCGTAATAACAGTATTTTCCTCAGTACCATAAAAAAGAGAATCCTCATTTCCATCAAAGGAGACATTAGAGGAGAAGAGGAGGCCAGCACCTGTGGCTCTTCACAGGGAATCCCCACACTGCCTCATCAGTGATACCTAAATTGGCATGGGGCATCATGCCAGTTTTCAGGTATAGTTCCTGGGAGAGTGGCATAAAGTGGTTAATGGCAAAGATGTATTATCTATTGTGAAGAATGGTTACACTGTTTCAAATCAGCACCTCAAGACATACCATCCACAAGGTCCAGGCAATTCATTCTCTTGTTGCTGCAGCACAACCAAATGGCCATGGGCCTACCCATTCTTCACAAAAACTGAAACATTTACTTGAGGTACTTCATGGTGTGCAGAAAAGACCCAAAGAAGGAATAAATGCCGACTTCGAACCCAAAAACCCCAAACGAATGATTAACACACATGTAGGTTTCTGCCACTGCATCCAATTCTTCTTATCCTTGAACATGCGTTTGAATGTGTATCCTAGAGTGGCAAGGCGTGTTTTCACATCCTGATTGTGCATAACCATAGGAAATATGTTAGGATTTGGGTACATAGGAACATTTCAATTTCATGGTCCTCCCATCTGCTTTTGCATCTGTTCCTATAGCCTTCCCTAAGTACATGGGGTAGTGACATAACGCCTAAGAAGGAAAGGCCAAGGTACTTCGGTCTTTCCAGACAGCAGTGACAACCATGCAGTTTCTGAGTCCAACCACCAAGTTTGAAAAGACTACAGCTTTCCGGGGTGAAAGATTCTCTACTTTAATTAACACGAGTTAGCAAAAGTATAACCTCGTAAAAGTGTCTCCTTCAGAGCAACGATCATTTTCCATCCTGAAGTATTATCAAGCCCTTCACATAAGCCTCATCCATCAGCATGCCAGCAGACATCATCTCTCCTCGTCAGCCTCTAACCTACTTATATTACAGAAAGTGACTCATTTTACGGGAATTACGCAGGAATGGGCAGATGACAGCACTTGTGAAAATGGAAATACTAATTGAAGCTTTTGGTGGCAGCTTTGTAGTTATTTTTCGAGTGGTTCAAGAGCAAGAACATAAACAAAAGGCGTTATTGCAGCAACAACTCCAGTCTCGAACTTTAGGTACAGGCACTCCACCCAACTCGGGTGGAAAACCCATTTTGGCGAACCCATGCTGATATCATTGAATCAAGGGATTTTTTTGTCCAGCACTAAAGGACAAATCGATGCTTATACAAATTAACAACTAAACAATTGTCTACCACATGAACAACCAGAGGCAGCCAGCTATGATGACCTTGCAGAAAATACGAGGCATCTGGCGCTATCACAAGAGTCTTTCTGTCTCTGCATTACATCTGGTGGGAATACACAAAGCAGATGACCTAAGCAGAATCATCACTGAAAGTCATAAACTGGTTGTTTGCAACAAAGTTCTTGGGTAATGTTCCATCACTAGGGATGGCCACAGATATGTCTTTTTTCAATAGCTGAAAATGCAAAATGGAAACCTGCAAAGCAGCTACCAGGAGCTAAGACCACACATACGCGGGGCATTAGAACTCAGACTGTAGAATAGATTCCAAAGTGGGCCAAATGTCTTTGCGAAAATTGTTTGATTAGTTGGCATTTATCTTCTGGCAGTCCACATGTTCCTCATTCTACTCCTTTGATGTTTCCTGCTAGAGGGGATAGGGAGAAGCTTGCTATACTACTCTGTATACATGAAAATCTACCATGAGGGCTATAGCATTGCAAGCACAGCCCATTCCAAAGTGTGCTAGGCATTTGCTGAGGCCATGCTTTCAAGACCATGTGAGCACTCCTTCATGCACCGATGTGCTGTGGTTCTAAACATAATCTTAAGCGATCTACCTTGCCTTCCAACCCCCCGCCACCCTACAAATCACGTTTGAGCTATGGACCTACAGATAAATGTATTTGAGAGACCCTAGCATCACGAACTATCCAACGTGGAAGTCTGCCAATTTGAATGATGTTCAGAGCAGGCTCTGTGCAGATCGTTTGGGCTTGCTCTATGACTTCCTGAGACCGACTTATGACTCCACGAGGAGCGTGGACTGTTTTGTTGCTCTTGGGAACATCATTAAAAAAATACCTTATGAAGCCTATCACAACCCTTAGGCCAGTTGCTCATTCCTGGTTAGATGAGGCTTGCAGGGAGGCTAATCATCACCTGCATAGTGTCCTTAGGGCAACCCTTCGGGACCCGGTAGTGGTAGCCTCTTGTTTAAGATTTTGCAGATTAGCCATTAGTAAAAGCAAGGCGAAACCTACGGAGGACGTTTGGTCCACACTGATCACTTCCTGCAGAACTGGAAATACTGGTTTATTTTTGGCACACCATTAATAATAAAAAACTATTTAAACCCGATTCTAATCTTATTTGTGCAATATCAGTGCAGATATTTGGATGGGCCAATTTAAACATGTATATCATGCGTCCAACTTAGTTATTGGGAGTTAGATACCTGTATGCCTACTTTCCCCCTGGGTATCGAATTCTCAGTGGATGAAGTAGCAGAGGCCATTCGTGAAAGTCCCATGCACAAAGCCCTGGGGCCTGATGGGGTACCCATGAATTTATCAAGCTGGAGGTGGATCTGTGGGCACCAATGTAAACAAAGTTTGACAATTTAGCCAGCAAGACCGGCCTGCCTCAAGTTGTGGCATTCAGCCATTATTGTCCCCATATTCAACAAGCATTTGCAATGCAATAGGTCTCGCACTATTATTTTTGTTTTTTAAAACATAAATAAAAGGCATTGTCATTTACAATGCCAATAGCTTAAACTCGTGTAAATGCAAGACCTATTGCATTGCAAATGCTTGTTTAAGTTTAAAACTGAGCGCGGCGCCGCTTCAAGGACACCGCGCTCGGTTTCTTTTTTATTAACTTTAACACTGAGCGCGGTGTCCCTAAAGCGGGCGCCGTGCTCAGGATACAAATACAATAAAATAGCATGCACCATTGTCCCCATAAGTGCCCATAAACAAAATAGTGCTGACCCCCTAGATAAAGCCGACCATGGAACGTGCCAAGTAAAAGGTCCAGTCGTTATGGGCGGTAACAAATGGCGACAAGGCGGTAACAAGGAGGGACGTACAAGCCTCATAATGAATCGGAAGCCAGCATTTACCAAGGACAATGACACCAGCCAATGAAAAATATGGGAGGAGTGTGGGCGAGGCTACCACAGCATACTCTACTACAGCATGCCTCGCAGAGCGAGCAGTGCATGCGCGCTGCCGCTAGGCTCGACCCAAAAAGGGGAACAGGGCACCCCCTGCTGTTACAGGCTCATATCCAGTTTGGACTCCTCAGTGATAGTTATTGGTAGGGTTATCCTCAACAGACTCATGTAATGGGTAACTGACAATCATATTATTGCCAGTTTTCAATATGGCGCCAGCCATGGCCTGGGTACTAAAGATCTATATCTACAGATCAATAAATACACTTTAGCTAAAGGCCCCCCCCCCATCTTGCCTTTGTGGATCTGCCCTGCGCCTTCAACAGTGTGATCAGGTACAAATTATGGGAAATGTGGGAGTCAGTGGGACTCAATACTGGTTTGGTGTCTGTTTTTACTTGCCCTTCATTTTGACCTCAATGCCTCCATCAAATTTGCCCCGAACTGTGAATGGCTATCACTTGTACTACGGCACAGGCTATCACTACTGTTTTAGTTGTTTGAATAGTTTTAACAACTTACCGCTTAAAGCGGATGTGGTCATTGATTTTTAACTACCGTAGGTACTTCTCACCTGTTTGTTGAACTGAGTTTCCCATCAGTGTATTGTAATTTTGCTCTGCTGGTTTGCTGATGGGTAAATTTATGCTGCTAACACATATGGTAAAAATCATGGTTTTGCCCAATTGTGGTGTAGCTATTGCCAACAACCTTGCACTTTGTACCCTTGTGAATGGTCCAAATTTTGATGTATTGCCCTCTTTGTTAACGATTTTGATACAATCTTAAACTGTCTGTTGTTATTTTTTTTATGCATTTTCTGTGTTTGTGTTTTTATGGCTTGCTTATATGAACCGAATAAAGCTATTGATTGATTGATTGAGATATCGAACTGATATTTTGGTGAGGGAATGAGAACGTGATTGTATGCCTGCCTAGGCCCAGGAAAGTTGAGGAAGAGTCGGACTTCAGGGCTCCGTTGCCTCACTCTGGCCTGCCATGGTGTCTCTAAAATAGGGTATTGGGATTTCAAATCATACTCTGATTTCTTGTTCTTTTATTCCCGTTCTTTCTTTCCTCCCATGCTCTCTTTTCCTTCAACACACCTCCCCTACTGTCCTGCTTTTCATAGAGCTAAGAAGGCAGGCTTCCTGAAATATGCTTTTGCCCCATCCTGTAACATGTTGGTGTGTAAGAAGGCCACTCCATCCACAAGGCTCTGCTCTTTTCATTCTCTCCTGTTTCGCCCCAGGTCGTTTGAGTTTATCTTAAGATGGTATAAAGTGTTTACAAATAATCAACATTACAAAACGATCTTTCAGAGATGCTGGTGTGTGTGTGTTGGTCATCTGTCAGGGAAGAGTATTATATATAATTGGACAACTTTGAGAGGCGCTAGTCTGTGATATTTAGACAGTTTTGAGAGTTGCAGGCCGGTGATTTTTATGTACATATTTGAGGTTTGCCAGCTGCAGATATCAGATTGTTAAATATACTTAAGAGTTGTCAGTATGATTCTTGTAGGTCTTTGAGATATACTGCTTTGTGTTTGATAAAACAGATTGTGACCCTATGTCTAATAAAGTGCAAAAAGAATGTGAATTCCATGTTTTAAAAAATGCTTTTAAAATCTTGCTTTGAGATTTGCCTTTTTGAGCCATCTGCCTAGAGACAATTTTAATTCAAAGACACTCTTGGACCTAGAAGATAGGCAAGTAGCAAATATGCTGCAGCATACGTTGGTGTGTATGTGTGCAGGGGGCTGTGTATGTATGTGTGTCAGAGAGTGGACATTTCTAGTGTATCATAACTTCATAATTAAAGTTAAGACTATTGTCAGATAGCTTGCAGTCTGAAACTTATTCATGCACCAGGATTGCACCATGAATATGAAACTGAACTGTTGTCACCGAGTAGAAGAGAGGAATACTGAGGGTTTTTGGCAAATAAAATGGCCACTGGTGTTGATGCAGTATATTTGTAAGTCATTAAGTAGTACATTCAGCATTGAGTTTAATATTAAGTTGGAAGTGTCCTAAGTTCCCGTTCATGGTCCCTGTTTGACCCCTGCTGTTCTTATTCCAGCTGGTGGCGCACGTCAGTCAGGTGATACTGTGGACTACGGCCAAGTGACCAGTGATTCTGAAACAGAGGTCTTTTGTGACTCATTAGACCAGTTGGATCTTGACCAAGTAAGTGCATTTATGTGGTGCATGCTTCGTTAACTGCAAGGCTTGAAGACACTGGATCCCAGTGTTCATTGGTGGTTTTCATAAACTATTGTTTAGTGCCTGTGATGGCAGGAAGGTCTTTGTCAAACTGTGTCGGAGCTAAAAGACAGTCTTTTCTGTTGTAGATATTTCAATCATCCAGTAAAGTCTTCTATTTCTGCAAGGTGGAAGCCAAAGTAAAAAATAAAAAAGGTTATTTTGATGTAAAGTATGTATGCTAGGCCTGACCTCTCCACATATACTTAGATATTTCTCCAGCGTTAAGCATCCTTTTCTCTTAATGTTTGTCATTCTGAGGTAGAATTTAGGTTGAACGCTACCTCAGACTACTTAAGCTTAATCAATACAGTTTTCAAGAGGAAGTGGAAATTTTTTGTTTTTCTATCAGTGGGTTTTCATTAATCCTCGTGAACACTGAATATTTCGATAGTCATAGACAGAATTCCGAAGTTTACATAAAAAAAAGTGTTGATCAAAGTTCAGATATATTATTATTTAATAATTAGGAATTTCGTGACCTCCTAAATCATTTGTCGCTTCATCACCTCAAATGACTGCATACAGGATGCAGTCAACTGATTAGAAAAACCAGTCTCCCAGTTACGAGTGGGTGGCGGTCTTCAATATTCTAAAGAAGTTTTGTGCTTCAACCTCTCCGGTGAGTCCAGATCTTGACAGCGTTGGTTATCATGCCACTTATCAAATTGGGTACATAACTACACAAAATTATGACATATGGTTGTGAGCCCGAATAGCTCACTGTCTGGTTGCGGCCCTGACTTAGGTTACTCTTGGTTTTGTTAAAACAATATCCTATTTCAACCTGCAGGGAGTTGTTTATCTATCTCTTATTGTCAAAGAACTTGCTTATGAAATACAGAACTCAAGCTTATCATATTTGTTTTTGTAATGTTGAATCTGTTGTCCATGTTGTGTCTATGTCTTGTCCAACAATGTAGTTTGTGGCGTTGAGTATTTTGAAACTTGATCCATATTAATGCTGTGATTCTTCTGTGAATCCTTGTATGTTGATTTTTTACTTTAGAAAACCGATGGGTATTTGAATACAAAATGTATTAAAACATATTTTCACAAACAAATGGAAAAAGTGAAAGAAAAAATGAATAAAATTATGATTTTCGGTCACATCAAGTGTCATGTGTGATCATGTGGCGTGACGACTAACTGACATCAGTATTGGCATGTGTGTTGCTGTGTGCTGGTTAAATTTGGCCTAGCCTTACTGATTAAGGGCCAAAACCCTCTCTAGTTGAACAGGTTATAGCGGGTGCCTACTCGCAAGGTTTTCTTTGTTGAAAAAATACAGCAAGGTTGCCTTCAGTTGATTTTTCGGGTATTATAATTTACTGCCCCGGTTTCTCAGAACATGACTGAACAAGACACTTTCGCGTACACAGAAGATCACATTCAGAAATTGTTGAATGCACCTTCCCTCTTCTCATCAGTTTCTCTCAGCGCTACAGCCAAACAACAAAATGAATCGGACAAACTAATTAGACTCAAGAAGAAGCAAATCAGGACTGACTTGCACGGCCATTTCCTATTGGAGCATCTAAAAGCAGGAACTATTCCTACAGGACTACAAATACGAAACATCGCAGTGATCTTTACTGAGGATCCAATATACAAAAAAGGTTACAGCTGCATTGAAACTAAGTGCAGCAGAGACCTGATGGTTCTAACTATCGAAACAGCACAACAACTTTCCCGACAACAGCTATTAGAGATCTCTACCCTTGAACAAGAAATAAAAGACAATAACATGCTAGAACATCGTTTTATTTTTCATTTGCTGGCTCTGAGCAAGGCAGTGGGGCGACGCTTCTCCACCATTGCGGAGGAGCCGCCGCTGACAAGAAGAAATGTGTTATGTCCCAACTCTTTGCCTGCTGACCAGCCAGTTTTCTTGTTCTTCTGGACCCAAATCAACATGCCAGTACATTTATTGTTCAGCTAATGACTTAGATGTCCTTCCCACATTAAATATTGAAATAATTCCTCTGTCAGAGAGGCTTCCAGGACCAATCCCATGCACCAGATATAACTAAACCTTTGTAGGCGTTCCTTTTAGGCTGGTGAAAAAGCAATGTTTAAGTAATGCATATCGAAGATGATAGCCTCACAACAGTGTAAATCTCATTTGTCTTGTTTGTTTAATTAGAACTTAAAGAATGGTATATGGGAATAGAGTGCTGGCAAGGGTTATATTAATTATTGTGATAGCAGTGAAATGAACTAAATCAAAAACACTCTGACAGTTAGATATTAACAACCACTTGAAGAAGGCAGTACTGTCCACCTGGCAGACCTAGATGGAATTAGACTGCCAAGAAATTGTTTTCATTATCTTTTACTTATGTCTACTGAGGGCTTAGATAGTTAATTTGCCTCCCACCCCCCTAAAGCCTTCAGTTGCATGTATGTCAGTGTAAATGTGTATGGTGCACAAATTCTGGAGCCTGATACAAAAACAAGCCTCGGTAGCCAGACAGATAATGAGCTTGCCTTAAAAAACTTTGCCTGTTGATGCAAATGAGAAAGGTTAAGGAACCACTGTTATTTTTGGTGTGTGCTGCAGTACTTAGAGTGAATTGCAACTTCTACGTTTCCAGGCAAAGAAATGCCAGACCAGATCATGAAAACAGAATTTTATTTTGGTATGATCCCAGTTTAGGGGATCCCAGTTTAGGGGATTAGAGTGAACCTCAAGATATCTGAATGTGGAGTTTCCGTTGATGGAACTATTTAACGACGGGGATTGATTCAAGCACGTGAATGTGCAAAAGATGCCAAATCTGGAGAGCTGAAGTTACAGAAAAGTAACTTATTTTTTACCCTATGTTTTTTTTTTTGAAGAACTGTAAAGTAAGTAAGTATTCTTTATTGCTTGATTAATTAAAATCATTACAATATACATAATTGCAAGTTTTGAGGACCACAATTCCAGCTAAAATAACCGACCAATCCAAAGCATAAAGTGTGCAAGTGCATGGACATATACGACCTCTAAGGTCGCGCTCTTCCCTTATTATAAACAAACTGAAATACTTCAGAATGAACTCAATCCATCAATAGTACAAGCATGAAAGAAATTAAAAAAAATAAAGTACTGCACATAGTATTTGCTTGAAAGCTCCAGATTCTAGGAAAGTGGAGCACTGTAATCTTCACCATGCAAGTTATAAAGCTGTGACAGATAGATTCAGAGCTTTTTCCATGAATATGCTGTTGTCCAAACCTCTTCTGTCAAATGGTTCGTTACAGGAAATGACAGGCTTGAAAATAAACCATGGAAAGAAACAGTAAAAAGGGAGAAGAGTGGCTTCCAAATCAAATATGATGACCTTCTTGCTTTAGGTACAGAATCCTTGAACTTGCAGTTTGAAAAACCATGTTCTTATAATATAGATTAACCCATCTGTTTAATAGTACCTAATTTCACATAATTTAGCTGAGTCGTTACCCCAGAGCAGGCAAGAAGATGTCCCTCGTCTAGTCTCCATTCCCTAATAGCAATGATCTTGTACGTACTTAAGAAGACTTTTATAGACATGTTTGGGGTATGAAGAAAAAGAATGAGCCTATTGATGTAAGAGGCTAATTCAGATAATCATTAATTTCCATAGAAACCACAAGCTCATTAGAAATAAACGCAGAAGGTTTTTTCAGTTCTCCTCCTGTGGATTCTCATCTAAGTTACAAGCAATGAAAATTCCTGCCTACGCGTGGAGACCCCAGAGCACATAATATATATATATATATATATATATTCACTGAAAAAACCATAGGTTTCAGGGGCGTTATAGTTAGTTGGACATTTCACTCGTACAAAACCATAGAAATTCCCCCGTTATAGTTAGTTCAGCTAACTATAACTCGCGCGCCCGCAATGCACTGCTGATGACGTCACATATTACATAACTCATGACATGGTCAGTGACATCACTCATGACATCACTGATGACATCACTGATGACATCATCCTTGTGATAGAGTGGCAGACCTCCTCTCACCCTAATATAACCTTTGATACACACTCAAAAATACAAACTAACATTTTCAAAACAATGGACATACCAATACCAGTTACAACACACCTATTCAGTAATTCAAAGATCTACACACACATCCACTCATTCACCAACAGTCCCTATACAGTCACTCATACATGTACTCACTCATCATATGTACTCATACACCTATACATCCTGTTACACACCGCCACTCATCCATAGAGTTACTCACACACATAGTCACACATGCAAACAAAGTATCAAACATCCATTTACTTGCATATACAGTTATACACACACTACCACACTTACTTCTACAGAAACTTACACATACTTACTCTCTTAAACAATCACTTATAGAAACAACTACTTATTTGTACAGGAACTCTTCCAATCTCTCACTCTCACATATACTCACTTATATACACCAATACTCACATATACTAGTTTAAAACATATGTAGTTACTCATAAAGACACTATTGAGACAGTCATTCACTCACTAACACACCCATACACATACTCATCCACCTATACAGTCCTGCACACATGCTGTCTTCAACACATACAAACAGTGAGTCACTCATTCATGCATCTATGCACTAAGTAATACCCCCACCGAACCATACAGACACTCAGACACTCGTACTGATACTCAAAAACCAACTAATAACCCATATAGACACTCATGTAGCTACTCACCAACCCATGCAGCCACTTATACACAAAGTGAGAGACTGATGCAGATATTTTCATATTTAAACATTACTCACTAACCCATGTATTCACTAAGATACACTGTCAGTTATACAATCAATTTTACAAAACAAATCATCCATTTAGACACTTATATACCCATTTATTCTTCCATCGACCTTGAGATATACATATATAAAACATATTTAATTTTCTGAAAAACACACATTCACTGGATGATGTCATCAGTGATGTCATTTGAGATGTCATCAGTGATGTCATGAGTGATGTCACTGACCATGTCATGAGTGATGTAATTTGTGACGTCATCAGCAGTGCATTGCGGGCGCATGAAGTTATAGTTAGCTGAACTAACTATAACGGGGAATTTCTATGGTTTTGTACGAGTGAAATGCCCAACTAACTATAACGCCCCTGAAACCTATGGTTTTTTCAGTGAATTTCTAAGGTTTTTTAAATGCTAATTTCTAACTATAACGTGCCTGAAACCTATGGTTTTTTAAGTGAATATATATATATTTATTATACTATGTATACATGTGAAAATGTCTCGGTCCCCTGTTTGCCTCGGTGGCACGGTAAAAATGGGTGGAACTGACGTCAGCACGCCGACGAGGTCCTCTTATGGCTCCGATGACGGCATACGGTGTCGCGAGCGGAGCCGTGCTCGTTGACGTGGGAGAGCTAGGAAAGAATTTCCGTGGAATGCTGGTGCAGGGGATATTCACCTAAGTGTTCAGGCTAGTCCTTTGGGAGCAACTGTTTATGTTGCCACTCCAGAAACCGAAACCAGTGATCCGAGGGCAGAGGCCCTGCAGATGGCACACGAGGTGGGGTGCCCAGTCGTGTGCACCGGCGGGGCAGCGAAGTGACAAGCACCACAACCCACAAAAAAGGTAACGTGGGCACTGAATAACACAGGATCTTCTCTTTGTATCTGGCAGGAACAACGAAGTTAAAATGCCCTAGTACCAAAATGTAGAATTAGTGCTACAACGGTCTTCAAGAGGACCTGCGATGCCGCTTCTGCCTCCCGTACCCTGGAGGCGGCACATGGGTCACGCGGTACGGTCATACTGCGGTGTGACGCACACTCGTTGACCTCTCATGGCACTGCTCCACACTTCAGGGAGGACGCTTTCCATTAGCTATGTTTTCTGATGACATATCGCGCCGGCCCCGTCCAACAACAGAACTCCTTTAGATCCAAACAGACTCTTCCACTCTCTCACCGGAAGTGAAACCAGGCCACGCGGACACTTTCACAATACAACAGCCGGGAATGCACTTTTCGGTAAAAAACCACATTCCTTCCTCCTAATTAATCAAATAAACGTCTCACTAAAGAACAGGGGCCAGCTTCGATCGGTAAACAGCCGTTACAACGACTTTTTACTTTGCGATACCATTACAACGCATGCATTACCACGCATGCGTTGTACATCACGAAGTCATTACTCCGCATTTTTTAGAACGCATGGTCACTTACCACGCATGCCTTTACAACGAATTTTGTTGTAAAGGTATGTATGGTAAATGACCATGCGTTCTAAAAAACATGTAGACGATCCATGTCGTTGTAAGGAAACCGAGGCTGTTCCGTTTCCTCACAACGACGTGCACCGCCCTCAGAGATTACGTGAAGCAGGAACCACGAGGAGAGAGGAACCATGAGGAGTGAGAGGTAAGGGGGATTGGGCATGGGGTGGGGGTTTCTTTTCTAGGGTTTAGGGTAGTGCAGTGGTGTTTGGGTGGTGTAGGGGTCGTGCTGGGGGTAGTGTTTTAGGGTTTAGGGTAGTGCAGTGGTGTTTGGGTAGTGTAAGGGGTCGTGCTGGGGGTAGTGTTTTAGGGTTTAGGGTAGTGCAATAGTGTAGGGGGTCATGCTGGGGATAGTGTTTTAGGGTTTAGGGTAGTGCAGTGGTGTATGGGTAGTGTAGGGGGTCGTGCTGGGGTAGTGTTTTAGGGTTTAGGGTAGTGCAGTGGTGTTTGTGTAGTGTAGGGGGTCATGCTGGGGGTAGTGTTTTATGGTTTAGGGTAGTGCAGTGGTGTTTGGGTAGTGTAGGGGGTCGTGCTGGGGGTAGATTTAGGGTTTAGGGTAGTGCAGTGGTGTTTGGGTAGTGTAGGGAGTCGTGCTGTGGGTAGTGTTTTCGGGTTTAGGGTAGTGCAGTGGTGTTTGTGTAGTGTAGGGGGTTGTGCTGGGGGTAGTGTTTTAGGGTTTATGTTAGTGCAGTGGTGTTTGGGTAGTGTAGGGGTAGTGCTGGGGTAGTGGTTTAGGGCAGTGCAGTGGTGTTTGTGTAGTGAAGGGGGTCATGCTGTGGGTAGTGTTTTAGGGTTTAGGGTAGTGCAGTCGTGTTTGTGTAGTGTAGGGGGTCGTGTTTTAGGGTATAGGGTAGTGCAGTGATGTTTGGGTAGTGTAGGGGTTCATGCTGGGGTTAGTGTTTTAGGGTTTAGAGTAGTGCAGTGGTGTTTGGGTAGTGTAGGGGGTCGTGCTGGGAGTAGTGTTTTAGGGTTTAGGGTAGTGCAGTGGTGTTTGTGTAGTGTGGGAGGTCATGCTGGGGGTATATTTAGGGTTTAGTGTAGTGCAGTGGTGTTTGGGTAGTGTAGGGAGTCGTGCTGGGGTAGTGTTTTAGGGTTTAGGGTAGTGCAGTGGTGTTTGGGTAGTGTAGGGAGTCGTGCTGGTGGTAGTGTTTTAGGGTTTAGGGTAGTGCAGTTATGTTTGGGTAGTGTAGGGTGTCGTGCTGGGGGTAGTGTTTTAGGGTTTAGGGTAGTGCAGTGGTGTTTGGGTAGTGGAGGGGGTAGTGTTTTAGGGTTTAGGGTAGTGCGCCCAACCAGCCACAATATCCGTGGACAAAGGGGATCCTGACTCTTTGGAACGCTCCGTCAATTGAATAATTTGGGTCAAGGGCCCTACCACGTCCAAGACCTATCAATTCCTTTCTTGGGATCCCTCATATACTTGGAGAAAAAGGTACATAGTTTCTCATCAATTTCAGGCGTGTGTGCCACCTTCCCCTTCAGTGAGGGCCTGGGGCATTCTCCCTCATCCTATTCCTGACCTCCCTTTCAAGGGGTTGATGGATTTTCCCCACCACATACTCTGCCATTTTGGCGTCAGGTGTCCACTCTGCCGACCTAGGATGGTAAATTTGGGTAGGCTCGAACATGTCCGAGTGGACCCCGTCCCCAACCGGGGACTGAGAGGAGTGGGACTCTGGACGCCAGGGACGCCCGAGTCCTTATCCTCATCGGAGGAGAAATCGTCCTCCGATACACCCTCTCCCTCTAAGGGAAACCCGCCGTCGGGGTCTACAATAGTGGTGACAGTGTCGCAATTTTCTCCGGGCCCCTCCTCCTCCCGGCAGGGTGCATGTTTTAGCGTTCGCGCACTCTTGAGGAAGGTCTCCGTAAGTTTATCAAATCCTTCCAAGTGCCCCGCGTTATGCTTAACGGCCCTTTTATTCCCCATCTGGGAGCTACTTGGACCCGCCACCACCAGATCTGGGTCACTGAACACCCCAGGGATGCTTTTCGCCAGCTTATCAACCTGATCCCTAAGAGGAGCCAGCGCCCTAGAAATAGCCAGAGAGAGGGCTTGGTCCACTGCTGGAGGGAGAAGTTGGGGGCCATTCCTCCTCCACTTCCTGGTAGGAGGAGTAAAAATGGTCTTCTGGAGAAGACATGATAGCAGAGGGTGTGAGCACAGAACAAATGCCCTTAAAATCCTTAAGACAGCCCCCTCGCCGGTGCTCCAACAGCTGGGCTTTCCCCGAAGCTGTTATAAGAATAGACTGAGGCGCAATACCAATTACCACCACCAGGTGGCGCTGGTCACTAATGTGGCCGTGTGGGGAAATCACTGCGTAGCGGTGTCAAAATTAGGCGAGGGTTGGTCGGGAATCAAGCGGACACTAAAGGAGTGACCGGATTCCCAAACGCGCGTAAAGACCAGCGGGAGCGCTCGACGGAGCTGCCTCGCTCGGACCAGACGCGCCTGACAGGATCTCACCGCACGCAGAGCACACAGCGGGAGAAACTGCGAGGGGAGAACGCGCTCGGGCAAGAGCCTGCTGCGCAGGGAATATGAAACAATACCAAGGCAATAATGCTAATAACGTGCACAAGAAACCGCTATACAAACAGCAACAACGTCAGATTAAGCCAAGAATGTAAGGAATGCACTTAACTGACAAGCAGTGAAGAAAGAGGAAGCGGAAGGGACGTCACGATATTATATACGATGGACTGTGATATGATTGGACTATAGTTGCCTTGGAGACTACCCCCCTAATGGTTCATGGGTTGTGTAGTCTTTTGTTTAATGATTGTTGTGTTACGTTTTCTTTGAACTCCTATGCAAATAAAGTGAGGAAAGATATGCATAATCCTCGCCTCCGTCCTGCCATAGAATTCATTAAACTTTATTTGATCTGATTTAGAAACATAGATCATAAAAGTGTACATAAAAACAGTAAATCCTCTTTCCTAATACAATACAGTGAGAATTAATTAAAACCAGTAGGTAAAAACGGGTGTTACAAAGCCCGGTTCAGAGCAACTTCAGGTTAACAGAATCGCAAAGTTCAATGTTTCGCAAGATCAATCTCATGTACTTCGTGCAAAATACGCAATAAGGGGTCCAAGTAAGATGTAACGCTCCAATACCTGACCAGTTTGCACTATATAAAACTGCAGAAAAACTAAAAATAAAAAGTGTTTTGCACACTTCTGTCATTGGGCTATATGTGGGCTACATCTGGGTGATATTTGTGCTAGATTTGGGCTCTTTTTTCTCTGGTGGCCATCTTGGGAGACTTATTTGTTATGAAGTTTCCTAATTTCGTCATTTACTGCAGTCTCCTCAGTAGGAAATGCTTTCAGTTTTTTACTTTGATTCCATCAAGAAGGCATTCAGATGTGTCACACATTTGCCATAAATTCAGAATGTTAGCACTCTAGTTGTTCATTAGATCACTGTAGTAAAGCTACTGCTCACCAGGGAGTTAACTGGAAGTCTACTGCTGGTATTGAAAGTGATTGTTTCAGTCTGCATGTCAGAATTTTCTAATGAAAAAGAAGAGGATTTGAGATCTCACTTAAAACATGACCTAAATTTTCTTTCTGCAGCACTAACCATAATTTCTATGGCAAAATGAACCCCCTCATTTTGTTCCTTTTTAAATTAAATGTTTCAAGTGTTACCAGTTTATTCCAATCAAGATGGCTTCAGGTGTGCCATACTTTTGTCATAAGTAAGACTGTTAGCGCTCTAGTTGTTCTTTAGAACACTCTGGGAAGCTGCAGTAGAACACAAAGGCATCAACTGACAGGCTGCTCCTGTTGAAATATAACAGGAAGATATTTGAGATCACACTTGAAACATGTCCTAATTTTTCTTTCTACAGCACTAACCATAATTTTTATGACAAAATGAACCCCATCATTTTGTTCCTTTTTAAATTAAATGTTTTAAGTGTTACCAGTTTATTCCAATCAAGATGGCTTCAGGTGTGCCATACTTTTGTCATAAGTAAGGCTGTTAGCACTCTAGTTGTTCTTTAGAACACTCTGGGAAGCTGCAGTAGAACAGAAAGGAATCAACTGACAGTCTCTGCCCTTGTTGGATGTACATGTTTTACTGAGAATGTCAGACTTCATTCTCACATGACTGAGAAAGATAATGTGAATTTACAGAAAATATGCTCTCATTTTAGCTTCTGGAGCACCTTCCAAAACTGTATGGGACAAGCATGTGAAAATAGTTTTCTCTCAAACATGATTCATGATATCCCAGCAGAAGGTTTTTCACAGGGTAAAATCACCTTGGAACACACCACAATTCCTGAAATTAGTATGGTACCATCAACAAATGAATTCTAATGTAACTAAAGTCTGTTATCACCCTTTATAGTTCTCCTTTTGGTAACCCTCAAAATCTTCGATTCACTACAATGCATTTCAATGGGGTACTATCATTTATATTGGTCCCAAGATGGCTGCCAGCAATTCCAGGATGAAGTGCTGACAGCCAATCAGATCTCACGATGATATGTGTGGTTAGGCTCCGCCCAGATATATATGTGTTTCCTTTTCAAATTTCTCAGGAACTACTGAACGGATTTACACCATTTAACCAAAAGGCACGACTCTGAACCAAGGGCTACCTTTTTGCCAAATTTGGTGTAATTCCGTTCAGCAGTTCGGGCTGTAGCTGCGATGAAAGGTTCCTATGGAAAATTGCATGGGGAAAACACGCTTTGGGACCCCCTTTTTCTCGGCCCCCACTTGACGAATCACCCTGAGACTTTCAGGATAGGAGCGGACCGGAGCGCCCCACGAGTTTTGAAAATTTCGCGAAGATTCGTCAACCGGCGCCAAAGTTATTTCAAATAGAATGTTGCGGATTTCCTATGGAAAATAGGTCCTAACTATAACTATCTACTGGCGACCGCCAGTAGATAATATATATATATATATATATATATATATATATATATATATATATATATATATATATATATATATATATAGAGAGAGAGAGAGAAATTTGTACGTTGTACTACTAGACATATACATATTTAGATGTATGCCTCCTATACCTAATGCTAAAGAATGCCCCATTTAAATTGGGTTTTCATTTAATGAACCCCTTTCCAGACTCAAGCACTTCTGTACACCAGAAAGAAAGAGTACAAGGTGCAAACAGTCTTTATTGAATGAAAAAACTGCAAGGAAATGCAGAGGCATTGTTAGCCAATAGGCTGCATTTAAAGCATAACAAGTAAATAGTGGCACTGTGCCTTTATGGACCTCTAGGACATCCTGTATCCTATCATGCCCCCAAATGTGACAGTTAGGTCAGTTCTTTTTTCCGGCTTCTTCAGTGAGGCTCCTGGAGCACTGAGCTCTCCTTTTCTTTGGCTTTCTGTCAAAAAATTACTTTAAAAAAATAATTTTCTTCACTTCACTCGTTGTCTTTTCTCTTTTAGAGTGAAGTGTGATAGTTTCCTGACAGAAAATGTTATTTTTTTTCTGTCAAACACGCCTTCCATTTTTGACAAGTACCCTGTTTGCGGAAAAAAGAAGGCACAATCTGACCCTCATTGTCTGCTTCATATGTCTACCTGACACACATCTGCCCGAGACGTGCCATCATTGTAAAAAGCTCTCTAGAAGAACTTTAAAGGTAGAGAGAAAATCCGTCTTCAAGGCTTACTGGAAAGAGGGAGAACTGGGTCTTCAGGAGGACTTGATGCTTCTTCCTCCAAAAAGACTTCCTCTCGTCCCAAGCCAGTCTCCAAAGACAGATTTCCAGAAAGGCGACAAAAGAGGCGGACAAGATCTACATCCAGAGGTAGGAAAATACCTATCTGTCCTCCGTCGGCGCCAAGATCGATGTCGAAAGTGTCTTTAGCTACGAAGCAACGACAACCGACGTCGAGGGACCCTACACAGGGAGGATCTCCGTCAACAGCGACACACCGCCACAAGACGTCGAAGCACACGTCTCCAAAAAGGATTCCGTCGTTGGCTCACCGCCATTCGACGTCGAGACTTGCTTCAGGGGAGAAGCCTCCATCAACAGCGGTTCACCTCCAGTCAACGTTTACGAACACTACACCAGCTGGAGTATCCCCGATAGATGATCTGATCACTTTTAAGAGGTGTTGGTTTGGGGTGCTGCTAGGCTGAAAATTGAAATTCCAGCATGCACAACATCCTCATCCATAATTTTTGAGATTTTACACCATAGGTCATCTTCGAAGCCACTGTTTCCTTTGGTCCCAGGTCTGCTCCAATCAGTGATGGACCTTTGCCTAACTCCAGCCTCCCTAAGAGCGGATCACGCTAGAATCTTGAAGAAATACAAGGCTCCAGATCAGGACCCTTTATTCCTGAGAACCGACCCTTCACTGGACTCGGTCATCATAGCCCCCGCTATGAAGACACATTTCATCGCAGGTTAAAGGCAGTAAGCAAATGGATACATTGGGAAAAATGATGTGCAGCACATATGTCTCTTTTATGAAGGTGGCTATGGCATAAGCATTGCTAGGGAGATATGACAGGTCTCTCTGGGATTCGCTGGCCAATTTTACAGAAAAGTTACCCAGGGAAGACAGGCAGGACTTCCAGGAGATACTAGAGGAAGGAGGCTTTGTCTCTAACCAAGTAATCAGTGTGGCTGTGGACGATTTTGATCTGGCTGCGCATGGATATTCACATGGAATCGTTGCCAGATGTTCATCATGGCTTCGCCTTACCGGCTTTAAGCCAGTGGCACAACAGCACATTCTTAACCTTCCATTTACCGGCAATTCACTTTTTGGCTCTCACACAGATGACGAAATGGCCAGAATAAAAATGGAATAAGACACACTCAAGGCCGTGGGTCCAGAAAACCGTAAGGACTTCTGTCGAAGGTACAGGCCATATGACAGGCGCCCCTACCAACAGAGGGCTCAGACCCCTCACTGGGTTTCGCGTCATCAGCACCAACAAACCCGGTCTCAGTACCAGCCCCGCAGATCAGTGCGGGGATGAGGACCTACTCGTCAACCACCAGCTTCATCTAAGACACCAGCCAAATAGTGATTTCTCGCTTCCCCCCTCCCTGTTTCCCGCTCCGGTGGGGGGAAATATCACCAGACACCTAAACGAGTGGCAATCCATCACCAGCAACAAGTGGGTCTTAAATATTGTACAGAATGGGTACTCACTACAGCTCAAGTCTCCTCCCCCCACTGTTCCACCGTCAAAAGGCTCATGCCACCAACGAACCCTGCTACCCTTGATTCGAAAGTAGGCTATAGAGGAGGTCCCACTCTCTCAAAGGGTAGCAGATCTATATTCTCAATATTTCCTGGTAAGGAAAAAAGGCCTGAACAGGGAATACAGGCCTATTCTGGACTTACGACTGCTAAACAAACACATACGCAAGGAGAGACTCAAGATGCGTGCTCTCCACCAGATCTAACCACAGCTCCACCAGGGAGATTGGATGTGTTCCATTGATCCAAAGGATGCCTACTTCCACATTCCAATTGCCAAGAAACATCGGTAGTTCTTGCGGCTGAATGTGGCATCCAAACACTATCAGTACAAGCTGCTGCCGTTCGGCCTGAAGTCAGCTCCACTCACTTAGTTGAAGTGCATGGTTGTAGTAGTAGCAGCACCCTTAAGGAGGAGACGAATATTCATTAAACCATACTTAGATGATTGGCTTACAATTATAAAAAGCTCCTCTCCGGATCTGGCAGAAAAGCATTACCGCGTCTGCATCAAGACCCTCCAATCTCTGGGTCTTCAGATCAACATCGAAAAATCAATACAGATTCCAACCCAGAAACTACACTATCTAGGGGCAACACTAGACGAAAAACCGCAAGTGTGTGTGCTTCGGAGAAGAGACTATCCTCATTCACTCAGAAGTGGTACAACCTTCTCCACACTCCTCACCCAACCACCTCACAGATAGTGCTGCTTCTGGTATTGATGGCCTCATGTATTTTCACTGTCCTCAATGCCAGGCTCCACGAGAGACTTTTCCACCAGAATCTGGAGGACCAGTGGAATCCGTTCTCAGGCCATTGGGAAGACATGCTGAGACTTTTACAGGCCTCAAGATAGTCACTAACATGGTGGTCTCACCATTCAAATCTGCTAGTAGGTATTCCTTTCGATCAGGATTCCCCTACACAAACACTGGTCGCAATTGCATCTCTCCAGGGATGAGGTGCTCACATGGGGTCTCTGCAGTCCATCTAGCCTTCAAGGCTTTTTATCTGTCTATTCAAACCACCTATCTTCTGGTCCAAACAGACAACACAACCACAATGCACTATCTAAACAATCAGGGGGGCATTCGATCTAGTCCTCTATCTCTGGAAGTCCAGGCCATTCGAGCTTGGCTAATAGCCAAAAAGTTGTCAATCTCAGCGATTCACCTGCCAGGAGTCCAGAACACACAAGCTGACTCTCACAGCCGCAATTTCGCAGAAGCACCCGACTGGATTCTGCACGACGACATCATGCAAGACATCTTTCGAGAGTGGGGGAATCCGCAAATAGACCAATTTGCAGATGAAAACAACGAAAAATGGCCAGACTTTGCATCCAGGTTCTACCAACCAGGAACAAAGGGCAATGCCCTTTTGATAGACTGGTCCTGGGCATTTCTTTACTCGTTTCCTCCCATTCCATTGATCCCGACAGTCATCAACAAGCTGTAGAGAGCCAAGACCAGAATGATCCTAATAGCTCCCGTGGCCCTGCCAGTGATGGTTTTCAGATCTCCTCCACCTGTCAGAAAGCCACACAGCTGGCTGCCATGCAGACTGGATCTCCTCTACGAGCTTTGGAGAGAAGATTTTCCTCCCCAGCCTTTCCTCGCTGAGCTGGACAGCATGGCTTCTGAGCTCCTCTAGTATGGACACTTATGCCTCCCGCAGGAATGTATTACATTCTTAGGGAGTGCAAAAGGCCATCAACCGGACGTTCCTACTCCTATAAGTGGAAAAGATTTTACATGTGGTGTGTTCAAAATGAACTCCATCCAATTCTGGGGCATAAAAATGTATTATTACCTTATCTCCTCCACTTAGCAAAATCTGGTCTGCAATTCTCCTTTAGTAGGGTACATCTAGCAGCGATTATTGCTTACATAAAGTCCCCTACATAGATGTCATTCTTCCAAATGCCCGTAGTGAAGGTTTTCTTAGAGAGGCTGAAGGTGTTCCCACCTGTACGTTCTCCCTCTTCTCCTTGGAAATTGAATGTGGTTCTTTCGAAACTCATAGGTCCCCCTTTCAAACCTATACCCAAGGCATCCTTACAGGGTAGGCGCATACAGGATATTGCTTTATCCTGGTTTGAATCATTCCTGCAAAATTGCACCTTTCAGGTGCACACCAACCTCATAGGTCTAAACCTCATCATTTAGCCTTGGGGTGTACCTCATATGTCCACCTTGAGTCATCAGCTGTTTAACCTTTATGTCAGACCATTGACAGATATAGTAGAATATTGTGGCCTCACACTATTTTCCTATGCAGATGATACACAAATTGCGTTATCTCTGTCATCCAAGGACAATCAGAAGATGATGGCCTTGCACTCCTATCTCACCCAAGTTTCAGCTTGGATGTGCGCTAACTCCTTAAAGCTAAACGGAGACAAGACGGAAGTCTTGTTGGTGGATACCCTCCTACTCCCTGGGGCTCCCACTTGTGGCCTGTCATTATGGGTAACTCCCTAATCGAGTGCCAGCTGTAAAGAACTTGGGAGTCTGGCTGGATAACAAACTTACTATGAGTCAGCAGATTAATAAGGTAGCAGCCACTTGCTTTGGCATACTGAAATGGCTCTAGAAGATTCTTTACTGCCTCTCCACTTCTGTTTAGAAAACCGTAGTCCAAGCCCTGGTTATTTCTAGACTGGACTGTGGGAACGTATTGTACCTGGGGGTGGCAAAATCACTAATCCAATGCCTCCAGATTGTGCATAATGTAGCTGCATGTCTCTTGTTTCGCCCCCCAAGTTTTCTTCTACAGCCAGTCTGTTAAAGCCTCTCCACTGGCTATCTATTGAGTGGCGTGTGCAATTCAAGGCATTCTGCTATATGCACAAATGCCTATCAAATACCGGACCTCACTATCTTAGATCAATGATGTCTCGGTATCCCCCCGTACGCCCGTTGCACTTCAGCCATTTGAGGCTGACCGTAACTCCCAGGATTAAGAAATCCCGACAAAGAGGTCAAGCATTCTCTGATCTCAAACTGTCATTTTAAGTGTCTCCATAAGACGTTTGCACTTTTGTTAACTCCATTTTACCAGCATTCACATGCCATCATGGCCATCATGACCCCAATTTAACATTTTTACAGCTTTTGTTTATGATGATGAGGATCTGGAAGCTTAGCCTTCAGCTAATTTGCCATAATCCCTTTCAAAATATCTGAACATATGGTTTTACACAGTTAAGCAACATATTCCTCCCTTTATTCACTGTTATAAAAACGGAGTAACAAATTTTAACAAAAACAATTGCTTTCTGGTTTGATGGATAAGGTGGGGCGAGGTGGAGGTTAAGACTTCATCCTAATGATAGGCAAGTATAATAAATTAATTTGCTGAAGAGTTCTCACATGGGGTTTGCATTGGATATTTTGAGGATTTCTGCTTGATGAGGCCTTTTCTAAAGGACACTTCAGTCACTATTATGTGTTCGGTAGATAACAAATAAACTTACTTTTAAAAAGTTAAAACGCATACATATATGGATATATATATATATATATATATCATATATCTAGTTAAAAAAGTATAAAAAAACGAATAATTTTAAATCATATAATTTAAAAAATATTATATATATATATATATGTATATATAATATATATATATATATCAATAACATAAAATATTTAAAAAGCAAACCACTTTAATTAAAATTAGATAATTAGGTCAACATAAATTGTTTACAATTTAATAAAAATATTTTACAAATAAAAAACATGAACAATTATAAATACTAATATTTTAAATAAACAAAACATGATATAAATTAAAACAATATAAAATAAATTATTAAAATATTACAATTAATACATATAAAATTCCCACTATAATTTATACAAAAATATTCAAATTCCTATACTAATAATATATAAAATTTACTACTCCCACCTCTCACAACACAACAGTAATAAAATTGTTACATCGCACAAAGGTAACATTTACTACTCTCACTATAATAAAAGTAAAATTAGATAAAATATTGTATTGCGGAGTACTAAAATTTGCTATTCCCACTACAATTAATACAACACTAGGAAAAACTTTAGATTACATAGAGATAACATTTACTATTCCCACTCCAATAAGTGCAACAGTAGGGAAAGTGTTGGATTAGGGAGGGGTAAAATGTACTAATCCCACTCCTATAGGTGTTACAGTAGGGAAAGTGTTGGATTGTGAAGGGGCAGACTTTACTATTCCCACTCCACTCAGAGTAACAGTAAGGAAAGTGTTGGATTGTTGAGGGATAACATTTACTATTCCCACTCCAATGAATGCAAAAGTAGGGAAAGTATTGGATTGCAGAGGGGTTACATTTAATATTCCCACTTCAGTCAGTGCAACAATAGAAAAAGTGTTGGATTGCGGAGGGGTAATATTTACTATTAGCACTCCATTAGGTGCAACAGTAGGGAAAATGTTGGCTTGCAAAGGGGTAGAATTTACTATTCCCACTCCACTGAGTGTAACTGTAGGGAGAGTGTTGGATTGCGGAGGTATAAAATTTGCTATTCCCAATCCAATAAGTGCAAAAGTAGGGAATGTGTTGGATTGCGGATGGATAAAATTCACTATTCCCACTCCAATTAGTGCAAAAATAGGGAAAGTGTTGGATTGCGGAAGGGTGAACTTTAATAGTCCCACTCCAGTCAGTGCAACAGTAGGTTAAAGTGTTGTAGTGCGGAAGGAAAACATTTTATATTCTCACTGCAGTCTGTACTACATTAGAAACAAACAAATTTTCTGCAAAACAATAAAATGATTTCAAAAACAAAATACAAAAATTAAAATATAAATATAAAAAAACACAAATATATTTCATATAAAAACATATTTAAAATAAATACATATTATGTTAAATACATATCATAAATAATTACAAACATTATTAACATTTTAATCCAAAAGTCATTTTCATATAAAAAATCTTTATTTAAAAATTATTTATTATCAAAAGAAATGTATTAAATAATTTTTATTTTAGTTACTGCCCACCATATACCCCTACAAAACGTATAAGCAACACCTAAAACTTAACTTTAAAAAGCTAATTATTTACACTATTAACATTAATATTTATCAAACTAATTATCAATAAATGAAAATGTATTATTACTTAATTAAATGTAATTTACTTTCCACATTGTACCCCCACAAAATATACAACACACACCTAATATTTTATAAAAAAATTAATTACACAATTAACATAATACATTTTAAATTTAATAATTATTATCAATTAAAAAATGTATTCTAACCTAATTAAAATGTAATTCACTTCCTACCATATACCCCAGCAAAACCCAAGCCCACACCTAAAATTTTAGTTACAAAATGTAATTACACAATTAAAATAACTAATTATAAATTAAATAATCATTATTAATTACTTAGAATTGATTTACTTCCCACCCTGTACACCTATAAACCCCACAACCACACGCCTAAAATAAAAAATCTTTACACAATTAACATAATTACCTATCAATTAAATAATTAATATTAATTAACAATTATTAATTAAAATTAAATTACTTCCCACCTTGTACCCCTATAAACCTCACAACTCACACATAAAATGTATATTTACATAATAATCAATTAATTAATATTAATTAACAATTAATTATTAATTAAAATTGAATTACTTCCTACCCTGTAGCCTATAGACTCCACAACCCGCACATAAAAGTTTAATAAAAAATTGTTTTTTTACACTATTAACATAATTAATAATTAAAAAAATTAAAAAAAAAAAGTATAATTGATTTATTATAATAAAATTACTTTCCACCCTGTGCCCCTAAACACCCACAACCCAGCTACGGTACTAAAAATAACAAAAATTACTTGCATTCAATTTAATAACTACTAAAAGTTTTGCAAATACATTAAAAAACATAAACAATAATTATACCAAAAAAATTACATCTTGTACGTTCAAACTATATACCAAAATACATAACAATAATTAAAAAACGATATTATAAACAACTATATTTTTGTAATAGCTATTAATGACTTCAATATTTAAAAAATCGATATTTAAGAGTTTTATGTAGCACGAACTAGACCCCAAGATATCAGGTATCAGAGCGCTTTACATGAGCACCAGTTTCGTTACAGATGGACACATTCATTACTTATATTCTTGACAATGATATTCTTGCTGATGATATTTCCATGTCACGATATTTTTGATTCGATATTTTTGCAAGTCGATATTTCCAACTCGATATTTTGTCTCAACACCCACGTCATAGCAACGCATGTCTTTAAAAACACCCATTCTTAGCAGTTTTTAAACCTTGCTCTTGCTGCGAAAAGTTATGTAGCTGATCTTTGGATTCATTCTGCCCCATGCCTGTTCATTTGCTTTTCCTGTAATTTACAGAGCCATTAATTTGCTAACCTTTGTCTCTAGCTTGTTGAGCTGTATTAATATCACTAATAACATTTTCTTTCAATGAATCTAGATCCATTTTTGAGCCTTGCTCTGTTTGAGGTTGGCTACTGTTACAATTTTTTCCTTGATCACAAAGAAAACTGTCTGTTCTCTTGCAGAGATTGACTCATTGCCTATAATTAAAGTGTGAAGGGCTCTGTTGTGCTGTCACTTTCTAGAGGTATCCCCTTAGAGGCACCATACCATGATGACAATCCTTAAGGAGATGGAATCGAGAGGGTATGAAGAGTCTGGAATGATGAATGCTGGTAAAGCCTACGGGGTAGGAGGTGTTTTCTGTGCTCTCCTGAGGCTTTATGCCCGGGTCGTATTTCACAATAAGCGTATCATGAACCTAAAGGCATCCAAGTGGACCTCGATCTTTACACAATTGGCGATGAGGATGGGATTCAAACACACTTTGATCCGACTTTCCACAGTATTGGAACTACAGATGCCAGTGGTAGAGACTTAGGCGCTGTCCTGTCACTGAAAGATATGTTGGAAAGGGAAAAAAAAACATTGTATTTGCATCTCACTCTTTAACCCCAACAGAGGAGAAGTATTCTGTGATAGAGCGAGAGGTACTCGAATGTGCCTGGGGCCTAGAACATTTTAGGCAGTACATTTGGGGGAAGAATCTCTGTCTACGCAGAGATTATAAACCTCTCACAAAGGGTTTATTCTCTAATGGTTTGTATAATGCTTCTCCTCGTCTGGCCCGTATGCCTGTGCGTTTACTTGATTATAATTACAACGTGCAATATATGCCTAGGATGAAAACGTGGTGGCGGATTTTGAAGCCGCATGCCTTTTCCCTTAAGAAAGGTGAGAGAAAATGAGTTGGATGCATTTTGGGTTGCGAACATTTTGGATCAAATTGCAGGCATTACGGAGGATGACTGGATGAATGCACAAATCTTGGACAAAAATCTTGTAGAAGTTGGTAATAGTATTACTGAAGGTTAGCCGGAAATAAACAAGTAAAGAAAACTTTACTGCCATTTTGGGAGTGAAGGCACAAGTTGTCCTTTGAAGGAGGATTAGTCATGAGAAATGGGAGAGTAGTCCCTCCTGAAAGTTTAAGACCCAAAATCTTGGAAATTTGCCACAACGGACATTTAGGCATAGGAAAAACTAATGGCAGAGTAAAACATTTGAATTGATGGCCAGGTCTAGATTTAGAAATTGAAAGTAAAGTAAGAAATTGCATTCAATGTGAGAATACTGATAAATCTCATATTACACTAAGACCACTGTTCCATCACAGAAGTAGCCCTAGCATGCCTTGGGAGAGAATAGGTGTTGATATCACAGGTCCTGTGAGGGAAAAGGTTGAACGGTAATACCTGATTGTGGTGGTAGACCATTTCTCTAAGTGGCATGAAATAGAGATCGTGCTCAGAGCTGGTGTAAGTAACATTGTGTCGTTTTTTAGACAAAGTATTCTTTAAAGTAGGGTTGCTCAAATGCATCCTAAGTGACAATGGTCCCTAGTTTAGGTCAGAAAACTTTTTTAGAAATTTACGCAGGAAAGACATCATACTGATACATAATATTACTTCACTGCACCATCCTGCTGGAAATGGTGCGATGGAAAGATTTAACTGCATAATTAAAGGGACTAACAAAAAAGCCAACAATAAGGACCTAGAATAGAGGAAGGAGTTGCTTCACACAATTTGGGGTCACAGAATTACTCCTTGTGACTCTACGGGGTGTCGCCCTTTTGAGTTGATGAGGGGAAGGCCACCCATTTCTAAGGACAATGTGGGGTGGATGTCGACAGCTAGAAAATTCGACTGGTCACCAGAGGGTGTCAAGCAAAAACTGAAACAGGCACAGAATGTGTGCTAGAAGTATTATGACACTAGGCATAAATGCAAGTCTGTGCACATGGTGGTAGGTGACAGATTGAGAGTAAAAAGAGCTGGAATGTGGAAAAAGATCAAAGTCATTTTCCCCAACAATTGATTGTGGAACAAATTCTTTGTAGCTCTGTACTATTATGTGATGGGAAAGTTAGGCATCTTTCTTCTGTCTCTTTGTGTAAAGGGGAGGACAGGTTGTTTGATCATCAAGAGAATACAACCACCACTCCTATTGATATGCCAGGTCTTTCTAAAAGAAAATTTGATTGGTTTTCTGACGAGGTATGAGTGCAATCATCCGTCCAATCCAGGTGGGCCGGAAGCGTATGAAGAAGAATCAACAGGTGAGGTAGCGTTATATGATTCTCCAGGCAGGGAAGAACATTTATGAGTAGAGAGATCAGATTTAGACAACAAGATAAGCAAATTTGGTCGAGTTGTGGTTAGACCGAAAAAACTGCTTGATTACGTTTGTGATTAGAATGAATATCATCAACTAAAGTATGCTACTACATAGGGTATAAAGTGTACCATTTACAGTATGCTAATGCTTGTGATATAAAGTTGAATGTATTTAAGGTTTTATTCTCTCATATTGTAGAATTGTATATTGGCTATAACACAGATATTACTAGACATATCTACAGTGTAGTGTGTTTATAACAAGTCATAGAATTTATGGCTATTGAACGTTATACGTTTTGTACTATAATACTGTGCAGCATGCTTATATTTTACAATATAGTTTAATTTGTTTTTATTTATATATATATAGATGTATTTATTATTTGGTCTACAGCTAAGACAAGGCAGTTTAGGTTTGTTATTTAAAGAAAGGGAGGTGTGTTGTCACTTTCTAGGGGTGTCCCCTTTAGGGCACCATACTGTGATGACAATGCATCAGGAGATGGAATCTAGAGGGCGTAAAGATTTTGGAAGCCTACAGGAAAGGATTATTGTGCTGCTCTCTCAAGGCTTTGTTGCAAGGTCATATTTCACAGTAAACTTATCCTGAGCCTAAAGCATCAGAGTGGACATCGATTTTACAGGCTCATTTTCTGTTATCACTTTGACTACTTATTTAGGATTCACTAGATTTTCGGGAGCTTCTTCAAGCTGGAGTCTGTTAAACCAGATAGTGTCCCATTGCACTGTGGCTGACTACCGTCCATAAGTAGCGGAGATTTTCCATATATTGTAATCCCTGTCTAGCTGCTTTTATGTTTCTGAAGTGACTTTATGCAAGACAGGAAACAAAAATAAGTGGCTGTCCTTGAGAGTAAGCAAAAAGTGATCAGACGTGATAGCAAATATAATAAATGGTACATGGCATGTGCCTTTAGAACTAAATGACTCCATTACTTAAAAGTGAATAAATTATATTTAAGTGCAACCTTTGAGCCTCTGGGCATCTTGAATGATCTTTCTACAGACGAAGATGAATCATGGGGTGTGTCTATTTTAACTTCTCACCTTTTAGTGAATTGGACAGCTACAACCGTACAACCTACTGCTTGTGGTTGCGTGCATGTAATGGCTGCTCCCTCTCTCTGATAAGGTCGCCTGTCCAACCTTTCAAAGAAAGAATTATACAAGTAACATCAACTACATATTAGTAGATCCTCGGGTGCTGTTCGTTATGCTTGATATGGAAGTGCACTCATGAATTGAAAATGATTATGAGGCACTCATATTGTCCATAAAAGATGACTTCCTTGATGTATTAGCTAGGGCACCAGGTCCAGTAGATGATCCTTTAGTTGTATCTAAAACAGAAGAAGAGGGATGCGGATTAATATCACAGCCTCTGCGGAAGTACTTACTAATGTATATGAGAATTTGATCACAGCTTTGAACCCCCTTAATTCACAAATCCATCAGTAAACCAATGGTACCTGCACCTAAAATGCACTCTTGATTTAGCAGTTACTGCAGAGCGTCTAAAAGAAACACTTATTTCTGCAATAAAAAGCAAAGAGAAGGATGTCATAGTGAAGGCCAGACAAGGCTACGAGAATATTAAAAAAATAAGTAAACTAAACTCGAAAGAAGCAATTTGGCAGGACCTCTTAGAATCTGTTATCTTGTAAGATACAAAATCCTTCTGAAATAATATATCCCATAGTAGTGCCAGTGCTGTTAGTAAACCAGAGGTTCATATCCAGCCTGCTGTCTGGGTCCACCATTTTACTACTTTGTATGTTAACTTTTATATTGATGCTGGTACTTTTGTTATAATAGTATCTGCTCCGGAAACACTTCCAGTGAGTGGGCAAAATCCAATCCTATTTTCTCTCCATGACACCATTAAGGCTCTGGAGCACAAAAGCTAGGAGAGATCCCGAGCAATTTATGCTGCTGAGAACCATCAGTTTGGGGGCCATATATCTATAAGCGTACTAATGCAGTTGCAGTTGCAGCTGGAACACACAGACCCACAAATCTTGACAAGGAGCTGAGATAATTCTAATCAATAAAAAAGGTTGCTGTAACACTCTCAAATTTTTGTCCAGGTGTAGCGAAACAAAAAGATTTTCAAGCACGGTTTTGGTCAAAACTGAGCACTGTCAATCAGGTTTTCCACTTTTTACTACTTCTGTGGAAAACCGTGCACATTAAGCTGTAGTGTAGCTCCTATTTCCCTAATAGGCTCTGCACATTGGAATAATATACCCTATAGGTTTGACATAGGACTAAGGTCAGTATGTCCCTATCGAGTATATTAAACTTAATTACTTGTGCCAGCTAGCTCAGAGGCCACTAGAAACTCCTTGACAAACAAGAAGGGAGTAGTTTCTGGCAGCCGCAAAACATGACAACTTTGTTTCCCTTTAGAATCAGAACGTGTCCCAGAGTCGTGGAAACAATAGATAACTATTTCACTCAGCTCAAGCGTGCATGCTTAGTTTTCCTCAAAGTTACACAGAAAGAATAGACGGGCGTTTCAATAAAAGATTTATTGTACAGTCTTGTTTCTGGTAAAAGTAAAATGTCCTGTTACGATCACAAGACAGTATGCAAGATAAATAATGTACAGCGTAAGCAGTAGAAATAAATAATACTGCGCTAGCATGATCTTTAGCAGATATTCATTTACATAAATAACACAGACTAAAAATGCGAGTACTCATACGATGCGGTTCTAAGTTAATTCTACCCCAATGTACCTAACCTAACCTAGGTGTAGGGAGAGGTATGAAGTAGGTGAAGTATTCCTTACTATAGTATACTAAGAGTATGTTAAGCCTAGTATGCCAAGTATGCCAAGAGTCCCTCTAGGTTCTAGTCAGCTCCATACCTTTTAGAATGAGAGAGGTGGGAATCTCTTTGCCAGACTCGAACTCCAACACCCCGCAAGGGAAGTTAGATCACTGGAAGCTGGACTCTCTGCGTGCAGGTATGACAGCGTCTTCTCAGTGCGACAGGCCGGGAAACGGGCTCCTCTGAAGTCGAGGTCTCCTCTAGTTTACAAGGGCTAGGGAAGGTATATTTATACCTGAGAGGTACCTCACAATGTTAGCATTGACGTGAATCGGTCAGCGGAAGACGTCATGAATGAACCCCTAAGGTATAACGGTTCATGCATAATAGATGAGTCCTTGAAGAAATCAATAGTCCTGTGCTAGGGAAGCTCCCGAAGCCTAAGGGTCTGTTCTTCAAGAACTCGTTGTGACGTTAGGGTGGACGGATGTCGGAGACCATGCCTGTATTTGGAGTGCACGGTTTAATGCCTAAATAAGGACTGGGATTTTATGCCTATATAAGGACATGACGAATTGTGCCTCTATAAGGACATGATACAGGAAAACCTATATACGGACACCCTAAGAGGAATACAACACCCACTCCACTTTTGTGTGTACGATAATACTAAAATGCTAAACATTTAAAAATGTTAAACATTAAATGGAGTACCGCATATTTGCTAAAATATTTCTTAAAACCGTTTAAAAAGGCATTTAAAAAACCCATTAGAATGCAAAAGGTACTGTACATTTGAAGCATTGCTTTTCATTTCCGGCATATATTTTAAAATAAAATGCAATATGAATGAAAGAAGCAGTAATATATACATGTGACAAAAAATGATCGATAAGTTTGTTAAAAATCAAAGTCATTTTACGTCATGGAAATGAATAAACCGTTTTAGACACACAAGGTGACTAAGTGTCCGTGGAAGTACCGCGAAGTCTGTACTATAAGGCTAGTTCTACTTTAAGCAGATTGAAGTACCATTTTAGTTCGAAAAATGGGAAAAAGTTCAAATTTGGAAGAGTTCCAAGTTCTTTGAAAATGAAGGCCAAATCGTTACTGCATCTCTGGAACACTGTATGCTGAAGCAGAGTCAGTGTACGGGTCTGGTGTAAACATGAGATCATCTATTTCTGTAGACAAAACATCGTCCACTGAAGTTGGTGTCAGTTGGAACACCTCGTGTAGTAGATTAATTGCACAGAGATGTGAAGCATCGCTTTCAGCATAGGTTGCCGCAGCAATGTTCGCGTCCGTTTTTACCTGTGTGCCTGTAGATCTTTCTCGTACTTCAGCAGCAGCCGGAAGCGTCTGTGAGATCTCAATGAATGCTGACATCAGGATTGGCAGCCTCTGGGGACAACACAGAGCATGGGCCGTTATCGGGACCAGCAGAGTATCGACATCCGTTGGCGTTGCTGATGGAAATGTTAGACAGGTGTCCAACACGCATTCTTCACCGCACAGCAGGCATCGTAGAACAGGTAAGATGCAATCTTGCCAGATTGGTCTGAATGACAGGAACCACGTGGTATTAAGTTCCCGTAGACGAGTCATGTCCAAAAGCTGTACTATTTGCTCACGGCACTTTCGTTCAAGGAGAGCTTTCTCCATTTCGCTCGGAGTGATGTCTGCGAATAGGCTGTCCATAGCGTAATAGCAGGAAGAGAAATAGAATTCCGGCAACAAGTGCTAGAATTAATGGTATGCCACCAAACACCGAATGTGCAAAGTTCGGGATTATTCCGAGTATTGCCTGGAAAGGTGCTAACAGACCGGAGCAGATGCTCTTAAATACATGTACAATTCCACTTGTATCAGACATGTTGAAGATACGTGTTATCATTTCTACGAAATGTATAGGGCAGTTTGTACGTATTAAAGTCTGTATCTCAGCCGAAGTCCTTGTTACTTGTAGATCATAGGTTTCTTTGGCCGAGGTCAAAGGCACTGTTTGCTGTAAAAGCATGGCTTTCATTCTGCTCAAAGTATCAAATCTTATAAAAGAGACGTTCAGCCAAGGCCACAAAGGCGACTCCCTGACTGTGTCTATTGGGGGAAACAATACTTGCATACAGCAAGTGACCCTGGAGTTGACCGTTACTAGATATGGGATGCCTGGCAACATGCCGCAGCAACTCTGATCATTCAACATGAGGTAACTCCCATTAGAAAGTTGTCCAAACGTTGGATTAATCACAGCAGCTGGTGTACCCTGCTGATGGCAAGACAAATTTGCCACAGAACCATTACAAGCCCCGTGTAAAGAAATGTCCTGACATATAAGTGAACTGCTCAGTGCACGTTTACAGTGTGTACCGCTCAAAAACACTTCACGATCCCCACTCCAACATCTATATGTATACGGTAAATCCCAAGATGTCTTAATGTATTCCTTACCCAACCTTTCATATTTGCCTGCTTGCATTTGTCTGAGGCAATACTGAAACTGAAAAGTAGTCACAGGTAATGTGATTTTGCCATGAATGAGCCATTCTGTAGCTGGTTTTTCTGCCACTGTGAATGGTAATTTTTCCAGTTTTTCAATGCTCAGCACTGTATACTTTGCTCCTCTTTGTGCCAGTTCGATCTGTTTATCAGTTAGATTGTATTCTGCAAACAGAGCTGACGTGTTGATGAAACGCCAAGGCACATAGCCCGCTCGCAAAGATTGCAGCGTCCAGCTTAATAACACAATAGAACGTAATTGAGATTGGCCTTGTTGTAACATCGCCAAATCTTGTTCTAGTATGTCGATAGCAGAGGATACAATGCCATCCAATGAATATATCCTGGAGGACAAAGTTGTTAACCCATTGTCGACCACAGAGAGGGTTTTTTCTAAATTAATACGATCAAGTTCACGTATTTGTTCTGCGGCCTCCATCTGTGACACTTTCCATGCTTCATTATAGGCAGCATAAATGCCGGCATATATGAAACGTTTTTGACGCGGTTTTCTTGGTCCAAGCAAGAATTCCCTAAGGTCTGCGTCGTCTTTAAGTAAGGATAAGTGTTGTTTCACATCCTGTAGTGTAGATTTCTGAAGCCAATCGAGGCATAATTTACCTACACTGTATGTTGTTACTACCCCCGGATGCTGTCTTTGGACGTATCTTGGGTCTGGCCTATGAATAGTAAAGCCCTGAGTTTTATTCAGGAATCTTTCCTGACAGTTGTTCGTGTCTGTGGGCCAGATCAACCATTTTTTCCAATCAGGATTAGATCTGTTGAGTTGTAGTATATTGTCAACTGTCACCACTGCCTTTGTATTATTATCACTGGCAGGTGTTGGTACAGAAGGTGTTTTCATCTCTTTGATCTTGGCTAATCCAAGACAAGATGTTTGTTGGATAGTTTCATTCAAAAACATTATTTGTTCAGGGATGATACAGGCTCTAAATAAAGCTTCTATTCCCTGCACTTGCCAATCTTTAGTACCCCAGACAGTTTTTGTGTCTATTGTGTCTTTCCATAAGTCGAAACCCTGTCTAGACAGTTGGGCAATAAATGCTGCAGAGTAAATCTGTTTTGTATTAGTTAACATAATTTTCAGTCCTGTTTTGTTTCCATTTTTGTAGTAAAACGTTTCTGGATCAGATGTATTGTACCCTGAAAAATATGGAAACTTGTTAGCAAATGTTTTTGAACTACCTTGTGGTGGTGTAGGACAATGCTCCCATTGGTTAAACATAAACACATTTCTCGGGTATGCAGATTTATGCAAATAATGATGACCATAGTGGTTGTAACAATACATTTGTTCATAGTCTGATGAACCCTCTAAATATTCATTTTTAGAAAATGCAGCAGATTTTTCTAGGTCAAACATTATGTCATTAACAGTCTCAAAGTCCCAATCATCAGAGTAGGTACTGGACGAAATTAGATCACTTAGTGAAATTTTAAACAAATGTGGAATGTTCAATTGTTCAGTCGGGCCGAAGATATCAAAATCTGTTTTGTCCCACACTATACCATCCTGTATAGGAACTGCTGTGATGTTCACTGATGACAAGTCTCTTGCTTCACGATGGGAAGATTTATGAGGTTTCAAAAGTACGTTCACGTCTTTTCCTTCAGTATTCACATGGATGTATCTGCCACTTATAAGCACGCTCACAGTTGTAACCAAAGCTAGCCAGAGCAGGAAAACAAAAAGTCCAGATATAATCCAGAGTTCAATCCATGGAGAAACCAAACAAGTCTTTTTCAGAAAGTGAAGAAAGTCTTGTACTTGCTGCTTGAATTTCAATGATGCTGGCGTCGTTTCAGGTTCACTCGGATCTTCTGAGAACGTATCAAAGTTAATGAAATAGTCAGAAGCAGTTCTGTCAATTGTTGGAATTGCATCAGGATTTGTAGAAATCGCTGGAACCAGTTGATCACTTGCTACATTGGTGTAGACAGGTGTATTTGGACAAACTGTTACTTGGTTTTCAAGAGGGATGAGTTCCATTGCAATGTTGCTTAGTCCTTCATCTGTTACAGCTGAATTCTCGATGGTTATCAGTCTTTCAGTCTGAACCTCTTGGATAGTAGTGAGAGGAGTGCGTCTGCTACTAGGTCGGAGTCCACGTGGTCTACTATTTAGTATTGGCCACATACTGTGGTTTGATGAGGTCGATGGACACAAATCTTTTCTCCTTTCTTCCAGCAAGGGGCGGCAGAAGTACTGTTCTTGTTCCTTGAACTGCTAGGACAGGTACTGGTTGTCTGTAAGAAGGTCCATATTCTTTCTTGTCCGCAATTTTTTCTCTGACTAGATCCCCAACTTTTGGAATCCAGACAGGCCTTGCTGGGACCGCCGGTTTTTCCCCAGTGGTGGTTGGCTGTAGGAATGCGTTGCTTTGTTTCGTTCTTAACTCATTCAGTTCCTGTAAAACAGCCAAACGATCTTTGATATCAAACGTTTTATTTTCCACCACTGTGCCTACGTCATCGAGATCTGGTACCCACATTCTTGTCCCAAATAGGACCTCATATGGAGTGACCCCCCCTAGAGAACTTCTTGGCAGGTTATTCAATGAGCGTTGGACCCCATAAAGATGTTTGACCCACCCATCACCCGAACCTAATACCCTAGCTGTTATAGACTGCTTTATGTCCCGGTTTTTCCTTTCCACAACCGAATTTCCCTCAGGATGGAATGGAGAGGAGTACTGCAATGCAACGCCCAGACTGGCCATGGCTTCTTTGTAAGCCCGAGAGCTAAACGCAGGGCCCTGGTCAGAATGTAGCGTGCCTATTGCGTATGTGCCGATAAAGACTCGCAAATCTTTTATAACAGTTCGAGCGTCAGCCGAGCGCTGAGGCCATATCCATAGGAACCTTGATTCAGTATTTGTGGGATTGCACTCGTCCAGTAGGACGCAGGCGCGTAGATAGTCTAATGCTGTCTAACAGTGGTGTCTGTACTGGGTTGCCGCATTCGCAGCATGGTGTCTGGTGGCTCTCTCGCTGTAATTTACAGTCTAAGCAGTTATTGATGAATATGTGAATTTCTGTATTCATTCCAGGCCACCAGTACATCTCTTGTAACGTCAAAATTGTTTTAGAGATCCCTTGATGTGACAGACCCTCCCCCAAATGTGTTTCATAAATCAAGGCTGCTCTACGTTCCATGTTTGGGATTACCCTATCCCCCACTCCAGGGATTCGAGCAAAAGGAACGTTGTTCGCATCAATTACATAAGAGTACTTGAGTGGAAACTTTTTTGGTAACGCTGCACTGCAGCCCTTGCTTGAAGCATTGACAGCCAACATTATCTCACCGTCTATTTTTGTTTTTGAACGAGTGATCGCAGCTACGGAAGCCGTCTGAACAGCCCCCTTTGCGGCTTCGTCAGCCAATGAATTCCCTGCAACGTGAACGCCATCACGTTGATGACTCAGTGTATGGATCACGTGAGCCTTTGGTAGTTCGTTTTTCAACTGAACTACTTGTTCCCAAAGCATTTTGTGCTTTATTGTGCCACCTTTCGCATCTTTGAAACCATTTTCAAGCCAGTTTTGTATATAGTCATTATACGACTGAACACAGTAAAAGGAATCGCACACTATCAGTGTGGGGAATTCTCGATCTGTACTTTCAAGTGCCAGTTTGAATGCTTGTAGTTTAGCTCGCTGAGCTGTACAATCTCCTAGAGACTGTTTTTGTGACCATAGGTCTGAAGATGCCATCTCGCATGCGACCTTTAACGATTGCACACGCTGCACTGTAAGCTCCCTGTTGCGGGCTGTGCGGATCCGTCAGTGTAAATTATGAATTCGTACTGATCGAGAGGCAGAATTTTATTGGGCAGAGGACATTCTTGTTCATATTGCAGGAATGCTTGTGTTTTTAAATCAGGATCAAAACATATTCAACATCTGTTGCAGCAAGAGAATTAACTCATTGTAGCCATCTTGGATGTAATGCTTTAGCATTTGGAATGCTTGCTTTTGTGACCGCTTCTAAAGCCGGTACTGGGGTTACGACAATAATGCGTTTCCCTTGGTCCAAGGCTCTTTCTTTTGCTACAGCGGTTTGAACTGCTGTCAGAATTTTTTCAGTTGAACTGAAGCGCATTTCCGCTTGTGTGTACAAATGAGATTTGTATGCGATTGGTATTTTCTCACCCTCATTGAAGGTTAAATAGGTGAATCCATATTGACCCGAAATTATTCGGATCACCAAATTGCGTTGACTTGCGCGTGTTTGTAAGTGATTTGTTGCTAACATGTTAGCCTGGAGTGAACGCAAGATTTCTGTGTGTTCGTTTGTCCAATTTGTGATTGAAAAATCAGGTTTGATTAATGCGTAGAGAGGTTTAACCCTTTCTGCGTAATTTAGAATGTATGTTCTTCCAAAGTTTAGGAAACCCAGGATGGATTGTAAGTTTTTTAGGGTTTTTGGAGGTTGGAGCAGCGCAATTTCTCTAGAACGTTAGCTGCCAAGCTCTTGCCTTCACTTGAAAGCTCATATCCTAGAAATAGGACATTGAGATGGGCAATTCGGGACTTTTTAAAGTTGAATCTGTAGCCCTCAGAGGCGAAGCCCAGTATAATGGTGCTCACCCTGTTCAAGTGTTTGTCCAGGTCATCGTCCGTCAGATATATGTCATCGACATAGGACAATGCCTCATTGTCATAAATTTGTAGTAACTCCGTTACCCTCGCTGAGAATAAACCTGGGCTGTTCTTGAACCCTTGTGGGAGTCGACAAAAGTGGCGCTGGATCCCCATTATGGAGAATGCTGTTAAGTACCTGCTTTCAGGTGCTATGTTTTGACAAAAGAAACCATTTGAGATGTCTAATGTTGTTTTGTATTTTTTACGCACAATGTTATTCATTAATGCTGTGCTATGTGCATTTTGCACTGCAAAGGTTTTAGAACAAGTGTTTAGGTGTCTGTAATCCAAAACTAGACAATATGTATTGTCTGGTTTGGAGACAGGAAACAAAGGATTGTTCATTGAGGAGGTGCATGTTTCAATCACCCCTTGGTATTCAAGTTGATCTAAGATCTCCCTGACCTGTTTTTTAGCTTCTTGCTTTATTGGATACTGCCTTTGTGCAGTTGGTTCATGTTTCAGATGTATTTTATGGTGAGGTGAATCCTCATCCCATCCTACATGATTTTTATATAATGCTGGGGCCTGGGCTACTGCCCATTTCCTGGCATATGTATATTTTCGGTGTATTGGAATATGGTTGGAGAAGGCAGGCATAATAATGTCCTCGCCGTGTGGGCACTCCCTGACAAATTGTGGTGGCCAGTCTTTTTCTGCTAGAAGTATGTCATAGCCCCTTGATAGTCTTTCCCCAAAAAGTGCTTTCACCTGTCTAGGTATGTCTCCCTCCATCCGGAGTGTTATTTCATATAACTTTTGTGGAGTACTAACCCTGGTGTCTACAGTCTCAACTGTAATGTACTCATTCAAGTCCACTATCTCCAGAAGTTCCTTCAGGTTCTGGCGAACTATTGTGACTTCTGCTGCACTGTCCAGCATGGTCTGAGCCCATTCTCCGTTCTTGAGTTGTGTTCTCAGTATTCTCGGCATGTCTGACCTTCAGACCTGCTACTTTCTTTTTGGAGAATTGAGGTTTTGCTTTATTTTTCGGAGCGTGTTTGTCGTCTTTCGATTTCACGCGTTCTTCTCTATGTTCTGACCGTCCTCTTCTTTCCGAAGTCTGTGATGAGATCTGAAAGGGACGAGAGGAACGTGTATCAGTATCTTGATACCTGTCAGGCTTTCTCAAATTATCCCTATTCCTGAGGTTATACCTCCTTTCAGAGGGCTCCTTTTGAGGAGACCTACCTCGGGATTGAGAATGTTTCTCGTTTGAATTTTGTTTATTAGTCTCCCACTTCTTTTTAGAAGATGTAGGATTTTGTTTAATAGAGTCCTTCTCAGGACTTTCAGATAGTTTCGGCTTCACTGGTCTTCCACCCAAATTATCTCTGCCTAATTCTGAATAAGATTGTTCTATTATTCTGGGTAGCTCTGTCTGATGTTCTGTAACATCGAATTCCCTTAATTTTTGGCGGATCGCCACTGCTGCTGCCTCCCCTTTAATATTAGATAATATTATTGTTGAGACCGGGTTGAAATTTTTCAGTAATTTCATACCTAAATTTAGAGCAGGCTCTGCCCCGTATTCGTTTTGAATTTGTTTCAGGACATCTGGTATTACCGCAATTGACGGAATGCCATGTGTTTTAGTATAGATGGCAGCAAAGACTGAGCCCCAAGTGGTGCAGTCTTCCAGTTGTGGTGTGATCCCCATTGGTAAACTGATTGTCAGTATTCTGTGTTTCTCATACGGGCTAGTATTTGGAAATACTGCTTCGATTTGAGTAATTTTTTGAGCTATCCAGAATGGAATTTGCTCACGTTTTGTGGGCATTTTACCCATGACTGCGTATAGAGTCTGTGGTGTAATTTTTAGTGTATTCCCCTGGTGAGGAGTTTGATTTGGAAGTGTCAATGGTGGTTGGACTGTGAAAGTCCGCATGACATATTGGACCAATTGTCTGTAGATTTTTATTAACTCTGTAAGTTGAGTAAGTAATTCCTCGTCTGACATTTCTTCAATGTCGGGATGAGGTGTATAGCCGGCTAGAATCGGCCATGTCGCTCCTGGTCTACCTAGTGGACCGAGCCTGGTAATGTTTCTGTGATGTTTTAGGGCGCATTTAAACCAGAGCTGATGCTCCTGGTATGTTAATGGAATTTCAATATCCTCGAAAGGAATGTATTCCTCTGGTGGATCATCTTCTTTGTAGAAGTGAAACATGTGTGTTACTGGATTGGATTCAGGAAATATTACCCATGAATAGAATACCTCTGTCTGAAAGGATTCGTGTGCCTCTATCACGAAAACTGCTCTACCGCCTCTTGGTGGTAGGCCATGTTTTATGAGTTTTAGAGTGATGGCTCTTCTTAAGTTTGGATGGATGTCTATAACACCCTCCTCGGTTTCATTTAAACCTGTAATGTTAAAAACTGCTGCTTGGGCTGGATCAGCCACAGCTCCACCGTTTCCGGTCTCAGTGTCGGAGCCAGGCATTTTGTTGTTTGAAAAATGTAGAACAAGTTTCAAGGGAACAAAGATAAGGGGCACAATATTTTGGAACAGTGTATCCTTCAACGTTGAGCAAACCAAACAGCTAATATATAGGGTACTGCCCTATGTAGCCGTGGCGGATACCTAACCCTGCCCACTCCAGACGTCTTTTGGAGTATATGGGTAGGGGTCTCTGAGAGAAAAAGCACGGCTGAGTTACTCAGTGTCTAGCGTTAAATTACCGCCTTACCAAACGTTGGGCGCCATGTAGTGTAGCTCCTATTTCCCTAATAGGCTCTGCGCATTGGAATAATATACCCTATAGGTTTGACATAGGACTAAGGTCAGTATGTCCCTATCGAGTATATTAAACTTAATTACTTGTGCCAGCTAGCTCAGAGGCCACTAGAAACTCCTTGACAAACAAGAAGGGAGTCGTTTTTGGCAGCCGCAAAACATGACAACTTTGTTTCCCTTTAGAATCAGAACGTGTCCCAGAGTCGTGGAAACAATAGATAACTATTTCACTCAGCTCAATCGTGCATGCTTAGTTTTCCTCAAAGTTACACAGAAAGAATAGACGGGCGTTTCAATAAAAGATTTATTGAACAGTCTTGTTTCTGGTATAAGTAAAATGTGCTGTTACGATCACAAGACAGTATGCAAGATAAATAATGTACAGCGTAAGCAGTAGAAATAAATAATACTGCGCTAGCATGATCTTTAGCAGATATTCATTTACATAAATAACACAGACTAAAAATGCGAGTACTCATACGATGCGGTTCTAAGTTAATTCTACCCCAATGTACCTAACCTAACCTAGGTGTAGGGAGAGGTATGAAGTAGGTGAAGTATTCCTTACTATAGTATACTAAGAGTATGTTAAGCCTAGTATGCCAAGTATGCCAAGAGTCCCTCTAGGTTCTAGTCAGCTCCATACCTTTTAGAATGAGAGAGGTGGGAATCTCTTTGCCAGACTCGAACTCCTACACCCCGCAAGGGAAGTTAGATAACTGGAAACTGGACTCTCTGCGTGCAGGGATGACAGCGTCTTCTCAGTGCGTCAGGCCGGGAAACGGGCTCCTCTGAAGTCGAGGTCTCCTCTAGTTTACAAGGGCTAGGGAAGGTATATTTATACCGGAGAGGTACCTCACAATGTTAGCATTGACGTGAATCGGTCAGCGGAAGACGTCATGAATGAACCCCTAAGGTATAACGGTTCATGCATAATAGATGAGTCCTTGAAGAAATCAATAGTCCTGTGCTAGGGAAACTCCCGAAGCCTAAGGGTCTGTTCTTCAAGAACTCGTTGTGACGTTAGGGTGGACGGATGTCGGAGACCATGCCTGTATTTGGAGTGCACGGTTTAATGCCTAAATAAGGACTGGGATTTTATGCCTATATAAGGACATGACGAATTGTTCCTATATAAGGACATGATACAGGAAAACCTATATACGGACACCCTAAGAGGAATACAACAAAGCAGGAACATCTGTATGTAGCTGTTATTGACCTCCCGGCAGCCTTTGACTTGGTCCCAAGATCCGTGCTCTGGAAGATTTTGCAGAAGCAGGGTGTCCCTCTGAGCTTATTATCTATAATAATATGGCCATATAAAAAGTAGTTTTTCAGGGTTTATTGTATATATTAATGGTTGCATAGATCAGCTTCTCTGGTGTGACCCTAGCAGGTCAGAAACTTCCAGCACTTTTTTTGCAGATGATACATTACCGATTTTCTAGAACTCCAATGGGACTGCAAGTATTGATTGATTTTGGTTATTTTTGTTCGTCAAATGACTTTGAGATTAAGGTCACCAAAACAAAATTCATGACTTTGAACTCTCATAGATCCTTTCATAGGTCTGTCAGGTTGGGTGGTATTCTTTTAAAGGTCTCTAACTTTGACTTTCTGGGAGTAGGAATATCGAATTCTTATTATGGACTCCCCAAATCTTAAAAAGTGAACTAAATTTAAAGCGAAGAGTGGCTATTATTTTAAAATTTGTGAAACATTCTAGTTTACATTAATATCCCTGGTGTTAGAAGTATAAAGAGCTCAAGCTCAAAGCACATCACTTTAAGGTTCTAAGGAATGGGACTGTTATGTTATAGCGTTTTTGGATAAGACTGAAAATAGATTCATTGAATCTCTTTTGAGGCTCCCACATGGTGACCCTCACAATTCAAGTATGTCTTTAAATAATAACCGATATTGGTAACATTAGACAACTGATAAAGTAGCTCTGCATTTGGTCTACTGAAGCTTTGGAGCCATATATGAAAGCTCTACTAGTTGACATTCTATGCGGACATGGTTTGATTTTTTGGGTCTACATGAATATTGAACCTATCCAGATTTGAGTTTGACTGTTCTCGCCAGTACTATGAAAATAAAATCCTGGATGTTTGTGATTAGAAAATGCCAGTCATATACACCTGTAGGGGGGCAAATTGAATCCTCTTTAACATACAAATGTGTTTTGAAATGTGCAGATTTTCTGGACAGTATTAAGCTGCCACAAGCTAGGGTGTTATACATAAAGTTTAGACTTAGTAGTCTCCCTCTAGCTGATTTCAGCCATTAATAATTCAACACAAAATTGAGATCATAATCCTGTCCCTCATATACTGATGGTAATGAGACTGATACTAATGTATTATTTTTTGCAATGCTTATATAGGACCGAGAAATAAACGGATTGTGCCATTATGTTGGAACATGTGGATTAGGCCATACTCAGTTGCTCTTAGAATATGATAATCAGATACAAGTAGTTCTGAGGTATTTGCTTTTGCTAGACTCTCACTGTCCATTTGGGGTATAAGATCAAAGCATGTTGCCTTGGTATAATAATACTTTCCCATTTTTTTAGGATTGTCTTGTGTTCATTGGATTTTTTAGATGTTTTATGCATTTTAATGTTGATGTCTTTTTAATCGAATCAAACAATAACATTGAATTGAATTCAACAAGTGATATTTCTCATTCGAGAAAAATAGGCAGATCTCTAAGTTTCATGGAAAAATGACTGCACTTGGTCAATTTCAAATAAATAACCTTCAGGTGTTGCGGAAAATTAACCACTAGCCCTCGACTAACTATATTGTCTTTAGTTTATGAAAGAATTCGGTTAGCAAACATACAAACTAAGAAATTAAAAAACTATCCATGTTAATGTAATGAAAATAAGGTCTGCAGCATTAGGAAACCAATGGGATTCATAACTTATAGTTTATGGTTAATAAATGTTTAAAATACTAAGGATCCCCAGGAAACCACTCCTTTTCTGCACATTGCACTTTATCCTAGCGAAGCAAGACATAGCCAGAAGATGAGGGAGCCCAATAACCCTGACCAAGAATCAGTGGATCATAGTCAGGACCCATTGTATGGAGGCAGAAAGGGCAGTTATTGAGGCAATGGGCTGCCCTGCGAAATTTTGGAAAATATTGGGGTGTCTGGAGTGGGAGGCCTGACTGCCCCCGGAGTCACCCTTGGGGATGGGGGCTCTCACAGTGATGGACCAGATTGAGAGAGAGAGAGAGAGAAGAATCGATTCGATTCCGGATGATCTCAAGGGCGGAGTGCAGTGAGAGGGACTGTACTATTGAGGAGGTTCCTCCTGTACTTGCTGTGTGTGAGACTTATTCTACCCCGCAATGGAGATCACATTGTAGATGACACATTGTAAATGTACTATGGAAGGTGGTATGTTGTGAGTTGTTGAATAAAGCAATAAAAATATTTTCAATAAAATGTTAGGAATTGGCATGGGAAAATGGAAAAACTGTTCCCGCTTGGAAGGTTCTTCATTGATGGTCATAAATGTTAAAATAATTCCCCAATGCATACAGAGCTCACAGAACAGGTTTTTGCAATAAAATACTTGCAAAGAGAAGTGTTTTTTAACCTGTACCGTGTTAAATAAAACGCACTCTCCTAACAGCCTATGAAGGCAGATGTGTTTCTCAAACTACCCCCCTTCTACTAAGAATACCACTACAAAACTACATTGCACCATCTTAAATCTAGAATACTGTGAAAAGGTGTATTGAATGAGGGTAAAATGAGGTCTAACGAACATTACATTAGCACATTGAAAACAAAGGTTACCTGTGCCTTTAAGAAGCCTAGATGTTTCCAGTTTCAGAATACAGTCTGCTGGCAGTTGCCTTCTAGAACCATTTGTTTCATCCAGCTCTTTGAAGTGGGACCTAGGAACACTGTGAATGATGTTTTTACCCACTTTCTATGGCTTTTGTTCTGTCAGAAGTTCAAATTGATGTATCCTTATTCAACTTTTTTCACCACTGAAAAGCATTTTCAAGCTTCCTTTCGATTTTTCAGTGACACGCCCTTCATGTGGCAGGACAAAAAGCAGCTATAGATCCCCATCAAGTCTATCTGGTTTGCCATCTAAGCTCACATTCAACTCCTCAATAGAAATTTTGTGAAAACATTTCCAAAAGGACACTGAAACCTGAAGGCTAAGGAGGAAGAGAAAGTGGAACGAGTCTACAGAGAGTATTCTATCCCTATTCTAAGCCCTCAGTCTCAAAGGATTCCCAAAGGAGATAAATCTATGGAGAAATGATCCAGAAGGGAAGAACAAAGAAGGCATCATCATTCCTGTTGCCCCTTCACGTTAGCTAGATGTATGGTACCAACTCTTTTGCTGTTGTGAAACAGATCTTTGTTGATGCCGAAGCACCACCACTATTCGATGTTGAGACATGCTTTGCTGTTGTGACGGGTATGAACGTTGAAGAGCATGACCTCCGAGCACTATAGTTGATCACTCAGGTTGAGGATGTCATTATCTTCTGCATCTTCAATAGCAGAAGTGTCTTCACCAAAGAAGAGGCTGAAGTTATTCCCTACTCCAGGTGTGCCATCAGCCTCTCTTTCAAGATTCCAGTGGAACATCCAATACAAACACCAGTGATACTATTATGCAATTTGCCTCTGACTTTGAAGTTGATGGTCTTGAGATAAACTTCGTTGTCTTCAGTCAGAAAAAAGCCTCCTCCCACTAGATGTATCATTGTCCTCTACATCCTCCACGTTCACATTTGCCTCTGCAGGATATTCTGCCACAAGATTACCACTCCTATGGAAATACAGACCAAGAGGTCTCCTCCGAAGTCCCCTTCGGGATGACTGGATCCGACACAAACACCTAATTGTCTAATGCCCCAACATCCTTCGCTGAATCGCCAGCTAGAGTTTCACCCATGTATGACATCACCACTTTTAATGATGCCCTTGCCAGAGGTATTGCAAAAGTAAACATTCTTTTTGAAGTTCCTCACGCGGCCATCTCAGTAATTTTGGAGACTCTCCAACCTCGCTCAGTACGGTCTTTTGGAGCTAGCAGAAGAGAAAATTTTGACTCCAGCAATAACTAAGATGGCAACACCTCGCCTATTAAAAATATACACAGCTCCAGAAAAACATCTGGGTTTTCTATGCCTTGATCCTGAACCAGAAGTCTCTGTAAAAGTGTCAAAAGTGAAAAAAGCACCAAGCCTCAGCTCCAGAAACATCTGCTCTCCACCGACAGGGAATGCAAAAGAATGAACGCTGCAGGAAGAATAATCTGTTACTGCTGCCACTGCCCGTAAGGCTAGGAGTTGCCTAGAGACAGGTGGCAGGATTTCAGTGAAATTGTACAGCATTGTACAGATCATTTGTTCATTGATAGACTTTGCTAATTTTGTGATATCAGAATACTGCCTGAGAATTACATTGAGAGATAATCTTGGTTACAGCTGACATTTTAGGAACCAGATGCTCATCAAATGATCCTTCATCTTCCTTTCTCTGGATTCTCACAGTTTGGTCAGCGTACACAAGAGCAAATGGTTTGCATCAAATATTAAGCCTAACCTTAGAAGCAGTAGGGCTTGAAGAGAGGAAAAATCTTTACATGTCCCAGTATTGCCACAAAGACTGCAAGTACTGTCAGTGACAGAGGGTTCAGTCCCCTCAATGGGCCAGTCCACTCCATCAGCAGCAACACCAACCACAACAGAGGTACTCTTACCTCGCAAGCAAGGGCCCAAGACAAGAACTTTCAATCAGTCTGGACGGGCTTTGTCCAAGGAAAGACAATGACTTGTTCATCTTCCCCCCCGGACCTCTGTACGCTATTCCAGTAGGTGGTTGTATAAGACTGGCAAAATATAGTGAGTGATAATTGGGTTATAACAATTGTGCAGGATATATACTCGCTCCTTTTCAGAAAACCACTGCTCGTATCACCAGTGTCTTCACCATCACCCCAGCTAACCTACCTGCACAAAGAAACAGCAATAAAACCAGTCCCTCATCTCTGAAAGGAAGTAAACCATCTATTCAAGATACTGTTTAATTTAAAAAAAAGTGGCCCTAAGAATGTTTTCAAACTTATCCTCCACTTGCACCTAGCCAGCAAATGTATCAGTTGGGGCAAATTCTGAATGCTAGCATTACTTAAAATCTTCCTGCATCTTAAGACAGGAGACTGGATGTGTGCAGTTGAACTCCAGGGCCCATAGTGATGCGAGTTTGAGCTATTGACATTGCAAATGACAATGCCTTTTATTTTTGTTTTTAAAACCTAAATAAAAGGCATTGTCATTTGCAATGTCAATAGCTCAAACTCGCATAAATGCGAGACCTATTGCATTGCAAATGCTTGTTCTCTCTCTTGCTGAGGGTCAAACTCTGAGGATGAGGAAAATATGCGCCGGGGCCCCAAAGTGCCACTGGTGCCAGAGAGGGGTCGGGGCAGAGAGCAGGGAGGAAAGGAAGCAGAAACCTAGGGCAGCGTGAAGGTGAATGTGACAGGAAGTGCAGGAGGCAGAGAGCACGTGAAGGGACAGTGCACAGTGAACCCCGAGGGTATAAAGGGTGGAGGCAGAGAGGAGAGGTGGAAGAGACCCCAAGGGTAGAACAGGCACGGAGGACAGGGGGAGGGCAGACAGGACTGGGACAGTGAGCAGAGAGAGAAGATGCTAGAGAGTCCGAGGGCAGAATAAACAAGGAGAACAGGGAGGAGCAGGCAGTGAGCAGAGGGCAGAGAGAGAAGGGGCAGCAGAGATCGAAGGAGACAGATGGCGTGAGGGTGAATGTGACAGTAGGCAAGGAGCAGAGGGCGGACAAAGGATAAAGGGCAGGTAGCAGAAGGGCAGAGAGCACGAGAGTACTGTCAGAAGTCAGGATAGGGCAGAGAGCACGAGAGTACTGCAAGAAGTCAGGATAGGGCCGAGAGCACGAGAGTACAGTCAGAAGTCAGGATAGGGCATAGAGCACGAGAGTACAGTCAGAAGTCAGGATAGGGCAGAGAGCACGAGAGTACAGTCAGAAGTCAGGATGGGGCAGAGAGCACGAGAGTACAGTCAGAAGTCAGGATAGGACAGAGAGCACGAGAGTACTGTCAGAAGTCAGGATAGGGCAGAGAGCACGAGAGTACTGTCAGAAGTCAGGAGTCAGGATAGGGCAGAGAGCACAGAAAAGTGAGAGGTAGAAGTGAACGTGGGTGGAGAGGGAGAGCACAAAGGACAGAAGACTGTGGGTAGACAGGGCGGAAGCATTATCGGAGCACAGGATGGACAGAGACGTGTGGGGGCAGAGGTGACAACAGTAGGGGGCACAATAATTGGGGCAGAGAGCCCCTCACTGCTCACCCGCTCCTGCCCCGGGGTATCCACAGCCCGTCACTGCTCACCAGCTCCTGCCCTGGGGTATGTACAGCGCCTCGCTGCTCACCAGCTCCTGTCCCGGGGTATCTACAGCGCCTCGCTGCTCACCAGTTCCTGCCCTGGGGTATGTACAGCGCCTCGCTGCTCACCAGCTCCTGTCCTGGGGTATCTACAGCGCCTCGCTGCTCACCAGCTCCTGCCTCCTGGGCTTCGCTGCGTTTGATGGCTGAAGGGGAAACCCAAGGCGGGCAGAGCCGGGGAGGGAGGAGAGACGCGCCTTCTCTTTCAGTTTCATTTTCCTGTCAGCGCTGGGACCGGAGCCAGGGGGAGTCCGGGGAGGAGAGGGGGGGCGTGGGGGGTAGAAGAGACAAAGAGGGGTAGGAGAGAGCGAGAGTAAAAGGGCATGACAGGGTCGGATTGGGATTAAAAATCTGCTTTAACTAAGCACAGCATGTTGAAAGTAATTAGAAGCCTGTAGTGCATAAAGGTGGCGCAAGTAGCTGTGTCTCTGCAGATCTCCATCTGCTCGGGGGGAGAGACAGAGGGAAGGGGAAACAAAAAGTGCTTACCCAGTAATTCTAGGAGACAAGCTAACGCCCCCAGTACAAGATTGAGTCTGGATGGGCGGGGCCTAAAGGAGACAGGGCGGTCACCAAAAAGCCTCACTTTCAATCTGAGGCCAGCGTTTACCATAAAGGATGGGCGGAGCTTCCACTCCACTTCCGAAATCTCCTCGATTACAAGAGGTCTCGCAGAGCGAGCAGCGCATGCGCTGCAACGCTAGGCAAGACCTAAAAAGGACAGAAAGTCCTTTTGCTTCTGGTGGGGAAGACGCTCTTGCAGAATGCTATTCTTCCATTCGGTCTGAAGTCCATGCTCTAGACGTTCGTCAGATGTATGGTGGTGGTAATAGACAACTTGAGTCACCAGAGCATCTACCTCTACCCAGTCTAGAATATTGGCTTCTCAAAGCCAGAAACCCAATCAAACTAAAAGATCTCTAGACCAGTCTCTTCTTTGTCAGTTTGACCAAGTCATTTACAAGAAATTAGTCTTAACTCCGGTTCAAATTATGACGTATTAGGCAGCGACCTTAGACACAAAACAAAGAAGTCTGTTTTCTTTGGAGGACAGATTATCATCCATCTGGTAAAATTGTCAACTGCTCAAAATATGTATGTATGTCATATTTCTAAAGTATGAACCTAGCCAAAGGCAGTGGAGCACTTTACATGGTCAAAGACCAGCATAAAGTCAGTGAGTGATGAGAGAGGTGGACGGTTTGTGCACTGTTAATGCATTGTGATGTAGGGTTCTTTAAAGAGGTGCATCCTCAACTCTTCCCTAAATTGAGTATGCATTGGTGATGTCCTGATGGATATGGGGATGTTGTTCCAGATCCTGGGTGGAAAAGGCTTTACACTTTTTAATCTGCAGTCTGATGGTGTCCTGGCTGCTGGTGTGAGTGGAACCGGTTTTGAAGATGGTGCGGGTCAGCAAGGTGAGCAAATGGAGTGCCATTAGGATGGGTGTGATGTAAACATATTTCCTCTGAGACGTGCTGCGGCGTAGGATGCCCTAAAAAGGTTCCAGTGTGGAATCTGGGAGGCCATAGTGTATGACGCTACCACCATCTAGATGCAAGACTACGAGGGCTTTAACAGCAGTCCTGCAGTCACTTTCTGGAAGAAAAAGTTTCTCTTTCTTTTAAAAGAGAGAGCTGATACAGGCAATCCGTATTCAGACAGCCCCCCCAAATCCAACAACCTGTGAAATCTCATCCATCCTGGGTTCAAAGGTTTCATGCATTCCAATTAAACTAAATGCGAGACTTCAAATGAAGCTGCTACAGCAATGTTTGAGGGATCCATGGACTCAGAAGAACAAACAGGTTTGCAGCCTCAATATTTCATAATTAGCAAGGTAGTCTCTATTCTGGTAGTGCAGATTCCAGTTTCAGGAAGATCCTCCTACCCAGACAATGACTGATGCCTCTGTACTAGCATTGGGTGCTGATCTACGACATCTGTTTGTTCAGGGCCTTTGGACTTTGAAAGAAACTTTATAACACATCAGCTTCTTAGAGCTAAGGCAGTCCAACTAGATATCTAGTCATTCTGTCCGTTTGACAGAGGATCAGATCTTGTTGCAAAGGGCAATACCACTACAATGCACTACTTAAACAAGCAAGATTACACCATGTTGAGACCCCTGTCAATGGAAGCTCACAAAATATGGTCAGGGTTGCTAGCCAGAAACCTTTTCATGAAAGTCATTGTCCTGGCCAGCAAAACTAAAAGGGCAGATATTCTCAGCAGTTTCTTCCAAGAGGGCTATGAATGGGTTATAGATGAGGTGTTGCAAGACATCTTGATCGCATGGGGATTTATAGAAGTAGATCTGTGTGTTGCAGCTCTAAACCCAAAATGCTCAAGCTTCACCTTCAGGAAATGGAAACCAGGGCCTATATGATTTTTTTCCCATCTCTCTAATACGATCAGTAATTCTAAAGCCAAGGTACTCCAACTAATACTAATCGGCCACTGAACAGCCCCGGCAGTGGTTGTAAACAGGCCTTCTTCAGACGTCTCTAGCCCAAGAGGCTAGACTGAATCTGCTGACAAAACAACAGGGCCAAACATGCCCTCTGATATCAATGAATTTGTCAGCATGAATCAGATTATGTGGACAACTGAATTTGCCACAGATTGTATGGATAGCCTGAGAGTAGCATAGAGACCTTTAACAAGGAAATCTTACACTTTAAATTGGAATACATGACAAGGTGCTGATTCTATTGTTTTTCAGGGAGAAGTAATTTTGCCATATCTTTTAAAGCTAAACTGAAAGTTGCCTCTATTAAAGTATACCTTACAGTAATAACAACATAAAAGAAAATTCGGCGCAAGACTCAATTTTCAAACTTCCTGTTTTAAAAGGCTTTCTTGAAGGCTTAATGAAGGTCTACCCTTCTATAAGATTGCACTCTCCTCAGTGAGAGGTAAATTTATTTCTGTCTAAATTAATGGCCCCTCTGTTCAAATCCATTCACAAGGCTTCATCTCAGTATCTTTCTTGGAAGCTTCCTAGTTGCCATTACTTCTGTTTGCAGGGTCAGTGAATTACAGGTTCTTTCAACGGTCAAGCCCTATACTGGTTTCCATTCCAGCAGGGTAGTGATGAGAATGCACTGCTAGTTCCTTCTAAACATATTCTCAAATAGACTATGAATCATACTATCACTCTTCCTGAATTCTATAGCAATCCAGCTACTCTAGCTGAGGTGTTCCTTACACGCATTAGATGTCAGGAGCTTCTGTGTTTCTATTTAGAGAAGAGAGGTCGGGCCACATGTGGTATCTCATTGCACACTTTAAACAACTTAATTTACTATACTCATATTAAGGAACATAGATGGCCAGCCTTTGCTTACTTTATGTTTGGTTACAGGATTCTGCATCATTGGATTCTCAGAATGACTTTCGGATTCATTCAGAAACTTCCCAATCTGCCTGGGAAGGTGAGGACAAGGATTCAGTAAAGCATCATGCTGATCTTGAGAGAAGAGGAGAATTTACAGAGCAGAGGAGTGAAGCATTACATCAGCCTCAGACTGCCAGAGGTATGAGTGGTACATTGCTTTCAATTTCATTGTTTTGACAACATTGCAAATATGCATTCTGGCAACCAATATGCCACCTTTGTCCAAAATTTGTTCTTTTCCCAAGAATCTTTGCTTTGCACGCATTGAAACTGCGGTTTTGTAGAACATTATGTGTAGTTTGCTAACATGTTTTTCTGTCTACCACTGGACTTTATGCTTTTCACACCCAATAGCCTAAATCAAAGACCAGTAAAATTTGAATAGGTTTTTCTAAGGCTAGTTGACAATGATATACACAACGAAGACAAGCCAACAAATACAAATGCCACCAAATAGACCTTCGAGCTGATTGAGTGTAGATACCAGTGCAGAGCTGTGCTTCACCAAATTGCTGAACTGTGGAAATCACACAGTATCTTTTTCATAGTAGCACATTCTGTCACAGATATGATTGTGGTACTCCAGAACTTGAAAGGAGGATTGTAGTTGTTCAAATAAATTAAAAAGCGTGCCAACCGTTTGCTGAACAAAGTCCACAGGTCCTTAGAACTAAAGACTCATAGAGAACGACCTCTTATAATAATTTGTCTATATCATGGTTTTATGATGAGACAGTTGCATCTGAATTTATAGGATAGCCTGCTGTCAGAAATAAACCTGTGTCTGTATTAAACTAGTAATCAAGATCAATGGACGTGGCAGTGACCACAGGGTTTTTGTGTTGCCACTTCTAAAATGGTAACCATACTCATCCTAAAAATCATTGCATGTAATGTTGGTGGCAAAATTTGTTTGGAGAATAAAAATACCAACATTTGTATTTCTATGCAATTGAGTGACTTTTAAAAAACGATCCTTTTACCTAAAGAAGCTCACAGAGTAGAACTTGGTCTAGATATGTAAAGAGCGCAGTCTGCGATAGGGCTGAATCAGCTCTAAAAGTAGATGATAAAAGTGAGATCAGTATGCGCTACAACACTATTGGATTATACTACTTAGCAGACTCCTTTCCAGGATTGGAGTCAGTCTGCTTTTGGACTGCTCTGGATTCCTTTGATAAGTCTCTTATACACATTTTGAACCCAACATCGATGTCAAAATCAGGGCGCGCTTTAACTTTTTAGCTGTTGTTATTAAGTCGTCAATTTGGAAACTGTTTTGTTGGCATGTGTGACATAGAGACTGGTGTCATTATATTTGTTGGTGGAAGACCCTGAAATTGGAGATGATCACAAGAGACCGCTGCCCACCCGCAAAGGTGGGCAGCGGAGAGGATGGCCTGGAAAAAGAATACAAGAGGGCAAGTACATTTAATGCCAGACTTTTTGGATCAGAGAACTGAAGCCTTTATTGTTTGGTTGGACATGCTCCTTGCTTGCGTGAAATTTTCACCCCATCTCTATCTCCCTACCTTCTGCTGCTTTTGATTTTCGTATACATTGCCTTGATACAAACAGTAAAGTCAACCTCCATGTGACTGATCATCTGCATCATTTCTTTGACCACATTGCACCAAAATGTTTAAAAAGAGATCATCTCTTCACCATTTGAGGGTAAATCGTGAAACAAAATTGTAGTATCTTCCTGTTGTGTTTATAATGTACCCTGATACCTAGCTGCACAGCCAGTGTGAGTGTTGTGTGTGGAATGTTGGTGTGATGGACATGAGTGGAATGGTTGGGTGCCTGGTGTGAGTGTTGACAGTTGAAGATGGGGTGAGCAGCAGACAGGCTGCTCCTGGTGGGGATGCTACCACTGATGTTATGGACTTAATAAATATCTTACTAAGACACTACTCGGCTACGTCTACTACTTCACCTACACGCATGGAACCTCATCACTACATTTTGGCGACGAGGATGGGATACGAACCCATGCGTGCAAAGCACAATGGATTGTGTGTTATGTTGGGTCTTACAGGAGGTTGTTCTTTTTGGTTCATGGGTGGTTGTCACTCATTTGGGTGTTCAGTTATATCACATTCTTTTGAGGTAATGTTTTAGGTGCTCCTGCCTGTTTTTTTAAAAGTTTGTATCCCTTTCTTAAGGGATGGGAATGGATTTTAGTCCCCTTTCCACGCTGTAAGCCACTATTCCCTTACACGAGGGGTGGTTTAAGGGGTGTCTCTCCCTTTTTCACAGTTTATGGGTGGTAGTCCCATTTAACGCAATGTAGTCATGTCCCTAATGTGCATAAGTCACCTTGTGCTGCACGTTGGTCATGTAGTGTAAGCCACCTTGTGCTGCACATGTGTTTGTTGTCTTAGTGGGTGTTAGTCTCATTCAACACAGTTAGATTTGTCATGTAAAAAAAAAAATGCTTTACCCTTACAAGAGGGAGGTTTTGTTATGTCATTTTTCCCTGTCTAGAGGGATGACTTAATGGGTGTCAGTCCCATCTGCACAGTTTGAGTTATGGGTCACAGTTCCATTTTCGCATGTTTTGTCCCTTACATGAGGGGTGGCAAGTTGGGTTATAGTCCCTTCTCCACAGAGGAGTATATACATGGGTGCAGTCCACCCATAGTGTTAGAGTTATGGGGGTGCATTACTCCCATGTTTCTCTTCACAGTGTTAGAGTTCTCGGAGTGTTTCTCCCGTGTTTCTCTTCACAGTGTTTCACGTGTCTTTTCATGTGGTGTTATCTCACTTTGTGTCAGTGAGCTTAACGTTCTCTAAACTTTACTTTTGTTTTAATATTAAAGGAGGAGGATGTGTGATATTTCGTGTGTATCTTTTCATTCTTCTTTCCTCCTTTGTTTAGTCTTTGTTCCCTCTCGTGATGTGGTTTTTATCAATCATCCCTGGGTTATGGACTATTGCATTAATTTGTACATTGTTGTGTATGGTTGTTTTCATTTTTGTATGGTTTAATAAATTTTCAAGTTTAAGGGGAGAAGATAATGTAGTATCTTCCTGTTGTGTTTATAATGTACCCTGATACCTGGTTCCTAGATGCACAGCCAGTGTGAGTATTGTGTGTGGAATGTTGGTGTGATGGTGCATGAGTGGAATGCTTGGGTGCCTGGTGTGAGTGTTGACAGTTGAAGATGGGCTGAGCAGCAGAAAGGCTGCTCCTGGTGAGGCTGCTACCACTGATGTTAGGGACTTAATAAATATCTTACTAAGACACTACTCGGCTACGTCTACTACTTCACCTACACGCATGGAACTTCATCACTACAAAAATATCCCTGCTTCATGTACATGGCTTGTGTATGGGTCAATGCGCCCTCAACTTGTCTCAAAGTATCGAACTGAAAGCATGCAATGAGGGAATAAAGTCTCTCAAGAAAAGAAAGTATACTGAAGAAGACTCCCTTGCACTAATGTACTGTAGAATCTTGCCTTAAATTATTCATATTGGATCAATTGGTGTGATCATATTATCAATCAATCAATCAATCATGTCACTTATAAAGCGACCTACATACCCGCGAGGGTCTCAAGGCGCTGGGGGAAGAGGGGGTGGTGCTGCTACTGATCGAAGAGCCAGGTCTTGAGGAGTCTTCTGAAGGCCAGTAGGTCTTGGGTCTGTCGGAGGTTGGTGGGGAGGGTGTTCCAGGTCTTGGCGGCGAGGTGGGAGAAGGATCTGCCGCCGGCGGTCGTTTTCCGGATGCGGGGGACTGTGGCGAGGGCGAGGCTGGTCGAGCGGAGCTGGCGGGTGGGGGTGTAGAAGCTGAGTCGTCTGTTGAGGTAGGCTGGTCCGGAGTTGTGGAGTGCTTTGTGTGCGTGGGTGAGGAGCTTGAAGGTTATCCTCTTGTTGACAGGGAGCCAGTGCAGGTCTCTCAGGTGGGGTGTGATGTGGCTGCGTCGGGGGATGTCGAGGATAAGACGTGCAGAGGCGTTCTGGATGCGTTGCAGCCGTCTCAGGAGCTTAGCCGTCGTTCCTGCGTAGAGGGCGTTTCCGTAGTCCAGCCTGCTGGTGACGAGGGCCTGGGTGACTGTTTTCTTGTTTCGGTGGGGATCCACTTGAAGATCCTGCGGAGCATTCGGAGGATGTTGAAGCAGGATGAGGAAACGGCGTTGACCTGCTTAGTCATGGAGAGGGTGGGGTCGAGGATGACCCCTAGGTTGCGTACGTGGTCGGTGGGTGGCGGGGCTGTTCCCAGTGATGTTGGCCACCAGGAGTCGTCCCAGGCTGAAGGGTTGGAACCAAGGATGAGGACCTCCGTCTTGTCCGAGTTCAGCTTCAGGCGGCTGGTCCTCATCCATTCGGCGACGGCCTTCATTCCTTCGTGGAGGTGGGCTTTGGCGGTGTGAGGGTCTTTGGTGAGGGAGAGGATCAGCTGGGTGTCGTCGGCGTAGGAGATGATGTTGAGGTTGTGCTGTCGGGCGACGTGGGCGAGGGGTGCCATGTAGATGTTGAACAGCGTTGGGCTGAGGGAGGAGCCTTGGGGTACGCCGCAGATGATCTTGGTGGCCTTGGATCGGAAGGGGGCGAGGCGGACGCTGTGTGTTCTTCCGGAAAGGAAGGATGTGGTCCAGTCCAGGGCCTTCTCTTGGATCCCGGCGTCATGAAGGCGTGTTCGTAGTGTGTGGTGGCAGACCGTGTCGAAGGCGGCTGATAGGTCCAGGAGGATGAGGGCTGCTGTTTCTCCGTTGTCTAGCAGGGTCCTGATGTCATCGGTGGCGGCGATGAGGGCGGTTTCGGTGCTGTGGTTGCTGCGGAAGCCGGACTGGGAAGGGTCCAGGATGTTGTTCTCCTCGAGGTAGCGGGTCAGTTGTTTGTTGACGATTTTCTCGGTGACCTTCGCGGGGAACGGGAGCAGAGAGATGGGTCGGAAGTTCTTGAGGTCCTTGGGGTCTGCCTTGGGTTTCTTGGGGACAACAATCCTTGCTTCCTGTAAAAATGCACCTTCCATTTGCTCCTGATAACCAAGTATATTGTGTTTGTTTTGCAAAGGATTCTAGGTCTGAAATCTGTGAATATTCTAAAAACCATGCAGATGTATAACATTTACCAATACTAAAGAACTACGCTTACAGGTCAGTAGTTTATAGTACTTATTTTAGCATGGGATTTGCCCCATATTAGCAAATTTTGACTATTCCCCTGCCCCAACTTCTGGCAGGACAGTGAATATTCTAAGCTTGTAAATCTAAGGCTACCCACTATCAAGGGACACTTTTAATATAGGTGTATGACTAGTGATTTCTGTGTTCCCTAAGCTCAATGTGCTCCTTGGATTATGAAAAGGTGATGTTGGACTATGGGTGAAAAGAAAAAGGGTAGAAAAATACGATACTGATACTTGGATTGTAAAGGTATACCCTGTGGTTGATTTTGGTTTTTGTATTCAAACCAAAATGGGAATGAGGAGACTTGTTTCTGAAGAACCTTACCACCTCCTTTTGGTTATGACATGATTTCCCCCAAAAAGAAAGGTAACTCTGGTTTAGAAAATCAAGAGTCTGATTCTTTAACCGTTATTGGACAATCTTATAAGGATTTAAAGGGGTCCTCACCCATGAACACCTTGTGGCATGCTTCATTGTTGGGCCCATCAGACAGAATGATGTTACACTTGGGTGGGGTGAACCAGTAATCTGGGAACTTTGATATCATAGAGATAGAAAATATAAAATTATCTAGAGTGGTTTCATTTTTGTCCATCTGGTAGATGAAAACTATAGCAGTCCGAGCGGGGGCAGCTTTCTTCACCCGGAAATACAGTCCCTGCAGGCACTCTCCCAGCCAGGGAATCACAGTGTCCCGAGGTTTAGTTCCCTAGACTCTGCGATCGGGCTCCTGGGAGCTCATGCACACTTCCTTCCCCAAAACAATGCACTGGTGCTGTGGGACTAGGTTTCCCCAGGTCTCATGAAGGTTGGGGGAGGAAGGGGCTGCATGCCCACTCACCAAAATTAATCTATCTGCTCCAGGGGATGGGGTCCCCGGGTCTCTGGGAGGTTTGCTGAGGGAGACCACGAGCCCCCTCCCAAAAAAATAATAATGTGCGGCCTCCCCAAGCCCTAGCCCAGGGTGGCTTATTTAAGGCAGGAGACTGGCATTTTTCTCTTTTTTTAATTGTAACTGCAGATCCTCCACCAGGCTTAGGGGGGTAGGGCATCTCTACCCACCTTCCTATGTTGTTGTTTTTTTTTGTTTTTGCTTTTTTCTAGGACAGGTGCCTGAGTCACCAAGCCCTAAGATGGGTGCTGCCATAACTTTCTTGATGTGTTGGCAGCTAATCAGATCTTATCTAGAGATCTGTTGGCTCTGTGGATTCTTGCAGCGTAATATATACATACGTTTAAACATTGTCTCCAAAAACTACTGAGTGCATTTACACCAAATCACAAAAAGGACCACTTTCTAGACCAAGATCTAGCTTTCTGCCAAACTTGGCGTTATTCTATTCAGCCGTTTTGGCTGTAGATGTGTCTAATTTTGCTATGGAATAATGAATTGGGAAAACACATTTTGGGGCCCCAAAACTTTCCTGGAAGTAGCTGACGTGGTTGGACATTTTTTGGAAACGTTTGTAAAGATCCGTCAGAGGGTGCCAAAGTTATTATAAAACCAAGAAACACTTTTCCTATGGAAACTTGGTCCTTACTATAACTACTGGGATATATATTTTAGGCTTGTGGGTAATGGTAAACGGTGGTAAGGGTAATTTTAGGGGTGGATAGTGTAGAGATTGGTAAGGGTAATTTTGGGTTTATGGGTGGGCACTGGTAAAGGGTGGTAAGGGTAATTTCAGGATTGAGGGGTAGGTAGTGGTATATATTGGTAAGAGTAATTTTAGGATTCAGGGGTGGGTAGTAGTGAACGGTGGTAAGGGTAATTTTAGCGGTGAGTTTGCAGACACAGAAAAAAAGGAAAGTGTACTGTCTGGTAATTGTGCTGTGTGAAGTGAAAGGGGCGTCAGTTGTTTTCTAACACATCTAAATACCTAGTAAATGAACTTTCCAAAGATTTCAAAATATTTCAGCAGTTGGGAAACCACTTTAAAAAAATTCTGATGTGTGATGGAAACAAATACTTTAATAGGATTAAAACAAATCAGAACACTTTACTTGGTGAGGTACAAATGCAAAATATTTGATGAAACCCGTTTTCCACATTATCGTTTGTACAATAAAATTTGCATGTCAGTGGGAACGTTTGTGACAATTTCAATATAAATGTGCTGTCTGTAAATGACAGTGCACTACCACATCATGCTTTAGTAATATATTTATCAAAAGTGAGAGTTTTTAAACATGAACTTAGAAACATTCCTGCCCTCGTCCTGATGCCAGTGCTTTTGATGAACCAAGAGGTAAGCATGGGGGCATGTGTACCCTTTATGTGGGATAGATTTTTATTATACATGGAGCAAAGGTTTAGTCTATTGAATGAATAAAAATATTGTTTTTGTACATCAGATCTGCTGCACTTATATATTTGAAGGTGCTCTCGTATTGGCTAATGAAGAAAAAGGCGACTTGATTAAATAAAATATTTGCCTAGGATCACACAATTTGAGACCAGATTATGGGTCAAGCACATCACAGTCAGGTCACGTGGATTATTCAAGCCACTAGACCTGCAGGTCTAGTAAAATTTTAATGATTTTTTTGATATATATATATATATATTGTTTTTTTTTCTTTTTTTACAGAGTGGAGGTAGCCACTTTGTACTTAGGGTGACCAGAGATAAGGATTTTTGTCCATTAACAACTTTGCACCCTTTTGACCAATGTGCTCAAAACTTTGCCGACCTGCTGCCCCCGTTTCATTTTGGGTGGTCTGAATGTTTTGCGGTGTTTGGTCAAGGGGGTGCAAAGAAAAAAGGGAGGGTCCCAAAACTGGGTTGAAATTCAATGCATTTTCCATAGTCTTTTGTATTTCGCGTAGTGCGAAAACTGTCAGCTTGATTTTTATGAAATTTGGCAGTATTACATATTAGGGGGCGCAAATGATTCTGTGGGTAGTGCAGGTAAGTAGAGTATGTTTTTTTTAAAGTTATAAGCTTTTTTAATTTAGCGATATCTTGTAGCACAAACACTAAAAGTAGCTAGGAAGCCCAAAAAATAAACTAGGCTGCATATGTAAAGTTCCACATTCACTACCTGAACAACTGAAAGATGCATTTATGGTCACATGCTAATCGAAACCTATAAACAAATACATAACTAATATAATGCATCTTAATCTACATACGTTTTTTTTACATGCTCTCTGGCTCACAAAACTGGCCCAGTAAGCCAAACAAAAAACAACTTTCTTATGCACCTCATGCAACAAAATGAAAAATTGACCTGGCAGTGAGGCACACAAACTACTATTTGAAGGACATAATAATTGCCCACTAGGCAAAAAATAATAATCTCAATTTTTATAACATAAACAATGATTGCCTTTCATTCACTTTGGCCTTCAATGGTCTCACAATCCTACTAAAAGTAGAAAATAAGCCCATAACATAAACCAGACTGCATATGTAAAGTTTAATATTTACTACATGAACAACTGAAAGACTCATTATGGTCACATGCTAATGGAAACCTATACACAAATACATAACGAATATAAAACATCCTAATCTACATAAGATTTCTTTGAATGCTCTCTGGTTCACAAAATAAAACTGTGGCTAACAAGCCAAACAAAAACCAACTTCCTTATGTACTCCTGTGCAATAAAATGGTAAAATGACCTAGCAGTGAGCTACACAAACTACTATAAGGAGGGCATGATAATTGCCCATTAGGAAACAAAATAATAATCTTAATTTTTATAACAATGATTGGCTTTCATTCACTTTGGGCTTTATTTGTAGCACTATTCTCCTAGCACTAGCAAGAAAGCCCAAAAAATAAACTAGACTGCGTATGTAAAGTTTCAGAATTACTCAGTAACAACTATAAGACAAACTTATAGTCACATTATTACGTAAACCAATAAATAAATGCATAACAGATAAAAAGAAAGAATTTACATTAAATCTGATTGCCACTCTGTAGATATAGTTAGTATTCCCAAAGATAGGAATTCCTTGGATATTAGTTCCCTAATAACTTTATACCCGTTTGACGAATCACCACAAAACTTTCCAGACCTACAGCATTTTCTACATTTTGAGATGATGTACATTTTTGTGGTGAATCGTTTTGGGGGTGCAAAGATAAAAGGAGGTCCCAAAGTCCATTTTTCCACCAATGCATTTTACATAGACTATTGTATTTGATGTAGCGCAAAAACGGCTGAATGGATTTACATGAAATGTGGAAGGATTATACATTATGGTGCATAGATGAATCTTTTTGGGTACTGCAGTTAAGTAGGGTAAGTATTTTTTAAGCTATAAGGCATATAAACTTAGTGATATCTGTCACCGCGGTACTTTCATGGAATTTCACAACATTTTGTGAAACTACCTCAGTACATGGCTGTAAAATTATATAAAAATATATAAAAATATAAATAAATTACACTACATATTACCACTTTAATGATGCGGTAATAGGTAGGGACCTACTACTTACCTATGTCTGAGGCCCTTATACTGAACAGTGCAGCAAAAACAATATGGCCACCTTTGTTTGATTTTCTAAAAACAGCCATTACCTAATTATATACTGGCTTGTCATCGCCATTAATACTGCAAAGTCATAATGGTATACCATGGCCCAAAATATAACTAAGACCTAGCTGTATTATTGGATTGCGGTACCCTTGTGTCACTCATGGTGTTGCATGGGCAATGCAGTACTTAAGTCAGATTTACAAAGGAACCCAAGGCCACCATGCGTGGCCCTGCATTGATTGGTAAATCTGGAGAAACGCAAGGCAGAGCAATTCACTGTTATTAGTTACTCTGTACACCATAATTAGGCTGCCCGGTTTTAGGTTTAAACCTATTATAACCGATAAAACCCTACCGAAAGGGAGATAGCCCTCACCAGTGTAAATATATAAACACTGAAAAAACACCTGCACAACCACAAACTAAATGTCATTCAAAGAAAGGAAAAGGAGAGTGAAAGAGTCATTTTTTTCTTCCTGAAGGGCCCAATACAATGTAACTTTGTTATACAAGGTAGCAGCAAGAAAGACTGGGCTAACATTAGTCTGCTTGAGTTTTGTTGTTTAGGGATGTCACTAAAATATTGTTTCTTCTTCCTTTAGATTTTTTTATTTTTGTGGTCTTTGGTCTAAAGTTGCAGGGTTTAGAAGCATATTTTAGGTCTTGTTTAATTATTTTATAAACTGTATAGAATCAGGAAATATCAAAATCATATTTGATATTTCGGCTGCGTTTGATTCTTTCACTGATAGCTAAAATGGCTGGTTTCATAAGAATCTTTCCCAATATGTGCAATCACATGTACCCACAGAGAATGGGTAAAAACCCTTGATACATCAACCCCCAGTTTCTAGTGAGTCAGTATTGATAGTAGGTGAATTGCCAACACCTCAGGCTTTAAATATTCAGTGCAAGGTATAGTGAAAAATGTATGTGAAAAGAGTGCTATCACCAAGCATCTGGGATGGTGGTGAAAACATGACCCCAGACTTTTGGAAAACATGGAACGCAGTGTCACTTGAAATGCTGCTGCAAAAAGGTTCTTTCCAAGTTCAACAAAGATTGGAGTGATATTGTTTGTATTTGCAGTGATTCAGCTACGTATATGAACAAGTTGTTTGATGACCTGTCAGAACCGATACCTGAGCTGAAGTGTTTCCCTGTAAGAGATCCTTGCCACTTGTTAGATGGTATGTTGAAAGCATCCTTGCAATCTTCAGAGTTAATGAAGGATTCTTTTGACTTTTTAGTCCATTTTGATGCACTGTTTTGTTATGCGCGGGAACTAAAACACAAATATTTCTCATTTTGTGCTTTGTGTGGCATCAAGGAAAGAGTCATCCCAACTGTGTCACTTACACTTAGTTGATGGTTCTCAGTCCAATGGAAGGGGCTGTGATTGCTATATTATCCATGTGGCAATCATTTACAGAATTTTTGCTAAGTGATGATGCCAAAGGCAAGAAACGTGAGGATCTTTGGTCACATTTTGATAGTGATGTGAAAATAAAACTCTACTGCATTCTTAGATTTTTACAGGAAAACATAACTGCTGTAGTGGACATAATAAAAATATTAGAGTCTGAAAACACTCTTGTCTGCCAAGTGTTGAGCATAATTGGTGTAGATGTGAAACATCTCCTTGAGAGTAGGCTGGGCGACACCTTTAGTGAATTTGGCACTGCAACATGTTCCATGTTAGAGTGCTTGCCACTTGGTAAGCAAAGCAATGTTGAAGAGCAATTCAGGAGCTTTTATTTTACAATGTATGAGAAATGGCTTGCAATGATGCATAGAAATGTCCCTTCACCAACCTGTAGTGTAGCTCCTATTTCCCTAATAGGCTCTGCGCATTGGAATAATATCCCCTATAGGTTTGACATAGGACTAAGGTCAGTATGTCCCTATCGAGTATATTAAACTTAATTACTTGTGCCAGCTAGCTCAGAGGCCACTAGAAACTCCTTGACGACAAGAAGGGAGTAGTTTCTGGCAGCCGCAAAACATGACAACTTTGTTTCCCTTTTAGAATCAGAACGAGTCCCAGAGTCGTAGAAACAATAGATAACTATTTCATTCAGCTCAATCGTGCATGCTTAGTTTTCCTCAAAGTTACACAGAAAGAAATAGACGGGCGTTTCAATAAAAGATTTATTGAACAGTCTTGTTTCTCGTGTAAGAAAAATGTGCTGTTACGATCACAAGACAGTATGCGAGATAAATAATGTACAGCGTAAGCAGTAGAAATAAATAATACTGCGCTAGCATGATCTTTAGTAGATATTCATTTACATAAATAACACAGACTAAAAATGCGAGTACTCATACGATGTGTTTCTAAGCTAGTTCTACCCCAATGTGCCTAACCTAGGTGTAGGGAGAGGTATGAAGTAGGTGAAGTATTCCTTACTATGGTATACTAAGAGTATGTTAAGTCTAGTATGCCTAGTATGCCAAGAGTCCCTCTAGGTTCTAGTCAGCTCCATACCTTAAGAATGAGAGAGGTGGGAATCTCTTGCCAGACTCGAACTCCAACACCCCGCAAGGGAAGTCAGATCACTGGAAGCTGGACTCTCTGCGTGCAGGGATGACAGCGTCTTCTCAGTGCGTCAGGCCGGGAAACGGGCTCCTCTGAAGTCGAGGTCTCCTCTAGTTTACAAGTGCTAGGGAAGGTATATTTATACCTGAGAGGTACCTCATAATGTTAGCATTGACGTGAGTGGGACAGCGGAAGACGTCATGATTGAACCCCTAAGGTATAACGGTTCATGCATAATAGATGAGTCCTTGAAGAAATCAATAGTCCTGTGCTAGGGAAATTCCCGAAGCCTAAGGGTCTGTTCTTCAAGAACTCGTTGTGACGTTAGGGTGGACGGATGTCGGAGACCATGCCTGTATTTGGAGTGCACGGTTTAATGCCTAAATAAGGACTGGGATTTTATACCTATATAAGGGCAGGGCGAATTGTGCCTATATAAGGACATGATACAGGAAAGCCCGTGTGTGGACACCCTAAGAGGAATACAACACCCACTCCACTTTCGTGTGTACGATAATACTAAAATGCTAAACATTTAAAATGCTAAACATTGGGGCGTGGCTTAACTGGCCATCATGGCGGATGCAGCTTAGCTGAGCTCCGTCCACCCACGCCGTAATCCTGCTAAACATCCTGCATTATCCTGCCCGGAGAAGCCTCTGATCGCAGTGCCGATTGCCCCTCTCACTTAGGGGACCGGAGATCCCTACATCGGGACGATTGGCCCGGGGGCAGCGGGGATTCCAGCGCCGGTCCCGGCGCCGCTTGCCGCTCCGACCATTGCGGCCATCTTGGAGACTGGGAACCGGAGCTGCAGCGCGGCCCCCGCTTGCTGTGCGGCGAGCGGCGTCCGGGGTGGAGGTGCCCTGTGCCCCCCCCTGTGAGCTGCATGCCGGTGTGACCTGAGTCGGCGAGTGGAGACTGCTACCCCGCCCCCTCTACCCAGCGGCCGCCATCTTCCTGGCGCGGGGCTGGAGGTGCGGCGGTGCCTGTCCTGTGGCGCTGCTCGGGCCCTTGCCCAGTGATCCGCGGCGGGAGTGAGGCCCCGCTCGCTGCCGGCGAGATTGGACCCCGGAGAAGCTGGCCGTGTGAGGCCCTGGAGACCCGAGGCCGGGTAGCTACCACGGACCACGGACGGTGAGCGATCCGGCGGCTACCTCCTCCCCCCTGCTGTCCCTGTGAGAGTTTTGCCGGGCCGCGAATCAGTCCTTGGGAGCACTAGCGCCTGTGAGCACCCTGGGAACAGCCTTTCATTGCCGGGGAGCCTATATCGCGGAGGCGGGCCCCGGACAGTCATCCTTGGGACCCCGGAGACCGCATGACTGACTGCACGGCCGGGTCCTGGCTGCCCGGGGGTCGCTGGGTGCTGCCACGAGTGGGCGGAGATCTGTGCAGCGGAGGACCCGCATCTGGCCGGGGTTCGTGGCGTTGCTGCTCCCTCCACGTGGGGCTCACATATCAACGGACGCTGAACGCTCGGCCTGACCCTCAGTTTGTGCCTAGTGCCTTGCCGGCCACAGTGCCTCTACGGCCCCTGTCATCCTGGTCCCGCCTGGCGAGGCGGTTGTCGGCCCGGTTGGTGTGAGCTCCTCGTCCCTTCGCCGGCTGCACGGCCCGTGGTCTTCCCTCCTGATGGGCAAAGGCGGCCCGGGCGGGGCTGGCCCCAAGCAAGGCACCATTGACCAGTTCACTACGGCTGCGGGGGGCACTGCGAGTGGGGATGGCGGTGGCTCGACCCCGGACAATGCGGCCCTCCTGGTGGCGATTAACAGTGCCCGTGATACGCTAGATGCGAAGATCGGCGCGGTGGGGTCCGAAGTCTCCTTTTTGCGCCAAGATCTCAGACGAGCAGTGGACCGGATCACCGAGGCCGAAACGAGGGTCTCGACGGTGGAAGATTCCGTGACCTCCCTCCAAAAGAAAGTGAACAAACTCACGGTCATCACGCAGGACCTGGCCTCTAGAGCGGAAGATGCGGAAGGCCGAGCTCGAAGGAACAACCTACGCTTTGTGGGCCTGCCCGAGGGCTGCGAAGGGGTCTCAACGACGGATTTTATCACTAAGTGGCTCATAGATGTGATGCCTAACGATCTGCTATCCTCGGCCTTTGTGGTGGAACGGGCGCACAGGGCCCTGGCGCAGAGGCCCCCCCCGGGCGCGGCCCCAAGGCCCGTCATCGCCAGGATCATGAACTATGCCGACCGTGACGCCATACTGCGATTCGCCAGGTCACAGAAAGACAGTTTTGTACACGACTCCCGCTCTATCATGATATTCCCGGACTATACACGCCTGGTTCAACAGCAACGCCAATCCTTCATGGCTGCGAAGCGCAAACTTAGAGAACTGAACATACAATACATGCTGCTGTATCCAGCCCGGATACGCGTCATATACAACTCAAAGTCGCATTTCTTCTACACCCCTGAAGCGGTCTTCACTTGGACAGATGAGCGCCCACAGCTTCGAGCGCGTTCTCCATCGGCAATAGACTCAGACTCCTCCCGTGGCTCACGGAGTCAGCGGCCACGACGCACCAAATCTCAGAAGCGGCAGGGGCCGGGATCGGACAGGGCGTCGGCGAGCCCTGGGCGGCCACCTTGACGGATCCAGATCATCCCACAGCCCACATGGCAATCTGTAAGACACTGACAATGTTTGGATCCACATTAGTAATGTAGTTCTCTGGGCGGGCGGGGAGCTTGACTATGGGCCGCTAAGCCAAAGACCTATTGCACCCCCAGGTTTCTTAGAGTTATAGGGTGGGGTGGGAACCATTGGTGCGATACTCGGGGGCCCCCCGTTGGGGGTCTGCTACTATCCGTACCGCGACAGATGCTCCTTGTTCCTGGTAGTATCGGGTGGGGGGGTTTTCCCTTTGGGATTGCAGTTTTATGGGTTTTTTTTTTTTTCTTTCTTACGTTTTTGGTACATGCAGACAATGGGCTATTTTCCACATTTTCTTCTATGCAGATCTCCTTGCTTTATCCAACCCCTCCCAGGGACTAGATGGCGCCCGATGAAGTAGATCCCCTCGGAGACCTAATGGTAGTCTCATGGAATGTCCGGGGATTACTGAATAAAGTGAAACGAAGCGCAGTCCTACGACAGGCGAAGAGGTATGGGGCAGATATCCTGCTCTTACAAGAGACCCACTTATTGGGGACTAAAGTCCCATGCCTCGCCCGCTTCGGCTTTTATCACATTTACCACGCAGGGTTCACGAGAGGGTCCAGGGGAGTGGCTGTCCTTATCCACCGCAGGGTTCAATTTCAGTATATATCACATAGAGCAGATCCCGGGGGCCGATTCCTCTTTGTCACGGGTATGATTTATGGGGAACAGACCACCATTGGTAGCATCTATGCCCCTCCGCCACTAGGAGCTACTTTTGTTGAGAATCTTTTGGGGCTATGGGGAGCCATTCCAACGGGTTTGACCCTGATGGGGGGTGACTGGAACGACACCATGGGGCCGTTAGACCGACAGCGCAACTTAAATTCCCCTCAACCACCGGGCCCGACTAAACTATACACACTGGCATCAACGCTGGACTGGGCCGACATATGGCGAGAATTCCACCCTACAGAGCGGGACTATACATACCTTTCGACAGTCCATGGGTCACAATCTAGATTAGACTACTTTTTTGTCCCCCGGGTGTTTCTCCATAGATTTTCACAGATACGACATCAGCCCCGCGGACTATCAGATCATTCCCCGGTAGCAATGCGATTTCATACATGCTCACGTAGACCTCCATTTCGCTGGAGAATGTCCCCTTGGCACCTCCGAAATCCAGCCTATCAAGGTATGCTTAATACTGCGATCACTACTTATTTGGCAGACAACGGTCCCTCGGCCCCTTCGAGTACTACTCTCTGGGAAGCCCTAAAACCGACCGTCCGAGGTCACGAAATTAGCTATCGCACACAAGAGAAACGTACCCACCGCGAGCAACTTGATACCCTAGAGGCACGCCAGGCGACCCTGGCCTCCCAGCTTAGTTCCAATCCCAGTCCCATCATCCGCCGAAACCTGATCCTTGCACAACAATACTTATTGAATGAAGCCAAGGAGATTTGGGAGGCGTCACAGCATCGGATATATCTGTGGGGCGATAAATCAAGTAAAATGCTCCATCGACTGTGTCAAGCAGATGGCGCCCCGGCTATTACACCTACCATTCGGGGATTGGACGGGTCCCTATACACGGCACCCGGGGAGGTGGCGGGGGAATTTGCAAGGCATTTCACATCCGTATACGCCCAGCAGGAGCAGATCTCTGCCGAACTCATTGCGGAGTTCCTAGTGGACATTCCGCCTCGCCGGCTCCCCGACTCCGTCCGGGAGCGGCTGGAGACCCCAATTACACTTGAGGAACTGACCGGCGCCCTCAGTGCGTTGCAGCCTGGTCGTGCCCCAGGTCCCAATGGGTTTCCCATGGAATTCCTCCGATCCCATATGTCGCTTCTAGGGCCTCATTTATTGGCGACCATCACAGACGCTACAGACGCGGCAATTCTACCGCGGGACTGGCGACACGCGGAGATTGTGCTGTTCCTCAAGCCTGGCCGACCTCCGGAAGACCCATCTTCTTACCGCCCCATCTCCCTTATCAATTTTGAACCCAAATTACTAGGGAAGGTCCTGGCCGACCGCCTCAGGGGGTGTATCACGGACCTGGTCCACCCTGATCAGTCGGGCTTTATGCCACAGAGAGCCACTAGACACAATATCAGACGAGTCCATAACGCCATCGCTGCCGCCCCTACCCTTGGCCGACCCGCTGCTCTATTATTAGCTGATATAGACAAAGCATTTGATTCGCTGAGCTGGGTCTATCTTTTTCAACTGCTGGAGGCAATAAACTTTGGACCCCACTTCCTGACATATATACGCCTGTTATATACAGATTTGACAGCATCTGTTCGGATTGCGGGACACCGTTCTCGCCCCTTTCCGATTCAGAGGGGTACCCGTCAGGGCTGCCCACTGTCCCCATTGCTGTTTGCCTTAGCAGTCGAGCCGCTGGCGGCCTGGGTCAGAAGTGACCCGGTGCTCAGGGGTTCGACTGGTCCCGGACACGGTCAGATCGTATAGCATTGTATGCTGACGACGTTCTCTTCTTCATGACGGACCCATGGTACTCAGGACCCCGTATACTGCAAATTCTTAGGGTTTTTGGGGGCACCACGGGCCTCCACGCCAATCCTGCTAAATCCATCCTCTTTCCAGTGTGCGGACTCCAAGGCCGTGATACATGGGCCGCGCAGCTCTCCCGAGCCACAGATGGGTTCAAGTATTTGGGGATTTACATCTCCCCCAATCCCAAGATTTCATGGGCACATAATATCACCCCATTGTTGATCAGTCTCAAGAATGAAACAACGATATGGTCCGCTCTCCCTCTATCCATCTATGGGCGCTCAGCCATCTTTAAGATGGTTTCTTTGCCTCGGATCCTATACCGCCTCCAAAATTATCCTTATCCTATCCCACGCGCTTGGTTTGCACAGATGAATGCAATACAAAACAATTTCCTCTGGGGTGGGGGGGCCGTTCGCGTAGCACTCCGTACATGTACACAATCTACATATTGTGGGGGGATAGCGGCAGCGGATATCTACTCATACTATGTCGCGTCTCACATTCTTGTAATTAACGAATGGTGGTATAATTCTCCTACCGATCCAGCATATGCTATTGAGCACGCTGCAATGGAACAAACCCCGCTGCTCCACTTGCTTTATAGCTCCACACGGCTCGACCATATACCGCCGGCTGGTAAGGTAGCCATACAGCTATGGAGGGCTAAGACCAGACAAATGGGATGGAAAGGGAAACTTACCCATCAAACCCCCCTGTGGCACGGTACATACCTCAGAACTGCTACCGCATTGAGTGGGTTTCGGGGGTGGGACCTGGTGGGAATTTCGACCCTAGGGGACGTAATGAGGGGCACTGTCCTAAAATCATTTCAACAATTACAGACAGACTTTGACCTTCATAAGTCACAATTTTTTTAATTTCTACAGCTCCGACATGCGCTCTCCCCCCAGATCCGTAATATAGAGGTACTCCCCGAATTCCAGCCATTGGAAGGCCGCCTGCTTATGGGGGACCTTGGACTACACAAAATCAGACAAATATACCAAACACTGACGACCCACACTCCCACCACTCTCGACAAAACCCGACTAGCCTGGCAGGCAGACATTCCTGACTTAACGGACGATGACTGGACGGAAGCAATAACCAGCCCGAGGGGAGCGGCGGTTTCCGCACGCTACAGGCTCATCCAGTTTAAATACTTCCATAGAGTGTATTACACTAGGGTACGACTGTGGCGAATGGGGGTCATCCAGTCCCCGGTGTGTTTGCGGTGTGACAGAGAGGATGGGTCCTTCCTACATACGGTATGGGCCTGCACGGCCCTACAGCCCTTTTGGAATAGGGTTAGGTCATGTCTCAGTGAGGTGCTGGGGTGGGTGCTCCCACTTGATCCACGGCTATTCCTATTGCACTCCTCTGACGACATCGGGGGAACCGCTATAAACAACATCTGCTGTTCCTCGCCCTCACTATTGCCAAGCGGGACATCGCGCAGGGGTGGAAGGCGTCATCTCCCCGACTATAGGCAAATGGAAAAGCGCCATGGACACATGTATGGGTGCCGAGATTGCAGTCTTTGAGGCCCGGGGTTGCCCCAGGAAACATCGCAAGATTTGGTCACGATGGGCGACATATCGCGGTATTGACCTACCCCTCTACCGGAGAGGACCTGTAGATGGGATCCTCTGCTCCCTGCCAAATATCACCCCCTGCTATATCATGGGATTGTCTTATTGTTTTGTTGTAAAGTATATCTAGACTCTGCTGCATTATGTACGATATCACGGAGATGGACCACTGTCTGCATACTGTTTGAAGTTTTGTTTTGCCTGCATGTTTGGCGGGTAATGTTTATCATCATGAAACTGGTTATCGATGCGAAACGTATCCCTCTGTTCACGCACGCTATGATAGGGCGAACGCCCGATATACTGCAAAATAACCAAATAAAATTTGTTATTAAAAAAAAAAATGCTAAACATTAAATGGAGTACCGCATATTTCTAAAATATTTCTTAAAACCGTTTAAAAAGGCATTTAAAAACCCATTAGAATGCAAAAGGTACTGTACATTTGAAGCATTGCTTTTCATTTCAGGCATATATTTAAAATAAAATGCAATTTTAATGAAATATGCAGAAATATTTACATGTGACAAAATGATCGATAAGTTTTTTCAAAATCAAAAATCATTTTATGTCATGGAAATTAATGAATTTTTTTAGACTAACACGATGAAAAAAGTGTCTGAGGAAGTACCGCGAAGTCTGTACTATAAGGCTAGTTCTACTTGAAGCAGATTAAAGTGCCATATTAGTTCGAAAAAAGGGAAAAAGTTCAATTTTTGGAAGAGTTCCAAGTTTTTGAAGTATGAAGGCCAAATTGTTACTGCATCTCTGGAACACTGTGGGCTGAATCAGAGTCAGTTTACGGGTCTGGTGTAAACATGAGATCATCTATTTCTGTAGACAAAACATCGTCCACTGAGGTTGGTGTCAGTTGGAACACCTCGTGTAGTAGATTAATTGGTCTAAATGACAGGAACCACGTGGTATTAAGTTCCCGTAGACGAGTCATGCCCAAAAGCTGTACTATTCGCTCACTGCACTTTCGTTCACGGAGAGCTTTCTCCATTTCGCTCGGAGTGATGTCTGCGAATAGGCTGGCCATAGCGTAATAGCAGGAAGAGAAATAGAATTCCGGCAACAAGTGCTAGAATTAATGGTATGCCACCAAACACCGAATGTGCAAAGTTCGGGATGATTCCGAGTATTGCCTGGAAAGGTGCTAACAGACCGGTACAGATGCTCTTAAATACATGTACAATTCCACTTGTATCAGACATGTTGAAGATACGTGTTATCATTTCTACGAAATGTATAGGGCAGTTTGTACGTATTAAAGTCTGTATCTCAGCCGAAGTCCTTGCTACTTGTAGATCATAGCAAAACCAAAGGGGATGATGGACGGAGTGTTGAACATTGCAAGCACTCACCCCCAGTCAACTGATCTGGGTTTAATCCATCATCATTCTTTAGCTCACTCCGCCACCCCAGTTCAGACATGGCCATATGCAAATCAGTTTGACCCTGTGCCTCATGGGAACAGTCCAGCCCGAACTGCCAAGCCATGTCTTCCCTGGACCGGAAACAAGCATCCTGGGACCGGTTTCTGGCTTACAGCCGTCATCAGCCAGGCTATCTTCAATCCAGTGGCAAAGTGAGCAAGGGACCCACGTCTGGGCATACCCTGCCAACTTAGGGCAAACATAGCAAAACCAAAGGGGATGATGGACGGAGTGTTGAACATTGCTTTGTTCGCCCTAAGTTGGCAGGGTATGCCCAGACGTGGGTCCCTTGCTCCGTCCATCATCCCCTTTGGTATCACTTGTAGATCATAAGTTTCTTTGGCCGAGGTCAAAGGCACTGTTTGCTGTAAAAGCATGGCTTTCATTCTGCTTAAAGTATCAAATCTTATAAAAGAGACGTTCAGCGAAGGCCATAGAGGCGACTCCCTGACTGTGTCTATTGGGGAAAACAATACTTGCATACAGCAAGTGACCCTGGAGTTGACCGTTACTAGATATGGGATGCCTGGCGACATGCCGCAGCAACTTTGATCATTCAACATGAGGTAACTCCCATTAGAAAGTTGTCCAAACGTTGGATTAATCACAGCAGCTGGTGTACCCTGCTGACCTGACATATAAGTGAACCGCTCAGTGCACGTTTACAGTGTGTACCGCTCAAAAACACTTCATGATCCCCACTCCAACATCTATATGTATACGGTAAATCCCAAGATGTCTTAATGTATTCCTTACCCAACCTTTCATATTTGCCTGCTTGCATTTGTGTGAGGCAATACTGAAACTGAACACGACCCACGGCCAGTTCTCCTGCCTCCACTGCCGCCAGACCCTCACCGCCACCCCGGCCTCCAACACCGCCGACGCCAGCACCGGCGACACCCTAAAATGCATCCTCCTCAACGTACGCTCTGTACACAAACACGCCATGGAAATCTGGAACCTACTCGACTCTCTTTCGCCCGACATCGCCTTCTTCACAGAGACCTGGACCAACGCATCCTCCGCCCCCGACATCAGCACCGCCATCCCAGACGGATACAAGATCCAGAGGAAAGACCGCCTCAACCACCCAGGAGGGGGCCTCGCCATCGCCCACAAGAGCACCCTCCGCCTCACCACCTCCAGCGAAACCTTTCCCTCCGCCGAACACCTGCACTTCAAGATCCAGACCACCCCCAAAGCCACACTCCGAGGAACCCTCGTCTACAGACCCCCCGGCCCCCGAACACCCTTCGCCGCCACCATCACCGACTTCATCGCACCCCACGCGATCGCCTCAACAAACTACATACTCATTGGAGACCTGAACTTCCACCTCGACAACCCCAGCGACCCCAACTCCACTATCCTTCGTGACAACCTCGCCAGCATCGGACTTAAACAACTCGTCAACACACCGACCCACAGAGCTGGACACACCCTCGACCCCATCTTCGCGGCAGGAAACAGCATCCATTTCAGCCACACAACGCAGCCGCCATGGACCGACCACCACTGCGTACACTTCGCCATCAACAAACCCAAGGCACCCAAACCAGCCCCACGCCCACCACGAAGGAATTGGAGAAAGGTTACCGACGAGCAACTTAACTCCACCCTCAACCGAGACAACCACACCTGGGCACCCGACGCAAACAGCGCAAACGACGCAGCCAGAGAACTCCACACCTGGATCTCCAACTGCGTAGATGAGCTCGCCCCGCTACGCAACCCCGACAGACAACGCCCCAGGAAAGCCGCCTGGTTCACAACCGCTCTCCAGGAAGCCAGACGCACCTGCAGACGCCTGGAGAAGAACTGGAGAAACACCAAGACAACCGAAAACCACACCACCTACAAGCAGGGGCGTAACAAACACCCCCGCAGCCCCCGCGGTGCGGGGGGGCCCCCAGCCTTCAGTACATGAAGGGGGCCCCCTCAGCTCATCGGTAGAAAGCTGTTTGTCTCTTGCTCTAAAGCAGCTGCAGCCTGCTCTGAGCTCCTCGCGCTGCTGACCTAGGGCTGAAGAGAAACAATGTAACAAGTTACATTGTTTCTCTTCAGTCAGAGCGCACCAGGCCGGAAAAAGTCTGGCGGTGGGGGTCCCCAGAGAGAGCATTGTGAATCTCAGGGTCGCTGGGGACACTGGGACATGCAGGCTGTGCATTCATCCTTTGCCTACTGCAGGGCCGGACCCTGCCTGCCTGTCAGAGATGTCCCGCCAAAGGACCGTCCTCCTGCTGCTGCTCTGGGCAGGGGTGGTACGGGCCAGCAGCAAAGAGGTAAGAGTGGACAGGAGCAGGTGAGAAGGGGGCCTGCCAACCCAATCTATTTTTGTGGGGAATAACGAAGTTTCTCCAGTTTTCCTAACAACTCATTGTTTTGTTGTTGTATATTAAGACGAAAAACATATAATCAAGGTGTGCAGTCCAGGTATCCAGCGTAGAGAGAGAGTGGAGAGAGAGAGAGAGTGGAGAGAGAGAGTGGAGAGAGAGAGTGGAGAGAGAGAGAGCGTAGAGAGAGAGTGGAGAGAGAGAGAGCGTAGAGAGAGAGTGGAGAGAGAGAGTGGAGAGAGAGTGGAGAGAGAGAGAGTGGAGAGAGAGTAGAGAGAGAGCGTAGAGAGAGACAGTGGAGCGAGAGAGAGTGGAGAGAGAGAGAGTGGAGCGAGAGAGCGTAGAGAGAGAGAGAGAGCGTAGAGAGAGTGGAGAGAGAGACAGTGGAGAGAGAGACAGTGGAGAGAGAGAGAGACAGTGGAGAGAGACAGTGGAGAGAGTGGAGAGAGAGAGCGTAGAGAGAGAGAGTGGAGAGAGAGAGTGGAGAGAGTAGAGAGAGAGAGTGGAGAGAGAGTGGAGAGAGACAGTGGAGAGAGACAGTGGAGAGAGTGGAGAGAGAGAGTAGAGAGAGAGCGTAGAGAGAGACAGTGGAGAGAGAGAGACAGTGGAGAGAGAGAGACAGTGGAGAGGGAGAGTGGAGAGAGAGCGTGGAGAGAGAGCGTAGAGAGAGAGAGCGTAGAGAGAGTGGAGAGAGACAGTGGAGAGAGAGAGAGAGTGGAGAGAGAGAGAGAGACAGTGGAGAGAGGAGTTAGAGAGTGGAGAGAGAGACAGTGGAGAGAGACAGTGGAGAGAGTGGAGAGAGAGAGACAGTGGAGAGAGAGAGAGCATAGAGAGAGAGAGTGGAGAGAGAGAGACAGTGGAGAGAGACAGTGGAGAGAGAGAGAGCATAGAGAGAGAGAGTGGAGAGAGAGAGACAGTGGAGAGAGACAGTGGAGAGAGTGGAGAGAGAGAGAGAGTAGAGAGAGAGCGAGAGAGAGACAGTGGAGAGAGAGAGACAGTGGAGAGAGAGAGAGAGAGTGTGGAGAGAGAGCGTGGAGAGAGAGCGTAGAGAGAGAGTGGAGAGAGAGAGCGTAGAGAGAGAGAGAGAGTGGAGAGAGAGTGGAGAGAGACAGTGGAGAGAGTGGAGAGAGAGAGAGAGTGGAGAGAGAGAGACAGTGGAAAGAGAGAGGAGAGAGAGTGGAGAGAGAGAGAGCGTAGAGAGAGAGTGGAGAGAGAGAGACAGTGGAAAGAGACAGTGGAGAGAGAGAGAGTAGAGAGAGAGCGTAGAGAGAGAGAGTGGAGAGAGAGAGAGCGTAGAGAGAGAGTGGAGAGAGAGAGCGTAGAGAGAGACAGTGGAGAGAGAGAGACAGTGGAGAGAGAGAGTGGAGAGAGAGAGAGAGAGAGTAGAGAGAGAGCGTAGAGAGAGACAGTGGAGAGAGAGAGACAGTGGAGAGAGAGAGAGTGGAGAGAGAGAGCGTAAAGAGAGAGAGCGGAGAGAGAGACAGTGGAGAGAGAGTGGAGAGAGAGAGTGGAGAGAGCGTAGAGAGAGAGAGTGGAGAGAGAGTGGAGAGAGAGAGCGTGGAGAGAGAGAGAGAGAGAGTGGAGAGAGAAAGAGAGTGGAGAGAGAGAGCGGAGAGAGAGATAGTGGAGAGAGAGTGGAGAGAGAGAGCGTGGAGAGAGAGAGCGTAGAGAGAGAGAGAGAGAGTGGAGAGAGAGAAAGAGAGTGGAGAGAGATAGTGGAGAGAGAGAGAGTGGAGAGAGCGTGGAGAGAGAGACAGTAGAGAGAGAGAGAGTGGAGAGAGAGAGAGAGAGAGTGGAGAGAGAGAGAGCGGAGAGAGAGAGCGGAGAGAGAGAGAGTGGAGAGAGAAAGAGAGTGGAGAGAGAGAGTGGAGAGAGAGAGTGGTGGAGAGCGAGAGTGGAGAGAGAGAGAGGAGAGAGAGTTGAGAGAGAGTGGGGAGGAGAGATAGAGAGTGGAGAGAGTGGAGGGAGAGAGAGACTGGAGAGAGAGAGAGAGACTGGAGAGAGAGAGACAGTGGAGAGAGAGAGACAGTAGAGAGAGAGAGACAGTAGAGAGAGAGTGGAGAGAGAGAGAGAGTGGCGAGAGAGAGAGTGGAGAGAGGGAGAGCGTGGAGACAGAGAGCGTGAGAGAGAGAGCTTTGAGAGAGAGAGCGAGAGAGAGAGAGCGAGAGAGAAAGAGTGGAGAGAGAGTGTGGAGAGGGGAGACCGTGGAGAGAGAAAGAGTGGAGAGACAGTGGAGAGAGAGTGGAGAGACAGTGGAGAGAGAGTGGAGAGAGCGTAGTGAGAGAGAGTGGAGAGAGAGTGGAGGGAGGGAGAGAGTGGAGAGAGAGTGGAGAGAGAGAGAGAGCATAGAGAGAGAGAGCGTAAAGAGAGTGGAGAGAGAAAGAGAGTGGAGAGAGAGAGAGAAAGTGGAGAGAGTGGAGAGAGAGAGACAGTGGAGAGAGAGTAGAGAGAGAGCGAATAAAGAGAGTGGAGAGAGAGAGCGAGAGTGGAGAGAGAGAGCGTAGAGAGAGAGAGAGAGAGAGAGAGTGGAGAGAGAGAGAGAGTGGAGAGAGAGAGAGAGAGAGAGAAAGTGGAGAGAGAAAGAGAGTGGGGACAGAGAGAGAGAGTGGAGAGACAGTGGAGAGAGAGGAGAGAGTAGAAAGAGAGACTGACTGACTGAGCGACTGAGATACTGACTGACTAAGAGACTGACTGACAGAGACTAAGAGAGACTGACTGACTGAGAGACTGACTGACTGACTGACAGAGAGAGAGACAGATTGAGAGAGAGACTGCCTGACTGAGGTAGAGAGAGACTGACTGTCTGAGAGAGAGAGACTGACAGAGAGAGAGACTGACTGAGAGAGAGACTTAGAGAGAGACTGATTGACTGCGAGAGAGACTGACTGACTGAGAGACTGACTGACTGACAGAGAGAGAGAGACAGATTGAGAGAGAGACTGCCTGACTGAGGTAGAGAGAGACTGACTGTCTGAGAGAGAGAGACTGACAGAGAGAGAGACTGACTGAGAGAGAGACTTAGAGAGAGACTGATTGACTGCGAGAGAGACTGACTGACTGAGAGACTGACAGAGAGACTGACTGAGAGAGAGAGAGACTGACTGAGAGAGAGACTGACTGACTGACAGAGAGAGACTGACTGACTGAGAGTGGAGAGAGAGACAGTGGAGAGAGAGACAGTGGAGAGAGAGAGAGACAGTGGAGAGAGACAGTGGAGAGAGTGGAGAGAGAGAGCGTAGAGAGAGAGAGTGGAGAGAGAGAGTGGAGAGAGAGAGTGGAGAGAGTAGAGAGAGAGAGTGGAGAGAGAGTGGAGAGAGACAGTGGAGAGAGACAGTGGAGAGAGTGGAGAGAGAGAGTAGAGAGAGAGCGTAGAGAGAGACAGTGGAGAGAGAGAGACAGTGGAGAGAGAGAGACAGTGGAGAGGGAGAGTGGAGAGAGAGCGTGGAGAGAGAGCGTAGAGAGAGAGAGCGTAGAGAGAGTGGAGAGAGACAGTGGAGAGAGAGAGAGAGTGGAGAGAGAGAGAGAGACAGTGGAGAGAGGAGTTAGAGAGTGGAGAGAGAGACAGTGGAGAGAGACAGTGGAGAGAGTGGAGAGAGGGAGACAGTGGAGAGAGACAGTGGAGAGAGAGAGAGCATAGAGAGAGAGAGTGGAGAGAGAGAGACAGTGGAGAGAGACAGTGGAGAGAGAGAGAGCATAGAGAGAGAGAGTGGAGAGAGAGAGACAGTGGAGAGAGACAGTGGAGAGAGTGGAGAGAGAGAGAGAGTAGAGAGAGAGCGTAGAGAGAGACAGTGGAGAGAGAGAGACAGTGGAGAGAGAGAGACAGTGGAGAGAGAGAGACAGTGGAGAGAGAGAGAGTGGAGAGAGAGAGCGTAAAGAGAGAGAGCGTAGAGAGAGACAGTGGAGAGAGAGAGACAGTGGAGAGAGAGAGAGTGGAGAGAGAGAGCGTAAAGAGAGAGAGCGGAGAGAGAGACAGTGGAGAGAGAGTGGAGAGAGAGAGTGGAGAGAGCGTAGAGAGAGAGAGTGGAGAGAGAGTGGAGAGAGAGAGAGTGGAGAGAGAGAGAGTGGAGAGAGAGAGCGTGGAGAGAGAGAGAGAGAGTGGAGAGAGAAAGAGAGTGGAGAGAGAGAGCGGAGAGAGAGATAGTGGAGAGAGAGTGGAGAGAGAGAGCGTGGAGAGAGAGAGCGTAGAGAGAGAGAGAGAGTGGAGAGAGAGAAAGAGAGTGGAGAGAGATAGTGGAGAGAGAGAGAGTGGAGAGAGCGTAGAGAGAGAGAGAGTGGAGAGAGAGACAGTAGAGAGAGAGAGAGTGGAGAGAGAGAGAGAGAGAGTGGAGAGAGAGAGAGGGAGAGAGAGAGAGCGGAGAGAGAGAGAGTGGAGAGAGAAAGAGAGTGGAGAGAGAGAGTGGAGAGAGAGAGTGGTGGAGAGCGAGAGTGGAGAGAGAGAGAGGAGAGAGAGTTGAGAGAGAGTGGGGAGGAGAGATAGAGAGTGGAGAGAGTGGAGGGAGAGAGAGACTGGAGAGAGAGAGAGAGAGACTGGAGAGAGAGAGACAGTGGAGAGAGAGAGACAGTAGAGAGAGAGTGGAGAGAGAGAGAGTGGCGAGAGAGAGAGTGGAGAGAGGGAGAGCGTGGAGACAGAGAGCGTAGAGAGAGAGAGCTTTGAGAGAGAGAGAGCGTAGAGAGAGAGAGCGTAGAGAGAAAGAGTGGAGAGAGAGTGTGGAGAGGGAGACCGTGGAGAGAGAAAGAGTGGAGAGACAGTGGAGAGAGAGTGGAGAGACAGTGGAGAGAGAGTGGAGAGAGCGTAGTGAGAGAGGAGTGGAGAGAGAGTGGAGGGAGGGAGAGAGTGGAGAGAGAGTGGAGAGAGAGAGAGAGCATAGAGAGAGAGAGCGTAAAGAGAGTGGAGAGAGAAAGAGAGTGGAGAGAGAGAGAGAAAGTGGAGAGAGTGGAGAGAGAGAGACAGTGGAGAGAGAGTAGAGAGAGAGCGAATAAAGAGAGTGGAGAGAGAGAGCGAGAGTGGAGAGAGAGAGCGTAGAGAGAGAGAGAGAGAGAGAGAGAGTGGAGAGAGGGAGAGCGTGGAGACAGAGAGCGTAGAGAGAGAGAGCTTTGAGAGAGAGAGAGCGTAGAGAGAGAGAGCGTAGAGAGAAAGAGTGGAGAGAGAGTGTGGAGAGGGAGACCGTGGAGAGAGAAAGAGTGGAGAGACAGTGGAGAGAGAGTGGAGAGACAGTGGAGAGAGAGTGGAGAGAGCGTAGTGAGAGAGAGTGGAGAGAGAGTGGAGGGAGGGAGAGAGTGGAGAGAGAGTGGCGAGAGAGAGAGAGCATAGAGAGAGAGAGCGTAAAGAGAGTGGAGAGAGAAAGAGAGTGGAGAGAGAGAGAGAAAGTGGAGAGAGTGGAGAGAGAGAGACAGTGGAGAGAGAGTAGAGAGAGAGCGAATAAAGAGAGTGGAGAGAGAGAGCGAGAGTGGAGAGAGAGAGCGTAGAGAGAGAGAGAGAGAGAGAGAGTGGAGAGAGAGAGAGAGTGGAGAGAGAGAGAGAGAGAGAGAGAAAGTGGAGAGAGAAAGAGAGTGGGGACAGAGAGAGAGAGTGGAGAGACAGTGGAGAGAGAGGAGAGAGTAGAAAGAGAGACTGACTGACTGAGCGACTGAGATACTGACTGACTAAGAGACTGACTGACAGAGACTAAGAGAGACTGACTGACTGAGAGACTGACTGACTGACTGACAGAGAGAGAGACAGATTGAGAGAGAGACTGCCTGACTGAGGTAGAGAGAGACTGACTGTCTGAGAGAGAGAGACTGACAGAGAGAGACTGACTGAGAGAGAGACTTAGAGAGAGACTGATTGACTGCGAGAGAGACTGACTGACTGAGAGACTGACTGACTGACAGAGAGAGAGAGACAGATTGAGAGAGAGACTGCCTGACTGAGGTAGAGAGAGACTGACTGTCTGAGAGAGAGAGACTGACAGAGAGAGAGACTGACTGAGAGAGAGACTTAGAGAGAGACTGATTGACTGCGAGAGAGACTGACTGACTGAGAGACTGACAGAGAGAGAGACTGACTGAGAGAGAGACTGACTGAGAGAGAGACTGACTGACTGACAGAGAGAGACTGACTGACTGAGGTAGAGAGAGAGACTGACTGACAGAGAGAGACTGACTGACAGAGAGAGTCTGACAGAGAGAGACTGACAGAGAGAAAGAGACTGACCGAGAGAGAGAAAGACAGATTGAGAGAGAGAGAGACTGACTGACTGACTGAGGTAGAGAAAGACTGACTGACAGAGAGAGACTGACAGAGAGACTGTCAGAGAGAGACTGACTGCGAGACTGACAGAGAGAGAGAGACTGACAGAGAGAGAGAGACTGACAGAGAGAGAGAGACTGACTGAGAGAGAGACTGACTGACAGAGAGAGACTGACTGAGAGAGAGACTGACTGACTGACAGAGACTGACTGACTGACAGAGAGACTGACTGACTGACAGAGAGAGACTAACTGAGAGAGAGAGAGAGAGAGACTGACAGAGAGAGAGACAGAGAGAAAGAGACTGACAGAGAGACTGACTGATTGAGAGAGACTGACAGAGAGAGAGAGACTGACTGAGAGAGAGACTGACTGACAGAGAGACTGACTGACAGAGAGACTGACTGGCAGAGAGAGAGAGAGAGACTGACTGACTGAGAGACTGACAGAGAGAGAGACTGACTGACAGAGAGAGAGAGACTGACTGAGAAAGAGAGAGAGAGAAACTGACAGAGCGAGACTGACTGATAGAGAGAAATACTGACAGAGAGAGAGAGACTGACTGAGAGAGAGAGACTGACTGAGAGAGAGAGACTGACTGAGAGAGAGACTGACTGAGAGAGAGACTGACTGAGAGAGAGACTGACTCAGAGAGATGTACTGACTGACTGAGAGAGAGACTGACAGAGAGAGTGTCTGAGAGAGACTGACAGAAAGAGAGAGACTGATTGACTGACTAACTGAGAGAGACTGACTGACTGAGAGAGAAACTGACTGAGAGAGACTGACTGACTGAGAGAGACTGAATGTCTGACTCACGCCTACAAATGCCTACACAACAACGGACCCAAATACCTCAACGACAGAATCAACTTCCACGTACCCAAAAGAAACCTCCGATCTTCCAACCTCGCACTGGCCGAAACCCCGCGCATCCACAGAGCCAGAGCAGGCGGAAGATCCTTCTCTCACATTGCAGCCAAGAACTGGAACGAGCTACCGGCAGACATCAGACGCGCCCCCTCCCTGAACACCTTCAGGAAGACCCTCAAGACCTGGCTCTTCGGCTAAACAGATCTGCAGACACCCCCCTCAGCGCCTTGAGACCCTCACGGGTGAGTAGCGCGCTTACAATTCCCTGATTGATTGATTGATTGAAAAGTAGTCACAGGTAATGTGATTTTGCCATGAATGAGCCATTCTGTAGCTGGTTTTTCTGCCACTGTGAATGGTAACTTTTCCAGTTTTTCAATGTTCAGCACTGTATACCTTGCTCCTCTTTGTGCCAGTTCGATCTGTTTTTCAGTTAGATTGTAGTTTGCAAACAGAGCCGACGTGTTGATGAAACGCCAAGGCACATAGCCCGCTCGCAAAGATTGCAGCGTCCAGCTAAATAACACAATAGAACGTAATTGAGATTGGCCTTGCTGTAACATTGCCAAATCTTGTTCTAGTATGTCGATAGCAGAGGATACAATGCCATCCAATGAATATATTCTGGAGGACAAAGTTGTTAACCCATTGTCGACCACAGAGAGGGTTTTCTCTAAATTAATATGATCAAGTTCACGTATTCGTTCTGCGGCCTCCATCTGTGACACCTTCCATGCTTCATTATAGGCAGCATAAATGCCGGCATATATGAAACGTTTTTGACGCGGTTTTCTTGGACAAGGAAGAATTCCCTAAGGTCTGCGTCCTTTTTATGTAAGGTTAAGTGTTGTTTCACATCCTGTAGTGTAGATTTCTGAAGCCAATCGAGGCATAATTTACCTACACTGTATGTTGTTACTACCCCCGGATGCTGTCTTTGGACGTATCTTGGGTCTGGCCTATGAATAGTAAAGCCCTGAGTTTTATTCAGGAATCTTTCCTGACAGTTGTTCGTGTCTGTGGGCCAGATCAACCATTTTCTCCAATCAGGATTAGATCTGTTGAGTTGTAGTATATTGTCAACTGTCACCACTGCCTGTGTATTATTATCAGTGGCAGGTGTTGGTACAGTAGGTGTGTTCATCTCCTTGATCTTGGCTAGTCCAAGACAAGATGTTTGTTGGACAGTTTCATTCAAAAACATTATTTGTTCAGGGATGATGCAGGCTCTAAATAAAGCTTCTATCCCTTGCACTTGCCAATCTTTAGTACCCCAGACAGTTTTTGTGTCTATTGTGTCTTTCCAAAAGTCGAAACCCTGTCTAGACAGTTGGGCAATAAATGCTGCAGAGTAAATCTGTTTCGTATTAGTTAACATAATTTTCAGTCCTGTCTTGTTTACATTTTTATAGTAAAACATTTCTGGATCAGATGTATTGTACCCTGAAAAATATGGAAACTTGTTAGCAAATGTTTTTGAACTACCTTGTGGTGGTGTAGGACAATGCTCCCATTGGTTAAACATAAACACATTTCTAGGGTATGCAGATTTATGCAAATAATGATGACCATAGTGGTTATAGCAATACATTTGTTCATAGTCTGATGAACCCTCTAAATCTTCATTTTTAGAAAATGCAGCAGATTTTTCTAGGTCAAACATTATGTCGTTAACAGTCTCAAAGTCCCAATCATCTGAATAGGTACTGGACGTAATTAGATCACTTAGTGAAATTTTAAACAAATGTGGAATGTTCAATTGTTCCGTCGGGCCGAAGACATCAAAATCTGTTTTGTCCCACACTATACCATCCTGTATAGGAACAGCTGTGATGTTCACTGATGACAAGTCTCTTGCTTCACGATGGGAAGATTTATGAGGTTTTAAAAGTACGTTCACGTCTTTTCCTTCAGTATTCACATGGATGTATCTACCACTAATAAGCACGCTTACAGTTGTAACCAAAGCTAGCCAGAGCAGGAAAACAAAAAGTCCAGATATAATCCAGGGTTCAATCCATGGAGAAACCAAATAAGTCTTTTTCAGAAAGTGAAGAAAGTCTTGTACTTGCTGCTTGAATTTCAATGATGCTGGCGTCGTTTCAGGTTCACTCGGATCTTCTGAGAACGTATCAAAGATAATGAAATAGCCAGAAGCAGTTCTGTCAATTGTTGGAATTGCATCAGGATTTGTAGAAATCGCAGGAACCAGTTGATCACTTGCTACATTGGTGTAGACAGGTGTATTTGGACGAACTGTTACTTGATTTTCAAGAGGGATGAGTTCCATAGCATTTGTTGCTTAGTCCTCCATCTGTTACAGCTGAATTCTCGATTGTTATCAGTCTTTTAGTCTGAACCTCTTGGATAGTAGCGAGAGGAGTGTGTCTGCTACTAGGTCAGAGTCCACGAGGCCTACTATTTAGTATTGGCCACATACTGTGGTTTGATGAGGTCGATGGACACAAATCTTTTCTCCTTTCTTCCAGCAAGGGGCGGCAGAAGTACTGTTCTTGTTCCTTGAACTGCTAGGACAGGTACTGGTTGTCTGTAAGAAGGTCCAAATTCCTTCTTGTCCGCAATCTTTTCTCTGACTAGATCCCCAACTTTTGGAATCCAGACAGGCCTTGCTGGGACCGCCGGTTATTCCCCAGTGGTGGTTGGCTGTAGGAATACGTTGCTTTGTTTCGTTCTTAACTCATTCAGTTCCTGTAAAACAGCCAAACGATCTTTGATATCAAATGTTTTATTTTCCACCACTGTGCCTACGTGATCGAGATCTGGTACCCACATTCTTGTCCCAAATAGGACCTCATATGGAGTGACCCCCCCTAGAGAACTTCTTGGCAGATTATTTAATGAGCGCTGGACCCCATTGAGATGTTTGACCCACCCATCACCCGAACCTAATACCCTAGCTGTTATAGACTGCTTTATGTCCCGGTTTTTCCTTTCCACTACCGAATTTCCCTCAGGATGGAATGGAGAGGAGTACCGCAATGCAACGCCCAGACTGGCCATGGCTTCTTTGTAAGCCCGAGAGCTAAACGCAGGGCCCTGGTCAGAATGTAGCGTGCCTATTGCGTATGTGCCGATAAAGACTCGCAAATCTTTTATAACAGTTCGAGCGTCAGCCGAGCACTGAGGCCATATCCATAGGAACCTTGAGTCAATATTTGTGGGATTGCATTTGTCCAGAAGGACGCGTGCGCGTAGATAGTCTAATACTGTCTAACAGTGGTGTCTGTACTGGGCAGCTGCATTCACAGCATGGTGTCTGGTGGCATTCTCGCTGTAGTTTACAGTCTAAGCAGTTGTTGATGAATATGTGAATTTCTGTATTCATTCCAGGCCACCAATACATCTCTTTTAACGTCAAAATTGTTTTAGAGATCACTTGATGTGACAGACCCTCCCCCAAATGTGTTTCATAAATCAAGGCTGCTCTACGTTCCATGTTTGGGATTACCCTATCCCCCACTCCAGGGATTCGAGCAAAAGGAACGTTGTTCGCATCAATTACATAAGAGTACTTGAGTGGAAACTTTTTGGTAACGCTGCACTGCTGCCTTTGCTTGAAGCATTGACAGCCAACATTATCTCACCGTCTATTTTTGTTTTTGAACGAGTGATCGCAGCTACGGAAGCCGTCTGAACAGCCCCCTTTGCGGCTTCGTCAGCCAATGAATTCCTGCAACGTGAACGCCATCACGTTGATGACTCAGTGTGTGGATCAAGTGAGCCTTTAGTAGTTCGTTTTTCAACTGAACTACTTGTTCCCAAAGCATTTTGTGCTTTATTGTGCCACCTTTAGCATCTTTGAAACCATTTTCAAGCCAGTTTTATATATAGTCATTATACGACTGAACACAGTAAAAGGAATCGCACACTATCAGTGTGGGGAATTCTCGATCTGTACTTTCAAGTGCCAGTTTGAATGCTTGTAGTTCAGCTCGCTGAGCAGTACAATCCCCTAGAGATTGAGTTTTTGTGACCATAGGTCTGAAGATGCCATCTCGCATGCGACCTTTAACGATTGCACACGCTGCACTGTAAGCTTGCTTACTCCCTGTTGCGGGCTGTGCGGATCCGTCAGTGTAAATTATGAATTCGTACTGATCGAGAGGCAGAATTTTAGTAGGCAGAGGACATTCTTGTTCATATTGCAGGAATGCTTGTGTTTTTAAATCTGGATCAAAAACCTATTCAACATCTGTTGCAGCAAGAGAATTAACCCACTGTATCCATCTGGGATGTAATGCTTTAGCATTTGGAATGCTTGCTTTTGTGACCGCTTCTAAAGCTGGTACTGGGGTTACGACAATAATGCGTTTCCCTTGGGCTAAGGCTCTTTCTTTTGCTACAGCGGTTTGAACTGCTGTTAGAATTTTTCAGTTGAACTGAAGCGCATTTCCGCTTGTGTGTACAGATGAGATTTGTATGCAATTAGTATTTTCTCACCCTCACTGAAGGTTAAGTAGGTGAATCCGCATTGACCCAAAATTATTCGGATCACCAGGTTGTCGTTGACTTACGCGTGTTTGTAAGTGATTTGTTGCTAACATGTTAGCCTGGAGTGAACGCAAGATTTCTGTGTGTTCTTGTGTCCAATTCTTGATTGAATAATCAGGTTTGATTAATGCGTAGAGAGGTTTAACCCTTTCTGCGAAATTTAGAATGTATGTTCTTCCAAAATTTAGGAAACCCAGGATGGATTGTAAGTTTTTCAGCGTTTTAGGAGGTTGGAGCAGCGCACATTTTTCTAGAAAGTTAGCTGCCAAGCTCTTGCCTTCACTTGAAAGCTCATATCCTAGAAATAGGACATTGAGATGGGCAATTCTGGACTTTTTAAAGTTGAATTTGTAGCCCTCAGAGGCGAAGCCCAGTATAATGGTGCTCACCCTGTTCAAGTGTTTGTCCAGGTCATCGTCCGTCAGATAGATGTCATCGACATAGGACAATGCCTCATTGTCATAAATTTGTAGTAACTCCGTTATCCTCGCTGAGAATAAACCTGGGCTGTTCTTGAACCCTTGGGAGTCGACAAAAGTGACGCTGGGTCCCCATTATGGAGAATGCTGTTAAGTACCTGCTTTCAGGTGCTATGTTTTGACAAAAGAAACCATTTGAGATGTCTAATGTTGTTTTGTATTTTTTACGCACAATGTTATTCATTAATGTTGTGCAATGTGCATTTTGCACTGCAAAAGTTTTAGAACAAGTGTTTAAGTGTCTGTAATCCAAAACTAGACGATATGTATTGTCTGGTTTGGAGACAGGAAACAAAGGATTGTTCATTGAGGAGGTGCATGTTTCAATCACCCCTTGGTATTCAAGTTGATCTAAGATCTCCCTGACCTGTTTTTTAGCTTCTTGCTTTATTGGGTACTGCCTTTGTGCAGTTGGTTCATGTTTCAGATGTATTTTATGGTGAGGTGAGTCCTCATCCCATCCTACATGATTTTTATATAATGCTGGGGCCTGGGCTACTGCCCATTTCCTGGCATATGTATATTTTAGGTGAATTGGAATATGGTTGGAGAAGGCAGGCATAATAATGTCCTCGCCATGTGGGCACTCCCTGACAAATTGTGGTGGCCAGTCTTTTTCTGCTAGAAGTATGTCATAGCCCCTCGATAGTCTTTCCCAAAAAGTGCTTTCACCTGTCTAGGTATGTCTCCCTCCATCCGGAGTGTTATTTCATATAACTTTTGTGGAGTACTAACCCTGGTGTCTACAGTCTCAACTGTAATGTACTCATTCAAGTCCACTATCTCCAGAAGTTCCTTCAGGTTCTGGCGAACTATTGTGACTTCTTCTGCACTGTCCAGCATTGTCTGAGCCCATTCTCCGTTCTTGAGTTGTGTTCTCAGTATTCTCTGCATGTCTGATCTTCAGACCTGCTACTTTCTTTTTGGAGAATTGAGGTTTTGCTTTATTTTTCGTAGCGTGTTTGTCGTCTTTCGATTTCACGCGTTCTTCTCTATGTTCTGACCGTCTTCTTCTTTCCGAAGTCTGTGATGAGATCTGAAAGGGACGAGAGGAGCGTGTATCAGTATCTTGATACCTATCAGGTTTTCTTAAATTATCCCTATTCCTGAGGTTATACCTCCTTTCAGAGGGCTCCTTTTGAGGAGACCTACCTCGGGATTGAGAATGTTTCTCATTTGACTTTTGTTTATTAGTCTCCCACTTCTTTTTAGAAGATGTAGGAGTTTGTTTAATAGAGTCCTTCTCAGGACTTTCAGATAGTTTCGGCTTCAGTGGTCTTCCACCCAAACTATCTCTGCCTAATTCTGCATAAGATTGTTCAATTATTCTGGGTTGTTCAGTTTGATGTTCTGTAACATCGAATTCCCTTAATTTTTGGCGGATCGCCACTGCTGCTGCCTCCCCTTTAATATTAGATAATATTATTGTTGAGACCTGGTCGAAATTCTTCAGTAATTTCATACCTAAATTCAGAGCAGGCTCTGCCCCGTATTCATTTTGAATTTGTTTCAGGACCTCTGGGATTACCGCAATTGACGGAATACCATGTGTTTTAGTATAGATGGCAGCAAAGACTGAGCACCAAGTGGTACAGTCTTCCAGTTGTGGCGTGATCCCCATCGGTAAACTGATTGTTAGGATTCTGTGTTTCTCATACGGGCTAGTATTCGGAAATACTGCTTCGATTTGAGTAATTTTTTGAGCTATCCAGAATGGAATTTGCTCACGTTTTGTGGGCATTTTACCCATGACTGCGTAGAGAGTCTGTGGTGTAATTTTTAGTGTATTCCCCTGTTGGGAAGTTGGAGTTGGAAGTGTCAGTGGTTGCTGGACTGTGAAAGTCTGCATGACATATTGGACCAATTGTCTGTAGATTTTTATTAACAATGTGAGTTGAGTAAGTAATTCCTCGTCTGACATTTCTTCAATGTCAGGATGAGGTGTGTAGCCGGCTAGAATCGGCCATGTTGCTCCTGGTCTACCTAGTGGACCGAGCCTGGTAATGTTTTTGTGATGTTTTAGGGCGCCTTTAAACCAGAGCTGATGCTCTTGGTATGTTAATGGAATTTCTATATCCTCGAAAGGAATGTATTCCTCTGGTGGATCATCTTCTTTGTAGAAGTGAAACATGTGTGTTACTGGATTGGATTCAGGAAATATTACCCATGAATAGAATACCTCTGTCTGAAAGGATTCGTGTGCCTCTATCACGAAAACTGCTCTACCGCCTCTTGGTGTTAGGCCATGTTTTATAAGTTTTAGAGTGATGGCTCTTCTTAAGTTTGGAGCGATGTCTATAACACCCTCCTCGGTTTCATTTAAACCTGTAATGTTAAAAACTGCTGCTTGGGCTGGATCAGCCGCAGCTTCATCGTTTCCGGTTTCAGTCATTTTGTTTTTTGAAAAATGTAGAACAAGTTTCAAGGAAACAAAGATAAGGTGCACAATATTTTGGAACACTGTATCCTTCGACGTTGAGCAAACCAAACAGCTATTATATAGGGTGCTTCCCTATGTAGCCGTGGTGGATACTTAACCCTGCCCACTCCAGACGTCTTTTGGAGTATATGGGTAGGGGTCTCTGAGAGAGAAAGCACGGCTGAGTTACTCAGTATCTAGCGTTAAATTACCGCCTTACCAAACGTTGGGCGCCATGTAGTGTAGCTCCTATTTCCCTAATAGGCTCTGCGCATTGGAATAATATCCCCTATAGGTTTGACATAGGACTAAGGTCAGTATGTCCCTATCGAGTATATTAAACTTAATTACTTGTGCCAGCTAGCTCAGAGGCCACTAGAAACTCCTTGACGACAAGAAGGGAGTAGTTTCTGGCAGCCGCAAAACATGACAATTTTGTTTCCCTTTTAGAATCAGAATGAGTCCCAGAGTCGTAGAAACAATAGATAACTATTTCACTCAGCTCAATCGTGCATGCTTAGTTTTCCTCAAAGTTACACAGAAAGAAATAGACGGGCGTTTCAATAAAAGATTTATTGAACAGTCTTGTTTCTCGTGTAAGAAAAATGTGCTGTTACGATCACAAGACAGTATGCGAGATAAATAATGTACATCGTAAGCAGTAGAAATAAATAATACTGCGCTAGCATGATCTTTAGTAGATATTCATTTACATAATACACAGACTAAAAATGCGAGTACTCATACGATGCGTTTCTAAGCTAGTTCTACCCCAATGTGCCTAACCTAACCTAGGTGTAGGGAGAGGTATGAAGTAGGTGAAGTATTCCTTACTATGGTATACTAAGAGTATGTTAAGTCTAGTATGCCTAGTATGCCAAGAGTCCCTCTAGGTTCTAGTCAGCTCCATACCTTAAGAATGAGAGAGGTGGGAATCTCTTGCCAGACTCGAACTCCAACACCCCGCAAGGGAAGTCAGATCACTGGAAGCTGGACTCTCTGCATGCAGGGATGACAGCGTCTTCTCAGTGCGTCAGGCCGGGAAACGGGCTCCTCTGAAGTCGAGGTCTCCTCTAGTTTACAAGGGCTAGGGAAGGTATATTTATACCTGAGAGGTACCTCATAATGTTAGCATTGACGTGAGTCGGACAGCGGAAGACGTCATGAATGAACCCCTAAGGTATAACGGTTCATGCATAATAGATGAGTCCTTGAAGAAATCAATAGTCCTGTGCTAGGGAAATTCCCGAAGCCTAAGGGTCTGTTCTTCAAGAACTTGTTGTGACGTTAGGGTGGACGGATGTCTGAGACCATGCCTGTATTTGGAGTGCACGGTTTAATGCCTAAATAAGGACTGGGATTTTATGCCTATATAAGGGCAGGGCGAATTGTGCCTATATAAGGACATGATACAGGAAAGCCCGTGTGTGGACACCCTAAGAGGAATACAACAAACCATGGCATTTGAAGTCAATGAAACCTCACTGTGGTACTCTGTACAAGTTCTAGATCCCTTCCGTAAAGGAAATCTTCTCCGTAGTTTCAAACGTGCTACTTCATTTTTGACCGCTTCAATAACTCTGAGGGCATAAGCGCCCAGTTTAACGCAAATTTTGCAGAACCTGCCCAGAGAATCGTGATCTTCAAGTGCACCAGTATTGGCATGGAAAGTTATGTCAGTGGCCAGAGTTAGCAAATTGTGTACTGGCTGTTTTGGCGTTGCCCGTCTAAAGTGCCAATGTTGAGAGGGCCTTTTCACAGAAAAAAAGTTTGCATGAGAAAGAAAGAGTGAGCGCACATGACCAAAGACTCACTGAAGAAGTTTTGTATGGTATACTACAATAAGTTTGATTTGCAAAAATGTATTTGGATCTCGTATACACTGTACATACACTGTCTATATACCATGCACTATCTGTGGAGAAAGCAAGCAATAATAAAAGCAAAACGTTCCGTAAACACCGGAAAAACACTGTTTTTGTTGTTTTTATTGGAGTGAAAATGTGTAACCACTTATAACCACTGTTTTTTTAAGGCATTGAAATCACTTGAAAACACTGAAAAAACCCCACCAGAATTAACCAAAAATAGAAACTGAAAACAGGAAAGCCTAACCATAATCTACATTGCTGCTAAATTTCACATACATCCGTATGCCACACCACTGTAGCCACTCCACTAAACGCTATTCCACTCTACGCCACTCCACTGTATGTGTCTCCACTGTACCACAACAAAACGAGGTATGCTGTTCCTAGAAGAGTCCTACAGATCAGTGGGTGAAAAGGAGAGCATGTGAGTGCTCATAAAGGTCAGAGAAACTCTTTTCTCCTTTCAGAAAAAGACCCTCACACACCCAGCCAGCTAGGTGTCATGCTTCATCACTGGGTCTGCTCCTTATCGGGTCGGCGCTGCAATACCCGATCGGCACCCGTGATGGGGCCTTCTTGGCGGAGATCTTTTTCTTAGCCGTTAGGTGAGGTGCGAGTGAGGGCCCTAGTGAGTGTAGATGTGAAAATGTGTAGTGTGTGCTATCTAAAACAGGAGATAGTGATCCATCCAAAACTATTTTAATGACAATGGTCACTATCCTGATTAAAAACCAGTAAGAGACGCACGCGTCTGCTCAAGGATTGCAGGGTTGTGTGCTCAAACTCAGGTCTAAGGGCATCACAGACCTGTTATTGCTCAATCTGGGGGTCGCGTAACTAGTTAGCATGGAGGAGTCTCGTTCGTTATCGGAATTAACCAGACAAATCGCTCCACCAACTAAGAACGGCCATGCACCGGCCCGGACACGGAAAGGATTGACAGATTGATAGCTCTTTCTCGATTCTGTGGGTGGTGGTGCATGGCCGGTCTTAGTTGGTGGAGCGATTTGTCTGGTTAATTCCGATAACGAACGAGACTCCTCCATGCTAACTAGTTACGCGACCCCCAGCGGTCGGCGTCCAACTTCTTAGAGGGACAAGTGGCGTTCAGCCACACGAGATCGAGCAATAACAGGTCTGTGATGCCCTTAGACCTGAGTTTGAGCACACAACCCTGCAATCCTTGAGCAGACGCGTGCGTCTCTTACTGGTTTTTAATCAGGATAGTGACCATTGTCATTAAAATAGTTTTGGATGGATCACTATCTCCTGTTTTAGATAGCACACACTACACATTTTCACATCTACACTCACTAGGGCCCTCACTCGCACCTCACCTAACGGCTAAGAAAAAGATCTCCGCCAAGAAGGCCCCATCACGGGTGCCGATCGGGTATTGCAGCGCCGACCCGATAAGGAGCAGACCCAGTGATGAAGCATGACACCTAGCTGGCTGGGTGTGTGAGGGTCTTTTCTGAAAGGAGAAAAGAGTTTCTCTGACCTTTATGAGCACTCACATGCTCTCCTTTTCACCCACTGATCTGTAGGACTCTTCTAGGAACAGCATACCTCGTTTTGTTGTGGTTCCGTGGGCCTGTATGCTGGACCTACTCAAGTGGCCCTTAGTCCCCCTTTGTTGCCTTATTGTGTCTCCACTGTACCAGACTCCACTCTATGCTATTACACTGAACACAATGCCACTGTACATCACTCCAGTCTTTGTCACTCCGCTGTACGTCACTCCACTGGACGCTACTCCACTATTCGCTGTTCCACTCTACGTCATTCTACTGTACGACACTCCACTCTATTCTACTGTATGCCACTCCACTCTACACCACTCAACTGTATGCTATTCTACTGTATGCCACTCCACTGTACACTACTCCACTCTACGTCACTCCAGTGTATAGCACTCCACTCTGTGCCACTTCATTCTACGCTATTCAATTGGACCCCACTGCAATGCATGCCACTCCACTCTATGCTATTACACTCGACCCCGCGCCACTCCAGTCTACACCACTCTATTATATGCAACTCAACTGCACGCTACTCCACTATACACTATTACACTTTATGCCACTCCACTGTACAACACTCCGCACTGTGCCACTTCATGCTGTTACACTGTACACAACTCCACTCTACGCCAGTCCACTCTACACTATTACACTGTATACAACTCCCCTCTACACCTCTTCAGTGTATGCCACTCCACTCTGCTATTCCACTGTATGCCACTCCACTGTATGCTACTCCACTCTACGCCGCTCCAGTGTATGCCACTCCACTCTACCCCACTCCATTCTATGCTATTCCATTGGAAGACACTCCACTTTATGCTATTACACTGTACCCCATTCCAGTCTATTCCACTTCACTGTACGCCACTGCACTGTACGCTACTCCACTATACGCCACTCCACTATACGCTATTACACTGTACGCCACACCAGTCTATTCTACTCTGCTCTATGCTATTACAGTTTTTACTACTCCACTGTACGCTACTCCACTCTATCCCCTTACAGTCTACTGTCCAAATTTGCACTCAAATCTATGCCCATACATGCTATTGTACAATAATCTACGACAGTTTCCAACACTGTACGAAACAGCTCTCTACTTTACTGTATGAGACACCGCTCCATTTTATCACAATTTCCTCGACTCTACTCTACACCACTTCAATGTATACCACCTCACTCTAAGCTAATCCACTGTACCCTACTCCACTCCACTGTACACCACTCCAGTCCACGCTGTTCCCATCTATGCCACTCTACTCTTCTACACTCCACTGTACAGTATTCCACTGTATGCTACTCCACTTTACGGTAATCCAGACTATGCCACTACAGTGTACGCCAATCCACTCTACACCGCTCCATTGTATGACACTGTCCTCCACTCTATAAAAGTATTACACAGTTTATGGCACTCTACGACATTCTACTCCACTCTATTCCAGTACACTGAACTATCCAACTCTACTGTTATGTTTCATACAGGTGCCCGATATAGGCTCAGGTAGCAACCAGACCTTTCACCTATATTCCCCTGACATTACACTACATAACGGTTCTTAGTACTGACCTTTTACCTAGTTACGGTAATGTTTAATTGACATGCGGTTTTCCCTGACAACTACATCACATGAATGGCCCGCTACGGGCTCCATTTGCGACTGGTACGAGATGGAAGACACAACTTTGGCGTGTCAAGTCTGCATCCAACTCTGAAACGGAGGACCCGAAGTGTAACAAAGAGGCCATGACCTCAGACTCTCAGTAAAGGACAAGCCCCCAGGCCCAAATTACTTGGAGGAGGTCTGCAGACATCCCATAGTCACCACCCATGAGGTACGAATAGCGGTACTATAGCAAGACCAGTCTGTGTTAAGGAACTAGCGTTACCACACAAGAGGATTTTAACCTATTTGCCCCCATGACATAATCAAGTACTGTGTCTTGAACATTATGGGGTTGTGACCAGATTCCCACTATTCCACTCACCTGAAAATCATTTCAAAAGAGTGGTCCTGATGAAGGTGGCAGCTACTTATTTCCACCGAAACGTGCGTTGACCAACCTGCCGGGAACCTCAACAAGACAACACCTAAGCGGTTGCAAATTGAGATTTATTCAGCCCGCTATTCCTGTGTTATTGGTGTATGTCAGAAAAACATTTGGGTTCCTCTATGTGATTTTGATATGTGTGAATCTTGAGATGGGTGAGATTGTTTTTCGTTTGTGAGAGTGTAGTATGAGAGGTGAGTCTGTTGGATGTGAGGACAGTTGATGGGGGTTTATGTTCTTCTGTGTGATTACATGTGTCTACTGATGTATTTTATCTGTAAATATTACTATTTGTAGATGCTTCCTACATATGACAATGAACGATTTGCTCAATATGTTTGTGCTGCTATTTGTACCAGCATATATGCTATAATGATCAATAATTTCAAAAAAGGAAAAAGATGAATAAAAAATAATATATTTTTGCCCATATGAATATGGTGAGATTGATATGTGGGGACTGCCCGATTTGAGTCCGTAGCTGGCCATTATTTAAACAGATATAGGTCTGCCAGGAGCATGTGTTCATGTGATTTTTCTAGGCTTTTCTCCCCCTGGCTCCTAGACATCAAAGTATGTTGAGGGGGTAACCTTTTCCGGATAATTTCCCTGAAAACTAGCCTCATCCATTATGCATGAGGATTCTTGGAAACTCAGCAGGACTACCATCTCCTGCATAATAACTATGTATAAAGGTCATTCCTTCCGTCATCCTAAGTCCCACATGACACAGCAAGGTAGATCCCTTGAGGGTACCACTTTAGGTATATAAACACCATATCTTTGCTGAGGAAGGCAGAAGAGAAAAAAGACTTCCATGCTGACACACTGACGCGAGACGCTGAGGTTCCTGCACCCAGACACTCCAGCTTGCAGTGGTCTGACATCCCTCACGTGGTGTCCATCTCGAGACCAAGACGGGGTCCCACAGTCTCTCACTTTAGGTAATGGGGTTGACTTTATCCTAGAGGGATTCTTGGCTCTACACCTACATACATGCTAGGTACACTTAGGTACATCTAGTTAGGATCGCATCGTAGGAGTACGCCTTATTACTGTCATGTATTTTTATACCTGCCTGTATTCATTGTCTTAACACTATGGTAGGAATTTACCATCCTTACTCTATTGGTGCTTACACTCATTTATATCTGTTTCTGTGTTATGGTTGTTTCAGCACACCTATTTTACATTAGAATGACGCTGGTTCAATAAATGCTCATTGGAAAAAGTCCCTACCGTTTATTCTGTGTATTCCTCTGAGACGAAGTGAGCACGAGTGACTGAGCGAAAAGTACTGTACTGTTTCCATGATCCCTGATGGGACAGAGTTGTCATGCTCGATAGTTGCCAAGAACTATTCTCTCGGTAAGAGGGGTTTCTAGTGGCACTGTGAGCTAGCTGGTATACAGGCAAACATACCCGGTGGGGGTGTCTGGAATCAGTCTGGACCCAATCCCACAGTCTATGTTGTCTAAATGCGCAGATCCTATATAGGTTTATAGGAACTATACGACACTCCACTCCACTGTATGCCCGTACACTCCAGTGTATTCCACTGTACGACACTTTTCTATATGACACAGCAATCCACTCTACTGTACGAGACCCCACTCCAATTTATAACAGTCTACAACCTGCACTACGCCAGTACGCTCCACGCCACTCTTCTCTACGACACACCAATACTCTATTGTAGTTGTCTCCATATTACGTTACTCCACTCTACTCCACTGTATGAGACCTTATCTCACTCTACACTACTATACAACAATCCATGCTATGCAGCTCCACTGTTTCACACTCTACTGTACTCTCTGCAGTTCCACTCTACAACACACTGCTACACTGCATGCCACCCTCTGACCCTTTAATCCTATCAATACCCATTCACTCCAGTGTACAACGCTGTACTATGCTGTATGCCACTGCACCCCACTTTACTCCACTCTACTCTGACACAATACTCCACTCTCCTCCACAGATCCACTCTGTGCCACTCCACACCACTCAATGACATTTTGTATTATAACACTGTATGCCAATACACTCTACCACACTTTATAACACTGTACTGTATACCACTCCACTCTACAAAAATCAACTAGACTGTATGCCACTGTACTTTACTGTAGTCTACATCACGTTTCAATACTGTATGACACCCCACTACACTCTACTGTACAACACTATGCTCCAATTTCTCCAGCATTGTATCTTTTATAGATTCACATGCTTGAATCTTCCCTGTCGTCATGGTGGGCGTCCCACTGTAACAGTAAAAAAAGCAGTACTGAAGAACATTACCATAGACCGGCATAGAACAGAAACCTCAATTTTGTAACATTTCAACCTCATTTTATAACATCCAAAGTTCAGCCAATCACAGCAGAGACCCCAGAGTACCCTTCCCCTTCAGAGCCACCATACCTCAGATTTCTTACAGCAAGTCGTGCGATAGGGAGTCTCTGTGAGCTCTGCTCAGTGACAGTGTTCTCTCTTCAACTTTTGACCTCCAGTTTTCAGCTTCTGCTACACTCAAGGTATTTCTGAACTGTGTCTTTGCCTCTCCTTCTTTTGAGATGCCAGAGCCTAAAAAAGAGCTGTTTAATCCCTGCAAGACCTGTCGGGAGTGTAGGCTGTTTTCAGAAGACCCCCACCAACAGTGTCTATATTGGCTCTACCCTAACCATAAGCTCAGGGAATGCAAATATTGCTGCACTTTTTCAACCATGCACCTCAAGGGCAGGGAGGGTAGACTGCTCCTCTGGCTGCAAAATAAAACAGCTGCCTCAGACTCGTAGTCTGAACCTGAGGAAAAAGTTCATTCTTACTGTAGAAAGACAAAGGAAGAAGGCTCTACTTCTCATCATGGGGACACAAAAAGATCCAATTCCCAAGATAAATCTGAGGAGGAACACCACAAGAAACCTCAGGCGGAGACTTCAAGATCCTCTTCAGCGCCAGCTTCTGCTCCTCTGGCTCCTGTTAGAGATGAGATATCTCATCTGTCGACAGCTTCGTCATCGAAGATTCACACATCTACAAGAAAAGCTGAGGTTACCGCACCATTGACGACCTCGTCAGCGACGGTCAAAACGTCGACGGCAGCAGCGTCGACAGGTTCGCAGCTAACTTTGAGTACGTCGTCATCATCGATGAGACCATCACCGTCGATGTGGATTTCGCCAATTGACCACCGGCCCATTGACGGCTTTGATGAACGCGATACCACTGACGAAGATCATCCACGCAGCGTCGACAGTGTCGCAGACGGCTATATCGGTGACGGCACCGTCGTCGAGCCTGTCGGCAGACGGACAAGCCAGCTTCCTGCATCCCAAACAATTACAGGACTTTTCTATGATTTCTCCTTTGCCTCCAGCTCGTCTTTTGGACTTCCAAGAGTCGGAAGATGAAGGTTTGTTCGGCCCTGCTTATAGTCCATCACAGTTAAGGGTCAAATGGCAAGACTCAGATGACAAGGACATTGAGAACAATGATCCATCCTCTTACCGTGCAGGGGAATATTATTTTACGGATAGAGATCCTTCTTCTGTGCAGCGGCCTGATTCCTTCCATGACCGTTACCCATATGATGCTCAGGAGGAGGAACGCCATCACTTTAGGGAACCATCTGTGAATGTTCCAGTATCTTTAGTGTCGTACTTACTTCATATGATTGATGATTAATATAGATGTTTTCCATATGCTAATGCTCCTCAACGGCCTCCTCAAGAGGCTACTATTGATCTGGCTGGCCAAAGCACTCCTAAATCCACCAGGGAAAGGGTTTTGCCTCCACCGATAATCATCACAGAGGACACCCAGGATGCGGATCAGCTCCCATGCCACCATCTCCTATCCCACCTTCTGCGGATTCTCCACCTGCAGACATCGGTGGATTTCACAATCTTTTACAGCGTGCTTCCAAGCGTTTCGATCTACCAATGCCGGCTAAACAGACAATGCTTTTTGTATGACTTCAAACCAGTCACTCAGCGTTCCATCAGAGCAATCCCTATAGTGGATTTTTTGAGGCAAGAGGGCCTCAAGCTCATGAAACACCTGCTTCCATTCCAGCGGTGATTCCAAAGCTGGAGAAAAAGTACAAGGCCCCTGACAACTCGCCCACATGCCTCATTGATCATCATAAGCCGGACTTGATCATTATGCATGCAGCACAGCGGAGAGCTAATAATCTGTCGTCCCCATGTACAGCTCCACCTGACAAGGAAGGTCGCCGTCTCGATAACTTAGGGAATAGGTTCTCTGCTCTGGTGGCCACCTCCATTAGAACCTCCAATGACATGGCCATCTTAGGGAGATATGACCGACAGTTGTGGTTGGACATTTCTGCTGGAATATCTTCCAGAAGATAAAAAGGAGGCTAAGGACATTGTGTCAGAAGGGGAAAGAGCATCTTCAGAGCTTAATGAGATCACCCTGGATGTGCCATCTACCGCTTTTCGCCAGATGGCAGGAGCAGCGGTGCTGCGAAATCAGGGTTCGCTGAGAACACTTCCTTCCATCCAGAAGTACAAGCCAAAGTACTTGCTATACCGTTTGATGGAGAGTGCTTGTTTGGTAAGCACATAGACGAAGCACTACAGTCCATAAAATCAGACACAGACACGGGTAAGTCCCTAGGCAGTCTCCAGCAACACAGTTTTCAGTCCTTTCGAGGTAGAGTTCGGGGGCAGTACTTATCCCGCCCGCAATTCCAACAGCGATACCAGCCTTATCTGAAGAATACCTACAAACCATACAACCAAACTTTCGGATCTAATGCTACTCAGTCTTATTCAAGATGCAAGAGGCAGCATTCTGCCAGAAAATCCCAGGACTCCAGTAGGAGACAATGAGATTCGCCAGGCCCCTGCCACCACAATCCCACTACAATTCGGTCCCGCCTTCTCAAACCTCTTTCTGAAATGTAAGTCCATTTCCTCAGACCAATGGGTTTTAGACATATTCCTCACAGTCAAACCCTGGAATTCGTTCAGCACCCTCCAAATGTCCTCTTCGTCATCTTCCTGATCTCAAAAAGGAGATAAGATCACTTCTTTTCAAATGTGCTGTAGGAGGCTGGCTTAGTATATGGTGCTCACTTGTGTAAGTGTAGCACCCTGCACCAATCCAGATAACCCTTACAGTGATTTAAGTGGTGTTAGACAACCTTAGAAAGCCCTGTAAGTGGTAGCTGTGTAGAGCAGCCTACAGGCTTAGTCCAGAAGGAGTGTAAAGCAGCTTGTTTGACCAGATCTTAATCTTATTGGTATAGGTTAAGTGAAAAAAAAACACACAGTGTATTTATAAAAATATGTATTTATTATAAGACACTCCCTGACACATAACAATATCTCCTACCCGGAGATATGACACAATGCACACAATACTTGGAAATAAAAACAGGTAAGTAGCACGAATACACAGTGGTTGCCAGGGGGAGACCAAACCATATACTAAAATAGAGGGATGCGAATCGTGACTCGAGTCAAGACTGTACCCAGAAGACATAGAAGTGCTGGGGACCCAAGGAACCACCCGAGGTAAGTACCCAGGAACCCCACAGAGGCCGTGTGCAGAGTGGGAACACGACCGCGTGCTCTTTTCTAGTCAATGGGTACGTCGCGGTTGCAATTTTAAAGAAGAAGGACCCTTCCCAGTGGACCCTGAAGGAACCCCTTGGAAGACAGAAGGTTGGAAAGCCACCCCACCCGTGGATACCCTAGGAACCAGGATACCTACACCAGGGAAGCCAGGTGCATAGGTGGGAAGTGGCGACGGAAACCGCCGTCGAACACAATGGAGGACTTATGGAAGATGCCTCTGGAGATGGAACCCAAAGGTGGATTCAAGTTAAGAAGTACCTGCAAGCAGAGTATATGCCACTCAGGAGTGACCAGGAGGCTTGGGAGATGAATGCCCACCAATGTCGGGAGATGCAGGAGTGTTGACGATGACCTTGGAGCTGCAGCTATGTGGACCAGGCGACGCTGTGGAAGACCAGGAGCCATTCACGAGCTGTCCCACGCCGTATGACGAGAGCTATAGGGTTGGTGTCCGTCCGGAGCACCAACTAGCCTTGGCAACAGCAAGCAACGTGGCAAGCAAAAAAGGTGCAGAAGTAGGACCAGCAAGGTCCAAGTGACTCCACACAAGCAGGGGAGTCGGAGCAGGCCCCGAGCAATCAGGGGAGCCCACTGGAACCAAAGAAGTCCCTCAAGAAGAACCACAGGCCAGCAGCACAGGAGTCGCAAGAGGACGTCGAGCAGCTCACCAAAGAAGCAGGCCCACGGTGCAAGAGATGCGGTGAGGATGACGATCTTGGTCGTAGGAGATGCTTGAGGGTGGAGCTTCTTGGTGCCCGAAGATCTCTGATGAAGAGAGCCAACAAGCCTTAGCAATGGCAAGTCGATGCGGTGCACAGGGGTTTGGTTCCTGTGGTTCCAACGAGGGAAACTGGCCTCAAACTCACCTGTGTTGCTGAGCCTTTCAGAGTCCGTGGGAGCCCAGGACAGGATATCTATTGTTCTGCCTTCCCCTGCTCGAGCTTGGCTCAGCAGCAGTAGGGCAGAAACATGTCTCTGGTCGGCAGCAGCCCTAGCTTGCTGTCCGGTTCTGGAAGACTGGTACCGGGAGCACTGAGGGCCTCCCGGACGAACTTTACAGTGAATGGAATCATACCCCCACACCTTTTACTGTGGGGGGGGGCATGATTCCAACATGTTTGATACCAAACATGACGGGGTTCGTTACAGCCAGTTTTGAGATGGTCATCGCATAGTGAAGCATGGCCACTCTATATATCGTAATGGCTGATGCACTTACAACCCGGGAGAATGGACTCCGAAGGTTGTAGGGATGTCCCGCTCATGCAGGGGCACCCTCACACTTAGAACCGAGCACCCTGCCTTCAGGATTGAAAGGCCTGCCTTAGGGGTAACTTACAGCTTTTAAGTGCAGTGACCTCAGATATAAGCAAACTTATATCTGTCGTAAGTGGTGCTAGCACCAGCTTACACAGGCTGCAATGGCAGGCCTGTAGTCACAGTTTGAGTGGTCTCCCTGGGGTGGCATAATACATGCTTCGGCCCATGGGGGAACCCTGGTGTACCTATGCCCTGGGTACCTTGGTGCCATATACTAGGGACTTATAAGGGTACACCAGTAGCCAATCTGAGGTGTACCTAAGTACTTACCATAGCCAATTTAGGGGAGAAAGCACGGATACTGGGGTCCTGATTAGCAGGATCCCAGTCAGACTAGTCAGAAACATCATAACACCAGGCAAAAAGTGGGGGAAACCATAAAAGCAGATCCTACTCTCCTACACATGCCATAGAGGAAGTACCCCTCAACCAGCATAATCGGGGGTTTTATTCACACTTTTTCCTCATCAAGAAGCAAACAGGAAAATGGAGGAAGGTTATAGAGCTCAGGTTGCTGAACAAGTTCATCAAAAAACAATCCTTCAGGATGCTCTCTCTCCAGGAGATTCTTCTCATGGAAAAGGGGGATTTTCTGTCTCCGCTCGATTTCCTCAATGCTTATTTCCATATTCCCATGCACCCCAAGTATCAAAAATTCCTCAGGTTCGAAGTGGCAGGGTGCCATTACCAATTCAAGGTGCTTCCCTTCGGTTTAAAATCTGCTCCTAGGGTTTTCACCAAACGCATGGCCCCGATAGCAGCTTTCCTAAGACGTTCAGGTCACCAGGTGTTTCCCTACCTGGAAGACTGGTTAATAAAAGCTCCAAGTTTTCAGGTGGCAAAAATTTCAACACAAGCCTGTCGGAATCTCTTCCAGTCTCTAGGGCTTTGTCTGGATCTGGAAAAGTCGTCCCTCATTCTTTCCAAATCTCTTACTTTTCTGGGGGCCTGCCTCGACAGGGATCACGGCAAAGCCTTTCCCACTCACAAAAGAAAACTTTGTATTCAGGATACAACACGGCTTCTCTTATCAAAAAAGTTTGTTTTCTGTGAGATTATACAAGTCCGACCTGGGAATGATGTCCCCTTGCATCCCACTAATCCCCAGTTGCCGTCTCCACATGCGACCATTGCAGGAGCACTTGGATGTGCAGTGGATTCAATCTCAAGAATCGTTCAACGACATGATTCAAATTTCGGCAGCAATGAGAGCTGCGATGTCCCGGTAGATGGTCAAGTAAAACCTTTCGCAAGGCCTCTCCTTCATTCACACTGTGCCGCAGCTGGTGATGACCTCTGATGCGTCAATGGATGGATGAGGGGCTCAATTTCAGGAATTACTGGTTCATTGCAAATGGTCCAGGCAGGAGTCAAAGTGCCACATAAATCTTCTAAAGCTCAAGGCTGTATTCCTGGGCCTGAAAGCTTTCTTGCCTCAAATCTCAGGTTCGTCGGTCCTCATCAGGACGAACAATACTACCATCATGTTCTACCCTCAAAAGCAGGGTGACTCAAGATCTCGACCACTTTCCCTTCAAGCTCAACGGATTTGTGAATGGCTTCTTGTCAACCACATCTCCTTGTGTGTGGAGCACGTTCAAGGAGTCCACAACCAGTGGACAGACTCTCAGCAGAGTTTTTTTCAAGCAATGCCACGAATGGGAGCTCAACAGCTGCAGGTGGTCTTCCAGTCCTGGGGTTATCCAGCATTAGATATGTTCGCTACGTCCCTCAACAAAAAGTGTGCTCTTTTCGCAAGCAGGAATCCTCACCTGGAATCATGGGGAGCCACCTTCCAGTGTTCATGGGTGGGGATGTTCTCCTATACCTATCCCCTGTTTCCTCTCATCTCTCGAGTCCTTAAAAAAATGAAGCAGGACCCATCTCGGCTGATCCTCGTTTCCCCACGAATGGGCAAGGAAATTCTGGTACACCGAGCTGCATCGCTTTGTTATGTTTCATATAGGTACCCTAATATAGGCCTGGGTAACACCATACCCCTTCACCTACATTACCTCTCCTACACTACACTGTAACGAGCCTTTTTTGGATTGAACCTTTACCTAGTTCTAGTCCTGGGTGCAGAAGGAGGGTTTCTCCTGAACAATAGAGTCCTATAACTCCATCAATAGACTCACACAGTATGAATGGATATTCATAAGGGTTCTTAGAAACCAGGCTGGGGCTACACCACCTTCCTCCCCACATCTACGTACACGGTTCATCCCATACGCCATCCTCAAATCCAACAATGGCCTATACAAGCAACAAGGTACAAAGGAGCCCTAGATACTTTCTGTATAAATATAGCACCTCTTGCTAGTGTTAGACAGAGGGAACCGAGACTTCCAGGCCGACACACTGACTCGAGATGCTGAGGCTCCTGCATGCAGACGATCCAGCTGACAGTGGTCTGAACATCCCTCCCGGGGTGTCCAGCTCGAGACCAAGAGGGGCTCCTACATTCTCACTTCAGGTAATGGGGTTTGACTAAATCCTAGAGGGATTCTTGGCTTCACACCTACTCACATGCTAGGTACATTTAGGTACATCTAGATAGGCATCGTAGGAGTACGCGCTTTCTTTTATCACTGCATTTTATATTCATGTATTTATTCATGCGTAGTGCAAGATGGTAGAACTGTACTATCCATTTATATTCATAGTACTGCTAATCATATATCTTTGCTACTGTCTAATCGTTGTTGCAGCTCATATATTCTACACGAGAATAACAACTGTTCAATAAACCTTTTATTGAAACGCCCAGGCTGTTTATTCTGTGTATCTCTGAGACAAGATAAGTGAGCACGAGTGACTGAGCGAAAAGTAGGACATTGTTTCCACGATCCTGAGGGATCAGAGTTGTCATGTTCTGAGGTTGCCAGAAACTATTCTCTCCCCGATAAGGGGAGACACTAGTGGCACTGTGAGCTAGCTAATGAAAACAGGCTAACATTCTCGGTGGGGGTGCTCAGAGTTAGTCTGCCACCAAACCCACAGTTTATGTTATCCGAACGCGCAGGTCCTGTATGGGTAATATAGGAACTACACGACATGGCGCCACCAACGATGGTCGGGCTCTTATTTAACAGTAGAATCTGAGTAGTTCAGTCGAGCTATTTCTCAGAGACCCCTACTCACAAAACACCAGAGACGTCTGGAGTTGGTGGGCACAAAACTCCGCCACAGCTGAGTAGGCGAGAAATCCTATTTATTGGATGTTGGTTAATCAAGCTTGAAGGACATTTTGTTCCTAAAATTGTGCATAAATAACACCGTATCTTAGTTCCCTTGAACAAAACTTCTCCTTTTGCAAAATGACTGAGGAAGATAACCCAGTGGTGGCTAGACACCTCTCAGACGAGGAAGAAGATGCAAATGCAATACAAATTGCACAAAAATTCAGACGCGCTATCACCCTGAAACTATTGGAATATGGCTTAGCACCTAGGGGTGGCTTAGTAGCGTTCGTGATTGAGGCACATGAATCAAACAAAACAGATATTTTATTCGTGGGTTACATTCCCAGCAGCAAATGCAATAACACAGACATTTCACTATTATATATAAGGAGATGCACCACAGGAATATGGTCCTTGTGAGGACATAGAAATTCAACTCACTTACCAGGAACACCTATACTGGTTTAAAGGCGCCCTATCCCATATAAGAAACAGAGTAAGATTAGGTCCGCTCGGAGGAGACGGTGCAACATGGCCAATATTAGCAGCCTACACACCACATCCTGACATTGATACAATGCCACAGGCAGACTTACTCCTACAACACAAGGATTTAATTAAAATCTACCGAAATACGTCATGAGGACTTTCACAGTCCAACCAGCATCAGTTGCAACAAATGGAACTCAAATTCAGGGTACAGCAACTAAAATTACACCACAAACATTACACGCAGTAATGGGCAAGATGCCCACGAAACGTGAACAAATGCGATTCTGGGTATCTCAGAAAATAACTCAGCTGGAGACAGTATTCCCGAATGCTACCCCGTTTGAAAAACACAGAATGCTAACAATCTGCTTGCCTATGGGGATAACACCACAAGTAGAGGACTGCACCTCTTGGGGTACAGTCTTTGCTGCCATATATACCAGAACACATGGTATACCTTCATTAGCAGTAGTACCAGATGTATTGAGACAAATACCAAAACGAGTACGGAGCAGAACCTGCCCTGAACTTAGGGATGAAGTTATTAAATAACTATGACCAGGTATCAGCCATAATACTAGCTAATATTAAAGGGGAAGCAGCCTCGGTGGCAATCCGCCAACGCCTAATGGAGTTCAGCCCGTTGGATCAACAACACGAACTGCCCAAAATAATTGAAACTGCGTATGCAGAATTAGGCAGACAGTTTGGGTGGGAAAGCATTAAAACCACAACTAATGGGCAGTCCTGAAAAGGGCACTACCAAGCAGACACCTGCTTCTTCTAAAAAGAAGTAGGAGAATAAAAAACAACAAAATTTTAAAAACAGATCTCAATCCAGAGGTGGATCTCCTCCACAGGAGCCCGCTGAAAAGAGGTATAACCTCCGGAATAGGGATAATATTAGGAAACCTGACGGGTATCAGGATACTGATACACGTTCCTCTCGTTCCTTTCAGGGCTCGACGAAAAACTCAGAGAGAGAGAAGGACGGTCAGAACATAAAGAAGAGCGTACGAAGTCCAGAGACAAGCAACACACTCAAGACTATACTTCCAAAAAAGAAGACAAACCAAAATCAAAACGGCAGTTTAAGAAGAAGAAAGTTGCAGGCATAAAGATCAGACATGCCCAGAATTCTGAGGACGCAGCTTTTGAACGGGGAATGGGCTCTGACGATGCTAGACAGTGCGGCAGAAGTAACAATAGCTCGCCAGAACCTGAAGGAATTTCTGGTGACAGCGGACTTGAATGATTACATCACGGTGGAAACACCAGACACCAGGGTGAGCGTCCCACATAAGTTACACGAAATAACACTCCAAATGGAGGGGGCCAAGCCCAGGAAAGTTAAAGGTCTCTTTTGGGAAAATCTGTCATCTGGTTATGACATCCTATTAGCAGAACAAGATTGGCCGCCAACATTCGTTATGGAGTGCCCCAGGGGAGAAACTGTAATTTTTCCATCATTCTACAACCACGTTCCCATACATCTTAAACCTACATATGCGCAGGAGTGGGCAGTTGCCCTAGCACCAGCGTTGTACAAAAATCGTGCCGGTTGGGATGAGGATTCAACCCACCACGTGATCCCGTTAAAAGTTTCTCCAAATGTTCCGAGGCAATACCCAATAAAGCAAGAAGCTAAAAAACAGGTCAGGGAGATCTTGGATCAACTTGAATACCAAGGGGTGATTGAAACATGCTCCTCACCAATGAACAACCCTTTGTTTCCTGTATCAAAACCGGACAACACATATCGTCTAGTCTTAGATTACAGACATTTAAACTCATGCACAAAGACATTCGCTGTCCAAAATGCACACAGTGCCGCATTAATGAATAACATTGTGCGGAAAAAATACAAAACAACACTTGACATCTCAAATGGATTTTTCTGCCAAAATATAGCACCTGAAAGCAGCTATTTGACCGCATTCTCAGCGTTAGGGTCCCAGCGGCAATTTTGTCGTCTTCCCCAAGGGTTTAAGAACAGCCCGGGGGTCTTCTCAGCAAGAGTAACCGAGTTACTCCAAAATTTTGATGAGGAAACATTGTCCTATGTGGATGATATTTATCTGACGGATGATGACTTAAAAAAAGCACTTGACCAAGGTGAGCACCATTATTATGGGATTCGCCTCTGAGGGCTACAAATTTAATTTTAAGAAGTCTAAAATAGCCCACCTCAATGTCCTGTTTTTAGGATACGAGCTTTCAAGTGAAGGAAAAAGCCTGGCAGCTAACTTTTTAGAAAAGTGTGCGCTGCTCCAGACTCCAAAATCATTAAAAAATCTACAATCAATACTGGGATTCCTAAATTTCGGCAGAACATACATTTTAGATTACGCAGAAAAAGTAAAACCTTTCTACGAATTAATAAAACCAGACTTTTCAGTCAGACATTGGACACAGGAACATTCAAATATCCTACGTTCATTACAAGAAGACATGATTGCTTCCAAACACTTACAGACATGCGTAAACGCACACAACTTGGAGATCCGTGGAATAGCGGGTCAATGCGTGTACACCTACCTAACCTTCAATGAAGGCGAAACAGTACTGATCGCATACAAATCACACCTGTACACAAACGCAGAAATGCGTTTTACTTCAACAGAAAAAATCCTGACAGCAGTTCAGACCACTGTAGCAAGAGAAAGAGCACTGGCTCAGGGGAAACGCATAATTGTCGTAACCCCAGTACCAGCTTTAGAAGCTGTTACAAAGGCTAGCATTCCAAATGCAAAAGCTTTACATACAAGGTGGATACAATGGGCTAATTATCTTACTACAACGGACGTTGAATACAGATTTGATCCAAGTCTAAAAACACAAGCATTTCTGCAATATGAACAAGAATATCCTCCACCAAATGAAATTTTGCCTCTAGATCAGTATGAGTATATTATTTACACTGATGGATCTGCTCAACCGGCCATAGGGAGTAAGCAACAATACAGCGCAGCGTGTGCAATCGTTAAAGGTCGCATGCTAGATGGAAAGTTCCATCCAAGTTGCACCAAAATGCAATCTCTAGGAGATTGCACGGCTCAGTTGGCAGAATTAAAAGCACTGATACTGGCACTTGTAAATACGGATCACGAATTCCCCACACTAATTGTGTGTGATTCCCTTTACTGTGTGCAGTCATACATTGAGTATCTACATTATTGGGAACTAAACAGGTTTAAAGATGCAAAAGGTGGCACAATTAAGCATAAAATGCTATGGGAACAGGTAGTGGAGTTGAAAAACGACCTACCAAGGGCTCACGTGATACACACACTGAGTCATCAGTGTGATGGCGTTCACGTTGAAGGGAATTCATTGGCTGACGAAGCCGCAAAGGGGGCTGTGCGAACGGCTTCCGTAGCTGCAATCACTCGTTCAAAAACGAGAATAGACGGAGAGATTATGGTGGCTGTTATTGCTTCAGTACCAAAGAAATTTCCACTCAAGTACTCCTACAAGTTAGATGCAAACAACATTCCATATGCTCAGATTCCTGGAGTGGGGGATAGAGTGATTCCAAATATGGATCGTATGCAAGGTTTAATACTGGGAGCACACAAGGGTTTGGGCTCGGCACATACAGGCGTTACAGCGACTATTTCATTGTTGAAACAGCGCTATTGGTGGCCCGGTCTAACAAAGCAAACTAAAGACTATGTCTTGAAATGCGACATCTGTCAACAGATGAAAGGCTCCACCAGAACACGCCCGGCGCAGACACCATTACTAATATCTGACAAACCTCTCGCATGTGTGTATCTGGACCACTGCGGCCCCTTACAATCTGATGGGGCTTACAAGTATATCATGGTTGCAGTGGATTCCTGCTCAAGATTCCTATGGGTTTGGCCTCAGCGCTCGGCTGACGCTCGAACTGTTATAAAAGATTTGCGAGTCTTTATCGGGACATACGCAGTTGGCACATTACATTCTGACCATGGCCCAGCGTTTAGCTCTCGAGCTTACAAAGAAGCCATGAAAAGTATGGGCGTTGCACTGCGGTACTCCTCTCCGTACCATCCTGAGGGAAATTCGGTTGTGGAGAGGAAAAACTGGGACTTAAAGCAATCTTTAACAGCTAGGGTATTAGGCAAGGGCGGTAGTTGGGTCAGTCACCTTTATGGGGTACAAAGAGCACTTAAAAACCAGCCAAGAAACTCTCTAGGGGGTGTCACTCCATATGAGGTCCTATTTGGGACGAGAATGTGGGTAGCTGATCTTGAGTATGAAGGCACAGTGGCGGATGAGAAACCATTTGATATCCATGATCGTTTGGCTGTTTTACAGGATCTAAATGAATCCAGGACACAACAAAGCAACGTTGTCCAGAAACAGACCGCCACTGGGGAAGTCAAGGCAAACGCGGCAAGACCTGTCTGGATCCCAAAAATCGGGGATCTGGTCAGAGAGAAAATAGCGGACAAAAAAGAATTTGGACCATCATACAGAAAGCCTGTACCTGTCCTAGCAATTCAAGGAACACGAACTGTTCTTTTGCTGCCTCTTGCCGGGAAAAAGGAGAAAAGATTTGTCTCAATCGACTTAATCAAACCACACTATGTGGCCAATACTGAACAGTAGGCCTCGTGGACTCCACAGTAGCAGACGCCCTCCTCTCGCTACAATCCAAGAGGTTCAAACAGAGAGACTCATCACGTTTGAAGAGCCTCCTGTGAGGAATGAATGACTAAGCAACAATGCTATGGAACTCGTTCCCCTTGAACCCGAAGTTCATCTACAAAATGAAACTCCGAACAACACTCAGGTTGCAATCAGACCAAATACAGACGTCTACGTCAACATGCCTCGACGAGAGCAAAATGAGATTTCAACAAATCCCGATGCAATTCCTACAATTGATCGAACTGCTTCTGGCTACTTCATGAACTTTGATACGTTTTCCTTGGATCCAAGTTGAACCGGAAACGACGCCAGCCCAAAAATCACGTAAACAGCAAGCCAAATACTTTGTGAACTTTCTTAAAAAGACTTACCTGGAATCGCCTTGGATTGAGCTTTGGGCAATTACTGGGATTCTATTTTTTCTTTTCTGGCTAGGCTTAGTAATAACTTTTAGCATGCTTATTAATGGACGATATCTTCAGCAAAGCTCTACAGCCCCAAAAGTTAATTTGATTTTAAAACCACACCCAATCATCTCATCGTGAACAGAGAGACTTGTTATCAGTGAACATCACAGCGGTTCCTATACCGGATGGTATAGTTTGGGACAAGGTTGATTTCGAAATATTCGGTCCGACTAAACTTTTAAAAATGTCTCATTTATTTAAAATTTCATTAAGTGATATCATTACCTCAAGTACATTTTCTGATGATTGGGACACTGAAACTGTTAATAACATGTTGTCTAATTTTGAAAAAACTGCTGCATTTCCGAACACTGAAATGTTAGAAAGTAATTCAGACTATGACACTTTGTACTATTATCAACATTATGGTCATCCTTTTCTGCACAAATCTATTTCACCTAGAAATGTGTTTGAGTACCATCAGTGGGAACATTGCCCTACACCACCAACAGGTAGTTCGCATACATTTGCACAGACATTTTCATATATTTCAGGTTTTAACACCACTGATCCGGCCTCATATTATTATAAGGTTACACCAACATCAGCACTGAAAATTATGTTGACAAACACCAAACAGATTTACTCTGCTTCCTTTATGGCCCAACTGTCTGAACAGGGTTTTGACCTATGGAAGGACACAATAGACTTAAAATCAGTATGGGGTTCTAGGGACTGGCAAGTCCAGGGAACAGAAGCGCTATTTAGAGCATGCCTCATTCCACAGCAGATGATATTTCTAAACGAAACTGAGCAACAGACATCCTGCCTTGGATTAGCTAAGGTCAAGGACCTGAACACACCTCGATTTCCAACACCATCACAGATGGGAGGGTGGCAAAATTTGACTTCACAGGAAGGGGCAACAGTAGATGACATTTTAAAGTACAATAGATCAGACCCAAATTGGGAAAAATGGGTGGTTTGGCCCGTAGACACAAACATATGTCATAAACGATTCTTGGGTATTACCGAAGGGTACAGTATCCACAGGCCAGACCCACGTTATGTACTAAGAGAACATCCAGGGGTAGTGACTTCCTACAGTGTTGGGAAGTTGTGCCTTGATTGGCTAGAAACCTCAACACTAACAGAAGTGAAACAACACTTAGCCTTACTCTCACAAGACATGGATCTTAGGGATTTTTTACAAGGTCCCAGGAAACAACCTCAGAAACGTTTCATATATGCTGGCATTTATGCTGCCTATAATGAAAATTGGAAAATATCACAACAAGAGGCCGCAGAGAGAATACGGGAAATAGACCGTATAAACTTAGAAAAATCGTTGGCTGTGGTAGACTATGGGTTAACAACTTTGTCCTCCAGAATATATTCTTTGGGCAACATTGTGTCTTCTGCAATAGATATCCTTGAACAAGATTTGGCCATACTACAACACGGGCAATCTTAATTATGTTCTATCATGTCATTGAGCTGGACGCTGCAATCTTTGCACGCAGGCTTTGTGCCTTGGCGTTTTATAAACAGTACGTCTCTGTTTTCTGAATATAATCTAACAGATAAACAGGTTGAAATGGCACAAAGGGGAGCTAAATATACAATGTTGCGTATTGAAAAACTGGACCGACTACCATTTACAGTAGCGGAAGCTCCGTCTACTGAATGGCTAATCCATGGTCACATAACTCTACCGGTCACTACTTTTCAGTTTCAATATTGCCTTGAACAACGGCAGGCGGGCAAATATGAAAAAATGGGTAAGGAATACATTAAGGAATCCTGGGATTTACCGTATAGATTTTGATGCCGGAGTGGGGATCGAGAAGTGTTTCTAAGTGGTACAAACTGCAAGAGCGCTTTGAGCGGTTCTCTCATGTGCCGGGACATTTCATTGCACGGAGCGTGTAATGGTTCGATAGCAAACTTGTCCTGCCACATGAAAGGGACTCCAGCTGCCGTGATCAAACCGGTATTCGAGCTGCTCTCAAATGGGAGTTACTTGATGCTGAACCATCAATGTTGCTGTGGTATGCTTCCGGGCATTGCCTATCTGGTCACTGTGAACTCCAGGGTTACTTGTGTATGCAAGTATTGTTTCCCCCAACAAGCACAGTCAGGGAGGCGCTGTTATGGCCTTCATTGAATGTTTCCTTTATACAATTTGATACTTTAAGCAGACTGAAAGCCATGCTTTTATAGCAAACCGTACCCTTAACCTCCGCTCGAGAGACCTTTGATCTTCAAATCGCAAGGACCTCGACTGAGATACAGGCACTTATACGTACAAACTGCCCCATTCATTTCGCAGAAATGGTGGGTCGTATCTTTAATATGTCTGATACGAGTGGTATTGTACACCTATTTAAGACCATTGGGTCAGGAATTCTTAGCACCTTTCAGACAATCCTCGGAGTTATCCTGAACTTTATACACTCCGTATTTGGAAGCATTTTTGGAGGTCTACCTCTGATCCTGCTATCAATAGCGGGAGTCCTGATTGTCATTTACCTACTACACAATGGACGGCCCAATTACCAACGAGATGGCAAAAGCGCTCCTGGAACGGAAATACCATGAACGCATGGTACAACATCTGGGCACACCTCGCCTGAGGGAACTAAGCGCCTCTTGGTTCCTATCGTTTAGACCAGTCTGGATGGACTGCATCCTACCTGTTCTTCGATGCCTGTTTTGCAGTGAAGAATGCGTGTTGGACCTCTGTCTGACACTTGCGACGGACACGCCTGCGGACTTGAATACCAGGCTGGAACCCTTGAGGGCCCATGCTCAGCAATGTCCCCAGCGTATTCCCATCTTGATGGCTGCATTCCTCGAGAATCCGCAGGTGCCTTTTACAACTGGGGTAAGCTTTAGCTCCACCACTAGCACAGAGGTATCGACTACAGCACCGGATGCCTCTACACCAGCTATTGGCAGTACTGAATATCATCTGTGCTCTATTGACGTACTCTGTGAGGTGCTACAAGGACCGTCCCCTGCAGCAGCAAGCAGCGATGATGTTGCGTCTCCCAGCCAGGACATTTAATCTGTAATTGGCTCATCGTGTGCTGGTAAAGAATTCGGATTTTCAATTTCTCTAAAATTAACTATATTTGGAACACTTCCTAAAAATTGACACTTTCTCGCTGAAAAGCATGGCCTTTTGACGCTTGTAGACATTCAACTTGTATAAACGAACTCAAATTAGGACTGTGGCTTAAAGTGACAATTCCAAACAACTAATTTTCGTAGTACATTTTGGTTTTTTCCCCCATTTTTTAAAGCTGTTTTTAAGATAATTTTAATACAAGATTTTAACGGAGCTCGTTGAAAAATGTTCCATGTACTACTATCTGGTAAAGAGAATAGTCCCCTAGCATTTATTTCATTGTTGACTGTTCGGAAGAGGAGTGTGTGTTATGTTTCATATAGGTACCCTAATATAGGCCCGGGTGACATCATACCCCTTCACCTACATTACCTCCCCTACACTACACTGTAATGAGCCTTTTTAGGATTGAACCTTTACCTAGTTCTAGTCCTGGGTGCAGAAGGAGGGTTTCTCCTGAACAATAGAGTCCTATAACTCCATCAATAGACTCACACAGTATGAATGGATATTCATAAGGGTTCTTAGAAACCAGGCTGGGGCTACACCACCTTCCTCCCCACATCTACGTACACGGTTCATCCCATACGTCATCCTCAAATCCAACAATGGCTAATACAAGCAACAAGGGACAAAGGAGCCCTAGATACTTTCTGTATAAATATAGCACCTCTTGCTAGTGTTAGACAGAGGGAACTGAGACTTCCAGGCCGACACACTGACCAGAGACGCTGAGGCTCCTGCATGCAGACACTCCAGCTGACAGTGGTCTGAACATCCCTCGCGGGGTGTCCAGCTCGAGACCAAGAGGGGCTCCTACATTCTCACTTCAGGTAATGGGGTTCGACTAAATCCTAGAGGGATTCTTGGCTTCACACCTACTCACATGCTAGGTACATTTAGGTACATCTAGATAGGCATCGTAGGAGTACGCGCTTTCTTTTATCACTGCATTTTATATTCATGTATTTATTCATGCGTAGTGCAAGATGGTAGAACTGTAATATCCATTTATATTCATAGTACTGCTAATCCTATATCTTTGCTACTGTCTAATGGTTGTTGCAGCTCATATATTCTACACGAGAATAACAATTGTTCAATAAACCTTTTATTGAAACGCCCAGGCTGTTTATTCTGTTTATCTCTGAGACAAGATAAGTGAGCCCGAGTGACTGAGCGAAAAGTAGTACATTGTTTCCACGATCCTGAGGGATCAGGGTTGTCATGTTCTGAGGTTGCCAGAAACTATTCTCTCCCCGTTAAGAGGAGACACTAGTGGCACTATGAGCTAGCTAATGCAAACAGGCTAACATTCTCGGTGGGGGTGCTCAGAGTTAGTCTGCCACCAAACCCACAGTTTATGTTATCCGAACGCGCAGGTCCTGTATGGGTAATATAGGAACTACACGACAGCTTATCAGAGTGTGCTCCGATTCTCTTTCCTCCAATGGCGAACCTTCTCTGCATGAACCAGGGCCAAGTGGTTCATCCGCAAATTCCCTCTCTTCATTTGTCGGCTTGGCTCCTCACCACGCTGAATTTGGAGACTCTAGCCTATCCGAGGAATGCAAGTCTATACTACAAAAGTCTTGAGCTCCTTCCACTCTCAAATGTTACACAGCAAAATGGAAGAGATTCTGTGCATGGTGTATTACTATGTTCATTGCAGCCACTTTCATCTACTCCGGAGCAGGTGTTGCCTTATCTCTTGCACATAGCCAAAGCAGGGCTTTCGCATTCTTCCATAAAAGTTCACCTTGCTTCAGTATCTATATATAGAAGACAATCTGATCAGTCTTCCTTGTGATCCAGTAGACTTATCAAAGAATTAATGAAAGGACTCTTTAGAGCTTTCCTGCCTCTTAAACCTCCTCCAGTACTGTGGCAGCTAAATACAGTTCTGTCACAGCTTATGTGACCCTCGTTTGAACCGGTGCACAAATGTGAGTTGAAGTTTCTTTCTTGAAAGGTGGCTTATCTCTTGGCCATTACGTCAGCTAGGCATTTCAGTGAAATCCAAGCATTCACCATAAAAGAACCATATCTCCGGTTTCTGCCAGACAGGGTTATAATATGTACTAATGCTTCATTCATACCTAAAGTGCCTTCAACTTATCATCTCAATGAGCCTATAGTCCTACCTACGTTCTTTCCTAATCCGCCCTCGGCGGCGGAGAGAGCTCTACATTCACTGGAGATTAAACGTTGTTTGAAGTTTCATCTGCAAAGAACGAATGTCTTCCGTAAAACCTCTCAATTGCTAATATCCTACTCTGCACCTAGAAAAGAACAAGCCTTAACACGGGCCAGCATTGCTCGTTGGGTTACCTCAGCGATTGTCTTGTGTCATGAAAAGGCTGGCCGTCCACTGCCTTTAAAGAAGCAAGATCACTCAACAGGGAATGTGGCAACTTCTTCAGCCCTGTTTTTGCAGGAGCATCTCTACCTGACATCTGCAGGACAGCAACGTGGGCGAACGCTCACACATTCACGAAGCATTACTGCCTCGATGGTTGGAAGAAGGCAGATATAGCTGTTGAGCAAGCTGCTCTTTGACGCCTTTTTGCTCAAGGTATGCGGCCATTAGCCTCTTTTTTCTTTATACTTGCATTTTATTTGTATATACATATTTATATATCTATCTATATATATATAGATATATATATATATATATATATATATAATTAAATGATTTAATATTTTCTCTTTTAGTCATGGTGGGACCGCCATTCTTTTGCCTTATTGCTGATATGCTGCTTACTAGTCGGATTCAAGCATGTGAATCTATAAAAGATACAATACTGGAGAAAAAATAAGTTACTTACCTGTACACTGTGGTTTTCCAGTATTGATATCTTTTATAGATTTGCATGCGACCCTCACTCTTCCCCGATTAGGCTCACCATGTTACCTCTGAATTTAAGGTATGCGGCTATTAGCCTCTTTTTTCTTTAAACTTGCATTTTATTTGTATATATATATATAAGTAAATGATTTAATATTTTCTCTTTTACGTCATGGTGGGACCGCCATTCTTTTGCCTTATTGCTGATATGCTGCTTACTAGTCGGATTCAAGCATGTGAATCTATAAAAGATACAATACTGGAGAAAAAATAAGTACCTTACCTGTACACTGTGGTTTTCCAGTATTGATATCTGTTATAGATTCGCATACGACCCTCCCTCTTCCCCGATTAGGCTCACCATGTTACCTCTGAGTTTTATTTATTTATATATATATATATATATATATATATATATTTATTTTTTTCACTGAAAAAACCATAGGTTTCAGGGACGTTATAGTTAGAAATTAGCATTTAAAAAACCATAGAAATTCACTGAAAAAACCACAGGTTTCAGGGACGTTATAGTTAGTTGGACATTTCACTCGTACAAAACCAGAGAAATTCGGCCGTTATAGTTAGTTGAGCTAATTATAACTCGCACCCCCGCAATGCACTGCTGATGACGTCACATATTACATCACTCATGACATGGTCAGTGACATCACTGATGACATCACTCATGACATCTCAAATGACATCACCGATGACATCATCCAGTGACTGTGTGTTTCTGTAAAGTTTTTTAAATGCTAATTTCTAACTATAACGTCCCTGAAACCTGTGGTTTTTTTCAGTGAATTTCAAAGGTTTTTTAAATGCTAATTTCTAACTATAACGTCCCTGAAAAAGACTGTATTGTAAAGGCTGTTTACCCTTCCGGAGGTGCCATATGGAGAAGTTGGAGGGGCTGTAGAATTTCTCCCCGATGCCAACAGCATAGCTATCAATAGTGCAGTGGGAGCAGTGACCCTGGACCCAAGGATCTGAGGTACTCAATGCACTCCAGTTATAGCTGCATTTTTATTACCAGGCAAAGGGATGGGGTCCCCATTGTTAGGGCTCGACTTTTACAGCACAGCTACCAATCCAGACCTATTGCTATCAATATACCTCGAGCGGCTTTTGGTCCGCCCCTTCCAACCATTGGCTGATAACATCTCTCCCTGAGAGATCACAGAATGCCGCTAAGGTTAGAAAATGCCTTCTAGGGAGCTTGGGGTTTAGTATAATGTCCTGGATTCAGAGACGTAGCTACTATTGGTGCAGCAGGTGCAGAGGCACCAGGGCCCTTAGCTCTGAGGGGCCCATTAAACCCCGACAATGCTGTATTTTACTACCCCAGTAGCAGTCAAAGGTGGCATTTTACTTGCTTGCACCGGGGCCCATGGCATCCTTGCTTCACTACAGCCTGGATTTACCAGATTTGCTCCCTGATGGGTGTGTGATGGGGCGGGGAGGGTGGCTGAATCCTGCTTACCTCCCTCAAACCACCCCCCCCCTCAAACCAAGAGGGGTAGTTTCTGTATGAGGGGCCACAGACTGTCTACGGGGGGGGGGTACTAAATAATTCCCTGTCGGGGTAGGGGGGCACAGAGGGTCTCTTTATGGGCACCACATGTCTCTTAAGTGTGGATGGGGCGGCGGTTTCTAGGGTGTAAGAGTGACCACGGCCCCCCCCCGACGAGGAACAGAGACCCCAGGGCCGGCCCTGCGTGGGCTCCATTGGTGCCAGGCAGCGCGCCCCAGCCACGGGTAGCGTGCCGTGGCCCTCAGTCAGACGGTACCATCTTGTGACCCGGCACAGGGAGGGCCGGGATATCCTGGTCCATGCAGCGGTTGCTTTGTGTTTGTTTGTTTATTTCATCGATTATACGGAAGATGTGATGAGCTCATGGGACAGCTTCAGTTCGACCAGAAGGATCCTGCGGGTGCGCGTGCAGGACTTTGGTCCGGATGCTGCTGCGCCATGGGGGAACTTCGTCTGTATAACCCCTGAGCAGGCCTAGGGGGTCAGGGTGTTTCTACCCTGCCCCCTTTTCTTATTTTTCATTTTTTTTTTTACCTTTTTCTTGTGACTCAGTTACAAAGGTCGCTTTCTGAACCAAGAGCTACCTTTTTGCCAAGTTTGGTGTAATTCCGTTCAGCAGTTCGGGCTGCAGCTTTGTCTAAAGTTTCCTATGTAAATTAACATGGGGAAAACGTGTTTTGGGAACCCCCCTTTTTTCTCGGCCTCCGCTTGACGAATCACCCCGAAACTTTCAGGACAGGAGCTGACCGGAGCGCCCCATTAGTTTTGAAAATTTCGCGAAGATTCGTCAACCGGCGCCAAAGATATTGGCAAATCAAAAAACACTTTTCCTATGGAAACTAGGTCCTAACTATAACTACCTACTGGCGACCACCAGCAGGTAATATATATATATATATCAATTGAATGACCAAGACTGCTACAGAAAAAGTTCTATTTTGAAATACAAACAGACACAGGAACATTTTTTCTCTCAACTCCTAGCATGGAAAATTCTGGGTCTAATAAGTTGGGACGAATATAAATATTTAAAGAAAGATTATCCGTCTATCCCGGTCATATATTTTGTCCCCAAAATTCACAAAAATATAAATAGACCACCAGGCAGACCCATTATAGCTGCATGCAACGGACCACTAGAGAATATGTCTAGATACATAGACTTTTTCTTACAAGAACATGTAAAAAGTTTGAAATCCTATGTGCAAGACACCTGTGACTTTTTGCGAAAAATCGAAGATATTCAATGGAATTCTGAATATTTACTCATAGCCCTAGATGTGTCATCCCTCTACACATGTATTAGAAATAGGGATGGAATCAGGGCTGTGGATTATTTCTTATCTAATAGACCGATAAGATTTGCACAACATCACAAAATGTTAATCAGCATGTTACTTTTCTGTTTAGAGAATAATCTTTTTATCTTCAACAATCAAATGTACCAGCAAATTCAAGGAGTTGCAATGGGGGCCAGTTTTTCCCCCAGTTATGCCTGTTTATTTATGGGCTGGTGGGAGGAACTGGTCCTCATGAGGAAATATGAACACGTGTTTTCTTCACAGGTCATAACATGGCTCAGATTTATAGATGACCTATTCATTATATGGCGTGGTACCGAACAAAGTGCTATGGATTTTATACAACAACTTAATGTCAATGATGTCAATCTCAAATTTACTTTTACAATAAGTACATTAGAAGTTACATTTTTAGATGTGCAGATCATAATTGTAAACAATTGTCTAACCACCACACTGTTTAGAAAACCGACAGCAGGTAACACACTTCTACAATCATCAAGTGCACATCCAGCTCACTTCATCAACAGCATCCCCTATGGTGAAATGCTGCGCATAAGACGTATATGTAGTAATGAGGAAGATGCCAACACTAAACAAGCAGAATGTCGCACACGCTTTTTAGCAAGAGGATACAAAACAGCTGTAATTGATGCAGCCATTACTAAATCTAAGAATAAGGGGAGACCAGAACTGCTACAATATAGCAGTAGTTCTAAGGAAAAACAAGAGAGATCAGAATCAACTAGACTTATTCTAGGTTTTTCTAAACAGGAAAAACAACTTAGAGCCATCATTAGACGAAACTGGCCCATCGTACGTGATGACCCCATAATAGGCAAATATTTACCCAACTATCCATCTATTACTTTCAGGAAAACGGCAACTATGGGCAATGCGCTAGTCAAAAGCAGCCCGGAGGACCAGGGAAAAGTTATGTGGCTAATAGCTAGAAAAGGTTTCTTTAGATGCACGTCATGCAAAGCTTGCCAATACGGCATCAATACCACTTCGTATCTAACTGCATTTAGTAACAAGACGCAAACCATTACACAACATCTCACATGTAGAACTGAATTTACAGTATATGTTTTGGAATGCAGTTGTAAACTGAAATATATAGGCAGTACAAAGCTGGCAGTGCACAAGAGAATTTTGCAACACATGAGGGCCATCACTAATAACGATGTCAGTTATCCAGTGGCCAGACATTTCAGGGAACATCATGATAGCGACCTCAAACATTTGAAATATTATGCTATTGAGTCAGTACTGGCCCAAAAGAGAGGAGGGGATCGGGAAGGCAAATTAAGACGCCTGGAAACTAAATACATTTTAGAATTTGACTCTAAGCAGCCAGGAGGTTTTAACAACACAGAAGATCTGCACACCTTCCTTTAGACTTTTTAGGATTTCTTAGAATTTTATGGATTTTTATGGATTCTTATGGATTCTTATTGTATTTTATGAACTTCTATGAATTTTGATGTAACCCTATTGACCTATGTGAACGACTCATGTTATTGATACATTTGCACTTTAAATTCAACATTCGAGAGGTACCATTCTATAGTTAGAATTTTAGCCTGTGCATACTATGTAATACTATGTCTTATATATTTGTTTATATTTATATTTCTTTGTATGGATATTTATAAGTAATATTTATGATATTTGATGAAAAGATTTTACAATTAACATCTTTTAAATATGGATTTTACTACATGTGATTTTATCTATTTTTAGCAACATGAGTTTGAATCCGATTCTACATTTATAGGTACATTAATGTCAAATAAATATGTTGTAGAGGAAACAAACCCCATATCTGCTAGATCTCACTTCACACATACAATGCTATATCTATTATATCCTTTCTCCCATTACCTCACATTGTATCAATATGCATATTCTACATTATAAAATGGATAGCCAAACACAACTGGAAATTATGAATATGCTGGAGAGTAATTAAAAAAATATGTCTTTTTATTTACACATATCTATTTAAGAACTTTTGCCAATCCTAAAGGAGGGAATCAGGAGTTTAACGGCAATATATAGCACACTGCACTTTTATCACAATACACTTTTTTCTTTCAGGGTAGCAGACTACATATCATTTTAATTTTAGATTATATTTTTAAACATTTTTGTGAATCTATATAGTAGCATGTGTTTTTATGCATAATTGGTAATAATGCAAAACATTAATTTTATGGTGAGAAGACCTTGCTCAGTTAAGACAATTGAATATATTTATGCAATACAGGGCTCTGTGTGCAGAAGATCAATAATATAATAATCAGTGTTGGTGGAAATATTATATTTCATATACACATACAAAGCAACAAAAATCTTTATGTGTTCGCATTTATGCGAGGAATGTTTTCTACCTCATAGTATTTTGTCTATGTTGATTCACGTAATGTATGCACTAGCACTTTAAATTTGGTAATCACTGTTCAAGCCGTGTCATGTGATCAAGGCCGTGGATCGGCCGAAACGCGTCATGGCGGACTAACTTGGTGGCATTAAATAAACTTTGCACTATATCGGGTCCTCGCTCGTTTTTCAAGTCTGGATCAGAAGTTGCTAGCGAGATACTTTATATATATATATATATATATATATATATATAAATATTTTTCTTTTATTTCGGCAGCCAGGCCTGCCATAAAAAGTTTGACACAGCACAGAAGCCTACTAAAGGTAAAGGAATTTTGAAAGTGCACTACTGATCCCAGCATGCAACACTTAGTTGATTTCACCTGTGAGGCCCACTGAGGGCTAATTAAATGGACATGCAGAGGGGAGTGCCTTTTCACCATTTCTGTGCAGTATCATCATGCCTGTGATCAAGAAGCTGAGTGCTTTGAAACTCGTAAGGCAAACAAATGCATCTGAATGAAAATGCCAGTTTCCTTTAAATTCATCTGCTCTTCCAGTGCGTTTTCAAACTGGGCAAGCTTTGTTTGATGATTTATAGCCGGCAGTCAAGCCGGGAAGACTGCACCACCCCTGAAGGTCAAAGTGAGGGGGCCACGAGGACATGGAACTACTCCGAGTCTTCCTGAGTGGAACAGCAGAAAAAAAGACAATTAAACTGAACATTTTCATCTCAGAGGCCCACTGGAGGGCTCTTTAATGAAATGAACACTTTGACACAGCACAGAAGCCTACTAAAGGTAAAGGAATCTTGAAAGTGCACTACTGATCCCAGCATGCAACACTTAGATGATTTCACCTGTGAGGCCCATTGAGGGCTAATTAAATGGACATGCAGAGGGGAGTGCCTTTTCACCATTTCTGTGCAGTATCATCATGCCTGTGATCAAGAAGCTGAGTGCTTTGAAACGCGTAAGGCAAACAAATGCATCTGAATGAAAATGCCAGTTTCCTTTAAATTCATCTGCTCTTCGAGTGCGTCTTCAAACTGGGGAAGCTTTGTTTGATTTTATATATATATATATTTCTTTTATTTCGGCAGCAAGGCCTGCCATAAAAAGTTTGCAGGCATAAAATCCAATAGCAGCAAATATCATACATACTACCTTACTGCACATACAAAGATCAGACAAACAGTTTTTTAAAAGGAGGGAGCAGCTAGAAGATAAGTATTATTATTACAGTCCATGTTCATATCACTGCTATATGCTAGCTCTGTTTTTACTTTTAAATGAGCATATATCCTCTAGTGCAAAGAACGGTCTAAAAGAAATTTCATATAATTATATATAAAAAATGTGCAAATAGCTATCTAGAGCAGACACTAAGAGGCTGCTAGAGCTTTCTCTGACGATTTGACTATCAGGGTATGCAATTATCTAGGGCCTTCTTCCTTTGGTTCCATGCACAGTGCAAGTACCGAGATGCCGCAAAGGCTAGTTGTTCTCTGGTATCACTCTTGATAAGTCTCGCAGCTTCCCAATAGTGTCTCAGTCCCATAAGTTTGCATACAGCTAGAAGCCATTTCTTTCGCGCACTCCTATATAAGGGACCGAAAAACATAAAGTGGTCCTCCGATTCCACAGTATTAGGACAATTTGGGCAGAATTTGGAATGGGAAGGTGCGTTAGCCCATTTCGAGGTGTGAACTCTCAAGGCTAGTAGCCCGCATCTGAATTGCACATATAAACATTTGGACTGAAATGGGTACATTCTGTCCATATAGGGCTCAAAACTTGGTACACACTTGTGGTTCAGAAACTGGCCTGTCAAGCTACTATCCTGATAAGCTTCCCATGTTTGCAACAGAACTGCCTCACAATATAGCTGTTTAGCTTTCTGTGCATCTCCTTTAACAATCGACTCGGGGGATGTCCATAATTGGTCCATGCCTATTCTGTGTGATGTTTCTTTAATGTTCTTCAGCCATGGGGTGCTCTGGTCCCTGTCAAGGCCTAGCAGATCTTTTATGCAATCTCTATATATGCCTAGTTCTTGTGTGGACCATAGTCAAACCCAATATAGCAGGGGTTTTATTAAAACTGTTAGATGTATGGGGTTAAGGGCTAGATCTAATCTCAGTGGTGTAATAGGCGAATTTGGGGGAAGTTTAAATAGGGCCTTAATGAACTTGTTTTCAATTTTAGTTAAAGTCTCTGTTGTGGCATAGCCCCATATCTCTGCTCTGTATAGCGCTGATGTTACAGCTGAGGCTCTATATACGGTGAGGACTGGGGACATAGCTCCTCCCGAGGCTGCCCTGTATTTTCTCCCTATTGCAAAGGCTTTCTGTTGGAGAATGGCTTTGCTTTTTTCCAACTGGGGACCACCATGTTTGGTTATCACTTAGCCTCACACCAAGGTAGTCAAAATGTGAGACTTTTTCAAGAGGGAGCCCCTCAATAGTCACATTACATCTGTATTTTTTATGGGGATTCATAGTCATGACCTTGGATTTGGATGGATTTAATTCTAGTCCTCTTTCCTCGCAGAAGGTAACAAAGGCATTCGGGTCTGATTGCAGCCCCATGGGCCTTCGCAAAATTAGTAGGGTGTTGTCTGCAAACATCAGAATTGGAGTAGGCACTCCAACTAATTTAGGGGCATCATGTTTGCATTCCTTCAATTTCCTTGCTGTTCCATTAATATATAGACTAAAAAGTGTTGGGGCAAGGACACACCCTTGTCTAACGCCTTGCTTAATCTCTATCCTGTCCGTCAGGTCCCCTGCTGTATTCCATCTCACCTTTGCGTATACTTTATCATGGAGCACTTTCAATATTCTTAATAAATCTAAAGGAATGCCATACCCATCCAAAACTTCCCACAGTGTTTTTTTTGGGACCAGGTCGAATGCCGCTCTCAAATCGATGAAAGCGACATATAGATGGTCACGCTTCAAGGAGACTATTTCCAGGTTATCACCTTTAAGCGGAGGGCCTGGTCCAATGTGCTGATCTTTGTTCTAAACCATGCTTGCGCCTCATCAAGGATGTTGTTCTGTTCTATCCATTCATTCAGTTTAAACAGGACCTTCCTGCAAAAGACTTTTTGCATGTTATCTAGCAAGCTTATGGGTCTATAATTTGAGGGATTTGTTCTTTCACCTTTTTTATAGATAGGCATGATAACAGCTCCGTGCCATGTTGAGGGAATTGGATTGCCTTTAAAAATGCTATTAGATAGGGCATTAAAGTATGGAGACCAGATGTCTGGTTGGGAGAGAAAAAGGTCGCCCGGAATGCCATCTATTCCTGGTGCCTTTCCTTTTTTCGTTAATTTTACTGCTTGGTAAGTTTCGAGTAAAGTAAAGGTGAGCTGCGCTTCAGCTGTGGGAGAATCACTGTTCTCATTTTGGGTTTGTATTTCCACGTGGCCACAAGCCCCATCTAAGGGAAGGCTCTGTAAGTTTTGTCGCTGTATACCATTATTCAGAATATATATATATATATATATATATATATATATATATATATATATATATATATATATATATATATATATATATATATATATATATATATATATACACACACACACAGAATTGTGGTTTCTGTTCTATGGAGGTCTATGGTAATGTTTTTCAGTACTGCTGTTTTTACTGTTACATTGGGACGCCCACCATGATGCCGATTTAAAGATTCAAGCATGTGAATCTATAAAAAATATCAATACTGGAGAACCACAGTGTACAGGTAAGTAACATGTTTTTTATGACACTTTACTCGACTGTATGCTATGCCACTACATTCTGCTGCACTGTAGGCCACTATAGTCTATGAAACGCCACTCCACTCTGGCACTTTACTCCACTCAACACTAACCGATTCCAATGTACTCCACTCCACCTCACTTTATCCCACTCTATGCCACTCTACTATACGCTTCACTGTCCGACACTCTACTCCACTGTATGCAACTCCACTCTACCACACTGTACTACACTCTATGCCTATCCACACATAGCCACTGTATGACACTTGACGACATGTCACTCAACTTCTCTCTACGATACGCCACTCCACTCTCCTCCACTGAAGTCTTTGGTACTCCACTTGATGATACTCCGCTCTGACACTCTACTATATATAGTTGAGTGGCGTATCATAGAGAGAAGTTGTCTTCAGTGCTCTCCTCATGTAGGAGAGTTGTAAAAGTCAAAAATAACGAATGGATTTGCAGGAGAGAAAGTACCTCACAGACCTATGTGGTGTCATAGTTCTGACACCTACTTCTGTTACAGGTAAGTACTTACTTGTGGCCTTCCCAGTCTTTGAGTGGTTTTATACTGTTTATTTTAACAGCCTATATAGATTGTACATGTAGAGAGAAAATGGACATAGGACAGACTTGCCACTGTGCCTTACATCTCCATGGTTTCTCATTCATGTTGTTTTATGACGTATCTCAGTATTGTGTTCCGCTAACTTAAAGATTCATGCTGTTTCCTCATTGTAGAGTTGCAGTGTGGGAGGGACAGTGAGAGAGCAAAAGTACACACAGAGATGAATGTTCATGTGACTTCTGCCGTCGGCAGGCTGCAGGAAGACATGCAAACCCTTCAACTTAGACTCAGCCACCTGGAAGCATTGGTTGCAACAAAGGTACAGCACTCCATAATATTAGGTGATGTACAATATATTGACTTACTATGTACCTACCACAGCCACGTTTCAGCAGAGATAGGGTTGTCCCCAATGTTATGTCCCAGACTATTTTATGTACAGCAGTGCCACAGAAAATGCCTCACCGCCCACAGACAGCAGACCTCTTAGATTTCGTCCTTTAAAGAAGCACTTATGACTTACCAGATCAAGCTTTATCTAGATTTCCAACATGTATATTGAACAGTCCCAGTGAAGTTTTGTATCTCCAGTGGAACCAAAACTGTTTTACTCTGGGAGCAGATGTACAATGGACAGTCTGGCATTGTTACAACACCACTAGGTTTATTGTTGGCTCGGAAAACTTAAGAATGTCATGTGATACCTAGGGTTGATTTAGCGCCTGAAGGATTGGTACTTTGTCACACTTGTAAGTATGGGCCCCTAGTGTTGGGTTGTTCTGTTGGTTGTCTCTGGCAGGAAAGAGATTAAAATTAGATTCTTTAATCTCTGAGCTTGTCTTCATCATTTATGGGATCCTTCAAGAATCAGTTTTCTTTGCTGCATTATAAGCGTTTACATCTATTTTCTTCTAAACCTCATCTACCTTTATTAACTGCTTCTTTACCCCTGTGTATGCCAAATATGCTTTATCCAGAAGTATCTTCATGTCATAGTCAACCTCCTTTTCTTTATTGTCTCTGAACTCTGAGATAAAGGCTTTTTAAACCCAAGTGTTCAATGGTGTAGGTGAGTTTACTGATCTCAGTGAAATGCAATACACCATTACACATTTCAGAGCACAGATGAGTGCCCTCATATATAGTTACAAAAGACAGGTCGGTGGCCCTATTGGTCGATTTCAAATTGAAAGCTGGTAGCTTCTTGTATATTGGCTTCCCCATATCCTCATCACCCAGCTAGAGAAATGCAAATTGCTGCATCACAGAACATTTGTATCTGCCTTTTACTTGACAGAATGGTGTGAAATTGCAGTCTGCTGATTTAAGACTACCATGATATAGTTGGGGAATTTAGTGATGCAGTTATGCACAAAGAATATGGGGAATGAGAGATTCTGAGGAAGTTCATTTTAGAACTACAGTGTAGAGCTAACACTATATATTCATGAATAAACTGGAATTGAACTTAGAATATTGTCGAAGCAATGCTGTTCATTTCAACTTATTTTTGTTGGTGAATTTGAACTCACCATGCGCAGGGGGCAGACATGACCCCGACGTTTAAATTGCACATGTAAATGTAAATCCAGTATTTGTAAAGCGCGAACAGCTACCCGAAGGCATCCCGGCGCTGGGGGCCGTCGGGAAGATTAAGCAAGCTATTGCCCAGAGTCACATGGTGCTGGGCTGACCTGCCGCCGGTGCCGGGGATCGAACCGTGAGCCCCAGATTCCAGCGTCAGTCGCTCTGGCCGCGGCGCCACACCTCTTCCACATGTCTGGCTGGCCATCGCAAGACGGCCGGCCAAAGGGACACGCGCACTTTAAAAAGTGCATAGCCAGCACACCCTCCTGCTGTAACTCAGCAGCGGTCCGCCCCCGTCCTGATGCTGTGTACGGGACAGGGGATGAAAAATAAAATGGTAATAAATTACCATTTTATTTTTCATTTCAGGGGCTTTAGAGGGGATTTAAGTGGGGCGACGCTCCTCCGCTCCGCCCCTGATAGAGAATGGATTGAAATGGAGATGGAGACATAAAAAAGACTTGGACATCATATTAAACCCCAGTGCTGATGAATTAGCAATGACAGTGGAAGAAAAGTGATGGCACTAGCTCAGGAGTAAATGACACCTCAGAAATTGGTTGCCATGTTCCCTGAAGTTTTTTCAGAGAAACTGGGACTTCGAGTAGATTTACAGTGCTAGTAGTGCACAAAGTGAGACCAATGCTACATCTAATGAGAGAACCACTGCAAAAGGAGTTGGATAAGCTGTTGCCTGAGAGAATAACAGAGCTGAATAAATCATCAAAATGGTTGGTGCCGATAATGGTGGCACCTAAGGAAGGAGCAAAGATTAGGTATGTATTGACTTATGTGTACTAATCAAAAATATATGGCTGGACAGACAACTGCTCCGAAATATATTGGAAATGTTAAGTGTTATGGGAGATGAAAAGGTGTTCATTGTTCTATACATGTCCTTGGTGCACCACCAAATCAACTTGTACGAGGAATCCAGGGCTGTTGCATCCTTTGTGACGCCATGAAGGACATTCCAATATTGAAGGATGCCATTTGGGCTAGAATCGACCTAATATATCGTCAATGAAAAAAGGAGTCTGGGGGCACTTATAGGTCCAGCATAGAAGCCCCTAAAATATCTTCTGAGGTGGTAGAGAGAGGATTGGTCGTTCAGCATAATCACCGCATCCAAACTGACGCTAAAATTGAGCGTTCCCTCTGTCAAGGCTGCAGTCAAGAGAAGTTTCCTCAGCCCTCTGGTTCGAGTCAAGCGCAAGAGGGTTCTTTGTTATCCCTGGAATCGGCTTCGCCGATTCCGCTCTTAATATGCTTATGCCGTTTTCTGATCCCCAAGATGGCGGTCGGGAAAATCGGCATTCTAGTGTTTTGGCCGATTCAGTGAGGTTCTATGGCTTCGTGCGCTCGCACCTGTGTTGCGGCGCACTTCAACTGAATTTTCTGGCGAACGGAGCGTATTTTCTTCACGCTTGTTCGCCGCAAGGATTTAGGAGGTTTTTGGTGACAGGCAGCTCATTCAGAGTTGCTTTCTGGCTTATGTAAACAGCACTCGAGCATATCTTCGTCGACGACCCGCAAAAATAAATAGAAAGAAAGAAGACACATTTCCTCAGGGAGAACTGGTCTCGTGAGTAGAGGTTTTTCGAATTCCTCTCACAGGAAGTAAGTCCGAGCCTGTTAATAGACATTCCTTCTACAGTTAGAATTTTGTAGCCTTTAATTTGAGAGCCAAGTTTCCCGTTGTGCCTCCGGTTGGTATGCTTTAGGTTACCGGTTGTTCAGCAGCGGAAATTAACAATTGTCCTTCAAGCAGCAATTTAATGTGAAGGAGAGAGCCAGCTTATTTGTTTTAGAACACATAGTCATGTGAGATTAACAGGAGTTATGGAGAAAGCGTTGAACAGTATTTAACCCAGGACATTTGTCAGTGTCTATGATTTGATGATCTACTCACATACAAAGGACTTATGGTAACCCCGTGTTTTCCAGCAGAGGGTTTAGCTCAGCATTCAGAGTAAGAAAACTAATTCCAGTTCCATAATCATACAAAAGACTTTCATGAAAGTAGTGGCAGAACAGAACAACAGCGTCAATTACATGTATGTATGAATATATATATATATTGTACTTACCGACCAAATCATCTTCAGCCACCTGCAAGAAAAGAATATTGAGAGTCAGAATTGTGGAGCTAAATAAAATCCAACACAGATACATCTACTTGAACTGCACATATAGAGAGAGGCACATCACTGCAGGGGTTCAGGTATTTGAATTGTCAGAATAAGTATATAAAAGTGAATTAGATTAGGAATAGTTTGAGGTGTATTAATATTGTCAATTTGTATTATAGATGCAGGAAAGAGCTGCCAGAACTCCCATTTGAAGAGGCATAGCAGTGGAGTCTCTCTTTTGTCCCATTCCCCTTTCCCCCTCTTTACTGAAGGTGAAGGTACTCGTACTCATTCGCTTTTAGTGGAGTAGGGGAATGGAGAGTCAGTCATCTGCTCCTGTGGAAGTTACAGACAATTTTGGTGCGAGGTACTCGACACCCTCTACTATTACTTGAAGAGGTCAGAGACCCACCCTACTTGGGTCGGTATTTTTAAAGGTACACCACACTTAGGTTTTGTAGTGATTGGTCTACCCATACTACTAACTAGGATTCCAGCCACTGTGTAGATGACAATCTGATTTTTTGGTCCTGACAAATTGCCAATTGATCACTTATGTGACCGATCAGGCAAGAAACATGTTGACCATTTTGTAGAAGCAACCACAGAACATTATGTCAGTGGTTTGCCACTTTTGTTTTTAGTTAGACAAGCAGACTCATCTATTAATCATTTAAAGAGTAAAACTTAGGGTCCGATTCCGATTCCGGCCGGAAATCTCTCCGACCGAGCCGGACCCGGAGAGAATTCCGACCGAATCGGACCCTAGCAGTCCGACCGGACGAGTACGATGCATTCGCATGCTATCGGACTCGATTCGGTCGGACTCCCATTGAAGTCAATGGGAGCCGGTCGTACAACGCGTACGCGGGCTCCCATTGACTCCAATGGGTGCGAGGCGAACAAGGGCGCCCCTACAGTGGGTACGCGTCCATGCGCATCGCGGCGTACATGCACAGGTAGGGGGACCCATGGGTCCCCCCTGTGTGCGACTCGCGCACCTACGCGTACAGGGGGGTCCGACGCGGACCCCCAAAGTCCGGCTCCGACAGCTCTTTTGAGCCGGACGGCGCGAGTCGGTCGGACTGCTCGCGGCGCGCATCGTACTTACCCGGCCAGGAAACGTCTCCATAGCGCGGTGCGAGTCCTGTCCGTGCGAGTCGGTCGGAGCGTGTTGAAGCCGTGTACGAGTCGGTCGGCGATTTCGCGGGAGCTTGCATCGTACTCGCTCGGCCGGACACGCGTACGATTCGGTCGGGAAACAGGGCTCCGAATCGGATCCGGTAAATCCGAATCCGATTCGGAGCACTACCGGCCGAGATCGAAATCGGCCCCTATGTCTATTTTAAACTCCCCTGCGCACATCAACACACCCATCTACACTTCATGGCTCTACACCCGCACTTCACATTACTGCTTTGGAATAAAATATCTCTGATAAAGAGCCCCTTTTACGGTGCCCGTCGGGCATTGCAGTGCCGGCACGACGAGGAGCAAGCCCCATGATTAAGCATGACCCCCATTCAGGTGTGTGAGGGCTCCAGTTCCAAAAGGAGCATACTCCTGTCCGACCCTTTTGGATACTAAACCGACCAGTCCCACATTCTCTTGTTCTCACTCTTTCAAAGGAACTGTATACTTGGTTGATATTATTAGAATATTATGAAAAAGGTATTTGAAGGAATGAACGAAGTACTGTGTTTTCAAAACAATCTACTACTTGTAGGGAAAACACCAGAAGAACATGGTAAGATGTTGATTGAGGTTGTAAGGAGAAAAAAGAAACACATAATAATTGTAGAGGACAAAAAATATCAGTTGAGGAAGGAAAAAGTGGAATATTTTGGGATTTGAAATCACAGATTAAACCGAAGAAAAGTAATGTGAAGGCAGTGGAAGAGGTGACACGACCTCAGAATAAAGAACAGTTTAAATCTCTTTTGAGATTAGCAGAGTATTGTTCTAAACTTGTCAGCAGTTTTGCTGAAGTAGTGGAGCCTATAAGTCGAAAATATTAAATTTGAGTGGAATGATGTGTGGAGAAATGTTTGTCAGATTGAAGATGTGCATTGTAAAGGTGCCAATGCTGAGACATTTTGATGTAAGGGAAAATACTTCTTTAACAACTCATGCCAGTAGTGTAGGAACAGGTCAGGTGCATTACTGATGCAGAGAATTGAGGGCCAAGAAAGAATTATTGGGATTGCCACAGGGAGCTGCAAAGGGCAAATATCTCATATTCAGTAATTGAAAGGGAAACCCTTGTATTTTGCTGGTGAATTAAACATTTCAGGTATTTCTTGTGTAGGTTACCGTTTACTGTGAGGACAGATTACAAGCCATTGCTGCATTTATTTTAGTGTGGTACGTTAATGGAAGGGAGTGCGACTCCAAGGATCTCAAGATGGTTGTTAACAGTCCTGGAGTACAAAAGTTGAGGTAGAATATCCAGATTTCCGGCAGGGAATGAAGCAGCCATTTGGAATTGAGTGAATGTAGTGTATCCCTCCAGGAGGTGAAGTGGAGGAAAGTATTGAGAGCGGACATTGTGCAAGAAAAAGTGAGAGATGGGTAAAAGTATGTAGAAGTTTGGAAAAAGGGGTATGGTTGTTCTTCCATGTGAGGGACGGATTTAGTCTAGTCTGGGACAAATTGTTTAGGCATAATCAGACTGTACCCCGGATGAGTCTTAGAAGGTACTTAAAATTGCTCATGAGAGACATCTTGGGAGAAATGTGACCAAAAGAAGGACTAGACAGTCTTTCTAGTGTCCGAGAATGAATGAGGAAGTGGAAAACATTATGAAGGTCAGAGAGCTACCAATAAATACGTAGGGATATTTGATAAACCATTGGAGAGGTATGCTGTTGATTTCCTAGGAAGAGTGAGCAGATTAGGTGTAGGAAATCGATTCATTTTGATCCTTGGTAGATTGTTCATGGTAAAGACTATCAAACAGGTAACAACTGCCAATACTGAAAGATTTTTGAAGGAGGCGTTCTTTGAGGATGGAAAATCTTGGAAAATGTCATCTGAAAATGATGTTCAGTTTATTTTGAGTGCAATATGTGAATCCTAAGAGAAGTTGGGATTGAACATGAAGGGTAGCGATGTTCAGACAATGGGCCAATTGCCTTTTTGAGAGGGTTAATCGATTCATACTGGAGAACATCCAGTTGTCACTAGGAAGAGTGGAGAAGATAATTTGAGAGACTTATTTGGTCTGATTCCTCACAGAGTTGGAGTGACTCCTTACTCAGTTACTGGAGTATCACCTTTCATCTTGCTCAAAGGAAGAGAACCTGTCACAAAAGAGTCCCTCATATGGCTTTGTCAAAAAAAGCAAGTGGTAGTGAATAGCGAGCAAGTGAAAAGACAAGTGGCTGATATATGCGGGAGTTGCAGGCTAGTGTTTTAAGAATGCCTCAATGTAGTTGGGGAATTTAGTGATGCAGTTATGCAGAAAGAATGTGGGGAATGGGAATTTCTAAGGGAGTTCAGTGAGAGCTGTAATGTATAGATGAAGGTCATATATTTATGAATAAACTGGAATTGAACTAAGAAAATTGTAGAAGCAATGGTGTTCATCTTGACATATTACTTGCTAATAGCCTGACCTCAGACAGTCTCCCCTTAAGTAACCTCTTGCAGTATTTAATTGGCAGCCACCTCACAGATCACCTCACCTCACATGTTGTTTACCTATGCTATGTGTTTACTCTTCTCAGAGCATTTTACCTTAAGTCTCACCTCACAGATAATAATCACATCTCATTGCATCTCACTGGAGTGCTCACTTGTATTATTCTTACTTGCATTCTCTTGTCAGAGATTCACTCATTTGCAGTGTCACTTCACTCCATTTGTACCTTGCTAATTATTTTTTGTAGCCTGTTATCTTATTCTCAACCCAATTAAAGCATGTATGATTCGATTTGTACCTTACAGAGGGATTCTGTCTAATATAGAGCGTCTCTTTATCAGCGTCATTGCATAGACACGGCTCTTATATTTTATTTTGTCTAAAATAGCAGGTAAGCCATCTTATACTTGAGGACTTCGTATCTCATCCTGTGAACTTCTGCACTTTCACTCCATCCAGACAATATATTAATGTAGATGAATATGTTCTTCTGTTCCAGATCCAGGAAGGTGGAAAATGCCCTTCACATCGGAATACCAAAGCAAAGGTAGGAACTGTTTTACTTTATGATTAGGAATGAGGGCACTCCTTTTGGTGGAACACATGATCACTGCAGGCACATTTGTACCAGTACCAAAAACATGATCAAACCACCCAGGCAAGCAGACTGTGGCACTAGCATAAAGATTAAGGGGCTGATTCCGAGTTTGGCAGTCCGTGGACTGGCAAACCTGGGATGGCGCAGCAGTCCTTATTCGGATTGTGGCGGTCGGACTGCCGTAACCGCCAGGGATCATAATATGCTGGTGGTGCAGCTTCTGCACCACCAAGCATATTATGAGTTTCCTCACCGCCATGAAAACTGTGGTGTGAGGAAACTAAGGGGGCCCTACAGGGGCCCGTGGTGCCTGAAGGCCATGGGGATGCATGCAGGAGGGCACATGGTGTGCCCCCCCCCTGATTGCATGCACGCCCAGTACCTGCACGGCATGGACTTAAGAGTCTATTCCATGCAGGAACTTACTTTAGCGTTCCCATTGCGGTGCCTTTTTAATAGGCTCCGCCAAAGGACCGCCCGCCAGACAACGAGAAAACTCGTAATCTGGCGGGCGGCTGGCGGTGAGCTTTAGCGGTGTGGGAGCGGGGAGGTGCCGTGCTGTTAGCCATTTCCATTCCAGCAAAAAGGGCTCCTATACATCCAAATCCCCCTTGATTCAGTGGATCAGATCAACAGTTGCTAGGGCATATGCCTTGTCTGAGAGTGAGGTGCCTAGGGGTTTCAGGATTGCTTAACAAGGGATATGCCTTGCTTCTTCAGCATTAAATCTCTCATATATTTGCATGCTTGAATTATTCCCCATCATAGGGCTGGGAATGCCCGGTTATCGTAAATAGAAGTAAACCGTGTTAAAATGGCTATAGGCCTCACTAGTAGTGTTTGTTTAGTAGCACATCCACCTCATTTGAAGCAATCTGAGCTTCAGCCAATGAGGTGGAAATATCAACTGTCCTACTCCCCTTAGCCACCAAAGCTCAGATTTCTACTGCATTTTCTAACCTTTCCGTCACCTCAACCTGTTACCTTTTCTGTTCTACCGTGGGACCTACCTCAGGCTACTGTAAGTGGTTTTTAGGGAAATTTTCTCTATTTACTGGGCCAGAGAGACATTTTCAGCTACCAACTTTCACCATAGTTGACAGATAATAGTTGCTTATAAGGCCTGCACTACTTGTGGTCAGAAGAAAGGCTATACAGATCACCAACATGAGAAATGTATTTATCGCCTTTACCCTACACGCAAGCTTTCGTACAGTAACATTTGTAGTACCTTTCCACCAAATACCCTGAAGGACAGAGAGGGGAGAATGGCCCACTATATGTCAGAGAATAAAAAAATACCCTCCTGCCAATGGGGATGCCCCCTCCTCAGCAGATGATTCTGTGAAAGTGCTCCTGCAAGCACTTCCACAAAGGCGGCGCAAACAAGGAAGCATGTGGACTTTCCTGATCTGGACTTACACCTAAAGCGCCTGCAGCCATCTCCTCACACAAAAACAGAGATATAATATTTGGTGCTAGGGTTCTGCTGCTGTTATCTATGCTTGCGGTATCCATTGCTAAATAACTTGAGTGCCCCGCAAATCTTAGTTTGTGAGTTTTTGCAGTTATTAAAGGTGGTACTCTTTGCTTGGGTACATCCTCACGTTGTAGATACTGGGACAAAATAAAGAACGAAGAGTTAATGCCTCAGTTACTTGCCATTATTGGTCCTATTTATTTTTATTCCACAATATGTATTAGTTTCCCTTTGATCAACTTCGATGGGGTTAATAGTCATTGTGGGAGTTCAGCAGGCTTATTTAGCGGGGCTCAGAGTTTATTTCTTTATAGCAATTTAGCACCTGTCCTCCATAGTCTGAAAACCTCCCAGGTTAAATATTGAAACCAGAAAACTGAAATGATTAAATTAAATTGCCAGTAAGTAATTGTTGTATTGCTCCTTCTTCCATGGCAGCTCATCCTTTGCTGCTAACATCAAATGACATGACTGTGGCTGGTTGGTGCTCCCCGTGGAGCCATGTAGTTCTTTCTAGAGTCACTGTTTTTTTTAGCACTCTTGGCAAAATATTATGGGGGGTGGAGGTTGTACAATTTTTAAACAATTATCATGAGTTGTGATTTTAAAACAAATAATATTTTCCATCTGCTTTAGTGGTGAGACTTGAGCATACAGCTACAAGATGCTCCCATAAAGTGAAAGGGGCATTCTTCTATTTTAATCAGCTATAATTACATCTCTATATTGTTATTGCGACTATTTTCTAGGCCACAACAATGGTTTAGTCTGAAAATTATCACTGGTTGAATTGAATCCTTCTCTTTACATGAGGTTTGAGGGCTTGAAGTATGCTTAGGAGATTTGTAAACCCATCTCCAGGTGGAAATAAAGTTCCTGAAGGAGGAGATTTTTTTTGTCTCCAGCCCAGCGAGCTCGCAGGATCTTTGGCATGGGCAAGGAGGAAAGTTACAAAAAAACGTTTTCAGGTTGAATATATGCAAATAGTTTGTAAAACAGAAATGTCTAATGTTCAGGGGGCTCATTATTACTGCCTCAATTACCACGAGCATAGGTATTTCCATTAAAGAGAATATGATGGATGGCACCAGACTTAAAACGGAGCCAAAGATAAAGGAATTGATCTTCCATTCATTTGAAAGAAGGATAAGTTACTTACCTGTAATCCTAGTTCTCTTCAAGGGGTACACTCATCAAAGTCATAAGCACTGAATAACCTCCCCCCCCCACTTCCAGGGACCCCGGAGCATATACAAAATACATATATCCATATATGTATGTTTAGCAAAAAACATGTACGTAGTACTTTCAAAACATACATATATATGTGTATACATAAACATGCAGCCTAAAAACACATTCAATAGGCTAAGATGCCTAAAATGTATTGGATTTTTCATTTAAAATAAAATATAAGTTTATAAATCATTTCTGTAAAATAGAACATGCACTCTTTTAGTGTTTCAACATAGCCTTTTATTTTCAAGGAAAAAGGCAAGTAATAGCAGGCAATTAGCCCATAGGCTGCATAGATAAAAACCAGAACAGTAATAAACTGGCGACGTGCCTTTAAGACCTCCCTGTCCCATCATGCTCCACAGGTGACAGTTGGGTCAGGTCTTTCTTACGGCATACCATCATGTGTAGGGATAATGAAGAATGAGAATGTTACTATAACAAACAAACGTATTCGTCCGGGGAGGCGGGTGGGTGGCTTATGACTTTGATGAGTATACCCCTGGAAGAGAACTAGGATTACAGGTAAGTAACTTATCCTTCTCTTCCAGGGTATACTCATCAATAGTCATAAGCACTGAATAGAATAGCAAGCCCATACCCACAATCCTGCGGACGAATACCAGTATATTTATAGACATTCTAGGGATTATTAATGCAAACAGATTCCTTAAAGAGCCTTGCCCAAATTGAGTATTTGCCTGAGTGTCAGAGGCTAATCAATAGTGGCAAGTAAATGTGTGTACTGATCGCCATGTGGCAGCTTTACAGTACATTTTTGAGGAGGGCCATAGGAGGGCCTTCTCCCTGGTGGAATGAGCTTTTGGTTTACCAGAGAGTTGTCTATTAGCTAGCTAGTAAGACAAAGTAATACATGAGACTATCCATCTAGAGATGGATTGTTTGGAAGATGCAAAACCAGTACGTATGGAACCATAGTTAACAAACAAATGGTCTGATTTTCTTATATCTTTGGTTCTGTCTAGATAGAATTTGAGAATTCTTTTGAGGTCTAGAGAATGTAAAGCCCTTTCAAGAGGACTTGAAGGGTTAGGAAAAAAGGTGGGAATGTTGATAGATTGGTTAATATGAAAAACCGAGACCACCTTAGGTTGAAAAATAGGATGAGTTCTAAGAACCACCCTATTCACATGGAAAATGAGGTAAAGTGCTTTACAACACAGAGCTTGAATCTCGCTCACTCCACGAGCAGAGGTAATAGCCACTAAAAAGCAGTCTTCAATTACAAATGTTGCAGGGAAGCTTTATGAATGGGTTCAAACGAGGGACCCATCAACTTAGAAAGAACCACATTAAGTTCCCATGGAGGAGAAGGAGATCTAATCAGTGGATAGACTTTTCTCAACCCTTCGAGAAAGTCCTTAACCACGGGTATCTGGAAGAAAGAGACCTGATTGGGAGATTTTCTGTATGCTGTAATAGCAGCCAGATGCACCTTTATAGAAGGAAATTAAAGGCCTGATTTGGCTAAGTACAGTAGGTAAGGTAGAATCACCTGCTCCTGCCCTAGTATGGGGTCATTACCATTATTAGAGCACCATATGTAGAACTGCTTCCATTTGAAAGCGTACAGATGGTCTCCTAGCTTCTTTCAGAATGTTCATACAATCTGAAGACAATCCTAGATGTCCATACTGGAGGACCTCAGGAGCCATGCCGTCAACCTCAGATGGAAGGCTGGGGTGGAACACCTTCCCCCGAGCTTGGATAGTCGTCCGGACGGCACGGTAACCTCCTGTGTGGAGCTTCGGACAGATGAAGAAGGTCCGGGTACCACCACTGGCGAGGACATGCTGGTGTGATCAGGAGCATCCTGGTTTTGGTTCTGTAAAACTTTTTGATCACCAGAGGGAGTAGAGGAATTGGTGGAAAAGCGTAAAGTAATGTCTCTGACCAATCGATCAAAAGCGCATTCCCTCTGGAGCCAGGTTGATGGAAGCTGGATGCGAAGACGCAGCATTTTGCGTTTGTTGTGTCCGCAAATAGGTCGATGTCTGGAACTCCCCATCATTGGAAGATATCCTGTGCTACTTCGTTGTTTAGGACCCAGTCGTGAGTTCAACAAAGTCCCGACTTAGAGCGCCTGCATGAACATTGAGGGTGCCTGGAAGGTGAATCGCAGTAATGGTGAGCTTCCTTGCAAGTAGCCACCTCCAAATGATCTGAGCCTCCTGAGAGAAAGGTCTTGATCTGGTTCCTCCCTGTTTGTTCAGATAATACATGGTTGTGGTGTTGTCGGTCTGAATTAACAGTGAGTTTGTCAGGATGGAAGGGAAGAACGACTTGAGTGCAAGATGTACGGCTCTCAGTTCTAACATATTGATATGATATCCCTTCTCCGCATCCGACCACAATCCCTGTACTTGGAGAGGGCCCATGTGAGCTCCCCAACCCTGTAGGGAAGGGTCCGTAACGATCATCTGGCTGGGAAGGTCCTGATGGAACGGCACTCCTTTCAGCAGGTGCGAACGTTTCATCTACCATCTGAGTGAGTCCTTGGCTACCTGAGGAAGAGTCACTGTGTCTTCTCAGCGGTTAGAGGTCTGTGACCACTGATCCTCCAAAGCCTGCTGGAGAGGGCACATTTGCAGACTGGCATTGGGAACAATGAAGCTGCAGGACGCCATTGAACCCAGTAGGGGGTACACTTGTCTGGCCGTGCGGAGGAGTGTGTGGCACTTGTTGGTTATTGAGGATAGCCTCTCCTCCGAAGGAGACACTCTTGCGCTTACTGTATCCAGAGTAGCCCCCAGGTAATGGATCATTTGCGTTTGATTGAGAATAGACTTCTTGTAGTTGATTTGTAGACCTAGACGGCCCAACACTCGAATGCAGCATTGAGGAGTCTCTGCAGCAGAGTGGGTGACGAACTTTTCAGCAGCCAGTCGTCCAGGTACTGATAGACGAAGATTTTCTGCTTGCTTAGAAAGGCCGCTACTACTGCCATGCATTTCGAGAAAGTGCGGGGTGCTAATTTTAACCCAAATGGGAGGACTTTGTACTGGAAGTGATTCGACGGCAACTGAAAACGAAGGAATTTTTTATGCTTTATGGAGAATGGAACATGAAAGTATGCGTCCTGAAAATCTATGGAGCACATCCAGTCCCCTTGATGGAGTTGAGGAAAAATTTGGGCAGTGCAAGCATCTGAAATCTTTCTTTGCAGATGAATTTGTTTAAGCGTCTTAAATAGAGTATGGGTCTGTACTCCTGAGTAGGACCTTTCTTTACAACCGGGAAGTAACAGGAGTAAATTCCTTGTTGTTGTTGGGATAAAAGAACTTCATCTGTAGCGTCTTTTTGTAGTAGAGTATTCACCTCTGTCTGAAGTAAATGGCGTTGATGGACAGACGCTCCCTGAGGTGGTATAGGTGGTGGAGGGGACTTGAACCTGAGTAAGTAGCCATTTTGCACAATGTTGAGCACCCATTTGTCGTTTGTGATTTTTCTCCACTCGTTCAGGTGAAACCTTATACCCCCCCCTCCCAGAGTGGCCAACAGGGATGGGGTAAGCCAGTGCTCATTGTTTTGCCAGCTGTTTTGCTGAGGAGGGTGTTGACCTAGAGGCTCCTCTTCCTCATCCTGGTCGACGTTGGTGATATTGCGACCTGGATTGTTGTTGTTGTGACGACCAGTGAGGGGTTTGAACCCTCTGCTGGTAATGCGGGCGATCGTAAGGCCGTTATCTGCACCTGAACTCTTTACATTTTTCGAGGCCGACTGCCTTCAGGGTATCCAATTCTGATTATATTTTGGACATCTCATCATCGGCATGGGTGCCGAACAGGGAATTGCCACTGAAGGGGAGTTTCATGATCCTTTGCTGTGCTTCAGGCTTGAGACCTGTAAGCCGCAGCCAGGCTGAACGCCTGATACAAATGCCGTGGGAGTACCCATGTGCTGCAAGATCGGAAGCATCAGCTGTAGCGCTGATCACCTGGTTTGCCACAAGGCTACCTTCCTGTAAGATTTCTTGGAAGTCTTGTTGGTCTTCCTTAGGCAGCTTATCGGTGAGAGAGTCCCACAGCACCCTGCCGTATCTCCCTAGGAGCGTGGAGTCACTAGCCACCTTCATATAAGACGCAGAAGTGTTGCACATCTTCTTTCCTAGGGAGTCGATATGTTTGCTTTACTTCTCATGTGGGACTGAAGAGGAGGAAGCCCCTGGATGCGCCTTCCTAGCTGCTGCCACTATTACAGAATCCAGTGGTGGATTTGTTCTTAGAAACAGTGGGTTCTGGTCTGGAGCTTTGTACTTTTTAATAATGCGTGGTGGAGCCGACCCTATTGCAGCCGGAGTCAAAAATGTTTGTAGAGCTGGTTCAAGCAGCCCAGGAACCAGAGGGAGCAGAGGTCTTGCTGGGGACTTGTGATGGAGTGTCTCAAATATTACTGATGCAGAGGTAGCCGGCATTTCAATGTTCAGCTTATTGGCACCCCTGCTTAGGACTTCATTGAAGGTGGTCATTTCGTCCACTGGAGACACTCTAACTGGCGGGGTACCAGATAGCGTGGGTGAACAGTTCTGAACTGCAAATCGGGAGGACGCTGTAGACCAAGAAAGGTGATCTTCGTCTTCGTGATCTGGGAGAGCGAGAGTGGTGAGATCTAGATCGTGTTCTGGATCGAGATCTTCGTGTAGAAGGAGATCTCGTTCTCCTTGGAGATCTGTGTGGAGATCTTCCAGCTGTCGTTGTGGGTAAGGGACCAGCAGATACTCTGGAAGGAGAGTAAGTTTATGAGAAGTCTGAACCTGGACTTCTTCATGGGACTCTCCAATGTTTGACACTCTGCAACCACCGTGGAGACAGGTTCACAGGAGGCGTTTTTTCCTGAGCCAGAGGGCCCTCCGGTGTGATTTGTACTATTCTGATGCCTGGAGAAGAAGATGTTTCTCTGGACGTTGACCGTCTGGATTTCAATGTCGATCTCTGTCTCCCCTGTGCTTCCGTCGATGGCGAGGGGAGCCTCTGCACTGTGATGGTCGCAGGATTCTTCGACGGCGGAATCGCCATTCGCCACTTCTTCGAGTTCGGTGAGAGGCGTGGAGAGGTGTGCCTCGACGTCGGGCCTCTCGACGCTGAACAGCGACCTGAAGTTGGTGACACCGACCATGACGCTCTGGACTGGGCACAGACCTCCTTCTAGATCTCCTCATCAGGGAAGGGCCTTGTTGAGGTCAGTTTTATCGTTTCTGCCCCTTTCAGGAGGAGCGGGGGAGGCCACCTGCACTCCAGCAGGTGCTTCATTGTGATTCTTGTCCGCCCACTCCCAGGCGTCTCTGGGATTAGTGAAGAAGAGGGTGTGGCCATCTATAAACATTTTGAGGCAGGCCGGGAACAGCAGAAAATATTGGATGCTGTCGGAGCCGCTTCTTGGCCTCCAGGAAGGAAGCACGTTGTCGTTGCACCACCTGGGTGTAATGTGGATAGGCCATGATGGTCTTGTCTTCAAGTTTCAAAGGTCCTGTCACTCTAGCATCTCTTAGGATGGCACCTTGGTCTTTAAAATGAAGAAGTTTGGCCAACATCTGGCGCAGGTGGAAATTTTCCAATGAGAAGAATGGACCTAGGATTCGGATGTTACTCCTGCGAGAGCATCCCTCAGCATCTTCCGCCCTCTCCTCGAACGTTCGTACCTGGCCCTGGAGGTCCTGAATAGTACATTGGTTTGCTGTGGTTTGTGGCTGTAGCGAGGCTAGTGTTTTCGCCTCATCGGTCTGCCTGTTTGTGAGTTTTCAGTGATCATCGCGTAAGAAGCCCAGCTCAGTTACCAGAGAGCCAAGTTTGTTCTCCATAGAGATCCTGGAACTGTCTTTGGCCACGAAGAGCGTGTCCAGCTTGTCGACAACAGGTGCTGAGGGGCGTTGCATGCCTCATTGGGGTGTCTAGTACAGTGGTCAGTGGGTCCGCCGCCAGAGACACCTGCGTTGGCGCCGTCGACCTCAATTTATTTATTTGTAAAATGTTATTCATTCATTCATTCATTCATTCAATGAATGAATGAATGTAAAATGTTATGTAGCGCGAACATGACCCAAGGGGGTATCGGAGTGCTTTACAGGTGATACAAAGTAAATAACGTGAGAAAAAAAGGTACAAACTGAGAAAAACATCAAAGTGTAGAAAGTAACCTCAATACATAAATTCAACAAGGCAAATAATGTACATATGGGAGGAACAGGAGTCCAGGATAGTGCAATTATGGTAGCAATTTAACCATAAAAAGTGATTTCACTTCTTTTATTAATTATGCAGTAGACTGGATCAGTCTGATTTCAGGTGGTAGGGAGTTTTACATTTTCAGGGCAATACCTGAGAAGGCTCTGTTTCAAGTTTTCTTTTTATGGAATATCTTTGGTTTTAACAGCAGGGTACTGTTCCTTCTAGAGCATCTGCCTCCGCCAGATAATTCTAATTTATATGCCGAGTATTTTGGTGTTTTGTAGTGTATGGCTTTGTGAGTCATCCAGCCAAGCTTTAGTTGTATTCTTGCCTCATAAAGTAGCTATTTTAGATCCGGACACATGTGTTTGTTTCTTTTAGTTCCAGTGACAAGTCTGGCAGCAGCATTAAACAAGGCCCTTAGAGGCGCCAGCGTGCATCTAGGAAGTCCACAAAGAGCTGCACTTCCAAAATCCTGTCTTGCAATGACTAAGGCTTGGACCGCTGATTTGAAGTTGTGATGAGGGAGGAAAGGTTTTAATTTCCTTAGAATGTTCATTTGGTAGCTTGCTGCTATGGTGGCAGCACTGATGTGCGCCTGCATGTTCAAATACTTGTCTAATGTTATCCCCAGTCGTTAACTATGTGCAAGAAGGATTGGGATGATTGATCTATTGTTGTTTGACAAGTCAAAAAGTTTATTAAGATGCTTGTTGGCTAGATCCAGTTGGGTTCTGAAGAATTAGCTTTCAAACCTCTAATTCGTTTATTGTAGGTGTTCATCACCGTTCGTAGGTTTTTCCTTTCTTTATTTTTTATTCAGTGTGTCATTTTAATTTACATAAGCGATACAATGTTTAAATATGTGGCATTTTCTTAAAGGAATATAATCACATAGGATGTTTCATAAATGTCACACACTGTTAATTGTAACCATGGAACCTTATAAATGCCCAGAATGCAGTCTAGTCATCTGTCTGTCTATCCCCCATTTACAATCAAGAGATTCCAAACATATTAAGGCTACACAGGAGGGGCCGAGAACTATAGTTGGTACGCTAATTAATGCTCGCTCCCTTTGCAAACATGCTGTTGAATTTGCGCTGTTTGTAGAAACACACGGTGTAGATGTTGGGTTTATAACAGAAACTTGGGGGGATGCTTCTTTAGACCCTGTTCTTGCGACGGCAGTCCCTGCGGGTTTCTCCATGTACAGACAAGATAGGGTGGGCAAGAGGGGCGGGGGTTTAACTGTCGTTTACAGAAATACCTGGAAAGGGACTTTTAACGGGCAAAATAATGGCCCCATATTAGAGTCCCTGACATTTAATATAACTATTAACGACCAGTACGCTTTTAAGGGTATTTTACTCTATCGGCCCCCTGGTCCACGAGCGGAGTTTTTGGACACCATTGGTAACTCCTTAGACATTATATCACAGTCATCCGACTTTACGCTCTTGGGAGATTTTAATCTCCATATTGAGGACTTTGCAGACAAAGACGCTGCGCAGTTCCTTGATCTTATGAGCAGCTTGGGCCTACCTCAGCAGGTGAAGGGTAGCACCCACTCAGGAGGTCATTTGCTTGATGGTCTGTTTACAAATAATAAGTCCTTGAGGTGTATCCCTTCCATACCACTCGTATGGTCAGACCACAAAGCTATTATGTTTTCTCTCAGGGCCCCAAACCTTCAGTCAGGGGTAGGCAAGCACAAATTGTTGAAAAAGTTTAGACCCTGGAATAGGTTGGTAACTGAGGATCTTGAGAGCACCCTGTCGCAGAACATTCCGATTCTCTCTGAGAATCCATGCGAGGCTGCGGCCACCATGGAGGGCTGGCTTAAGAGCTCCATAGATCGAGTGCTTCTCATCAAATCCTCCATCAGTCATCGAACAAGACAGTCTGAACCCTGGTTTTCTGAACAACTCAGACTCGAAAGACAAAAGTGTCGTCGCCTGGAGAGGAAATGGAGACTATCGAACGACACGAATAATAAAGTGGTCTATAAACAAGCCTTACTTGACTATAAAAAACTAGTGCTTATAGAAAAAGCATCTTACTTCACTAAGGCCATATTAACTGCCAAAAACTCATCAAAAAAGCTCTTCGCCACAGTAAAAAAAACTAGCCAAATGCCCGGAGGAGACCACATTACCGTGAAACGAAACATTCTGTAATTCATTAGCCACGCTCTTCCAGGACAAAGTGAACTCGGTCTATAGGGGGTTCTCTCAGGGCACCGCATTAGAATTGGTTTCCGCTTTGAGAGACTGTCAATATGAACTTCTCTCCTTTCCCCTTTTAACTACGGAGGAAGTTATCAAGCTCATGATGTTAACGAAATCCAGGTCCCCTCTTGATCCCTTTCCGCCCAAAATCTTCCAGCTTGTGCCAGAGACTCTTGCTCCTATCCCCGCTCGCATTTTAATCAAATGTTCCTTTCTGGAATTTTTCCAAACAACTGGAAATTGGCATCTGTTCTCCCTCTTTTAAAGAAAGCTAACTTGGATGCTACAGACCCTAACAACTACCGTCCAATCTCCAGACTCCCACTGCCCGTAAAGATGGTGGAAAGGGCTATGAATGAGGTTCTCTCGGACTATTTGGAAAAGCACGACTGCCTAGACAGCTCTCAGTATGGTTTCCGAAAGCAGCACATCACGGAGTCCGCACTGATCTCCGCTTCGGAAATGATTAGGCAGACCGTTGATGCAGGAGGCGATGCAGCACTTGTGCTGCTTGACCTCTCTGCAGCATTTGATAGGGTAAACCACCAGAGACTACTGCAAGTTCTGGAGGACATTGGGATCAGAGGCAAAGCGCTAGCGCTTCTAAAATCTTTCCTATCAGGTAGGGAACAATTTGTGGCCTTCGCAGGTCACAAGTCACTGAAATTCACACTGCCATGTGGGATCCCCCAGGGCTCGTCATTGAGCCCTACCCTTTTTAACATTTATGTGGCCCCACTGGCTAGACTAATTAGATCTCTGGGCTTCGCTGCCATATCTTACGCGGACAACACCCAGATAGTGGTCTCAGTGACAGGCTCCCCTGAAGAAACTGCTGCCCAGTTCCATACATGTCTCAGCCAGGTTGGGGTTTGGATGACCTCAAATTGTTTGAAGTTAAACACTAGTAAGACTGAAGTCTTACTTTTTGGCAAAAACAATTTCTGGACCCCTGGGTTGTGGCCGCCAGAGTTTGGTCCACTCCCCTGCCCCAAAGATAAGGTCAAGAACTTGGGGGTGACCATCGATTCTAGGCTCTCCTTTGAAGGGCATGTCAACCAGGTCACCTCGGCCTCCTTCTACACATTAAAAATTTTAAGAAGGATTCTGCCTTTCATCCCAGCGGACTTGAAGAAGTTAGTGGTCTCAGCCCTGGTATTATCTAGAGCGGACTACTGCAACGGGCTTTTAATGAATCTGCGTAAACACTGCCATAATAAGTTGCAGTTGGTGCAAAATGCCGCTGCGCGGCTTTTGCTAAACCTTCCAAAATATAATTCAGTCTCCTCGGCACTCAAAAAACTGCACTGGTTGCCGGTGATCAGAAGAATTGAATTCAAGGCGCTTTGCATTGCGTTCAAGGCCACCCACAACGCAGGGCCAATGTTCTTGAAAATGAACTTGCAGCCATATGTGCCCGCTCGTCAGCTCCGCTCAGCACACTCTTATAACCTGGTAGTACCTAGGTTCAAAAAGACTGCTTGGGGGAGGAGGAGTTTCTTGGTCGGTACAGCTCGACTTTGGAATTCAATGCCAATACATATCAAGAAAGAAAATCAACTGCCAGCTTTTAGGAGGGCTCTGAAGACGTGGCTGTTTAACCTCTGAACTGTGTCCTAGCTGCTCCTCTCTCGACTTATGCTGAGTTAGCGCCATGATACCCAAGGGTGAATGTTTCGCGCTCTTACAAATTTCCTTTTCATTTCATTTCATAAAAGAGTGCCTTTGCAGCCTGCTAAAAAAAGACATTCGCTTCCTAAGCACTATTTATTTTCAGTTTTGCATCCCATAAATGAACTTTATGCAACTGTACAAAGCCTTTGTACTCAATTACAGTTCCCTTAGCAAAATGGCAAGTATAGCAGCTTTAAAGCAAAGATGTTCTTCTTTTTTATGGGAGCTTGCGTGTAGTTGGGGCCCAGTTTGCAGGCCTCAGCTCTCCTAAAGGTTAAATAGCATATGTCTACAACAAAGAGATGAATACAAATTGGGGAACACAACAAATTAATGTTTCAAAGTCCACAACAAGCAGCTTGCTTCATGTGACAAGGAAATCAGGTTTAATTCATATACCTATCTGCACACAATAGGCAATCTGTGTGGTTGCTTGGCAAATCAACCCTTAACACAATGCTCAGAGCTCTATATTGCAAAGTTGAACATTACTTTGTCCAATATGCCAACCCTCAACTTTACTATGACCTTCTACATTGCCCACTATATATATCCATATGTTAAAAACGTCCTTCAGAGGATTCTCGAGGAATTCTGCTTCTTCTCCAGATTAGGCTGGAAATTAGTCTTAAGCGTTCAGGTGAAGGATACTTTATTTTGACAGGAACTTAGGTGGCCTTTCTACTCCAGATTTTAAAATCCTTTTTTACTGACTAACCAAATGGTTTCAATTTGAAGTGAGATAACAAAGGAATCAAAATGAACAGAGACATTGTTTACAAGCAGCAGAAAGCTCTGCTAGCTATGAATTCAAAGGAAATAACAAACGTGAGGGCTTAAAAGCAAGTGATACATAGATTTGTAAGGTCAAATTGTACCAAATATGTATAAAAGTTAGGCCCTGGTGCATTTTCCATTAACTTTGTAGTCCAGGTTTAAACAGCTATCCATACATAGTCAATCATCAGTCAGACACTTAATAAGAAAGATCAGGCTTAAAATTCTTAATGGAAGTCTTCTTTGCATTTCAAATTTGACAAACATTAAGATACTTTGGTGCCTGTGTTAGGTGGTTTGACCAGTGAATTTAAGTGGAGCAATCAAACCCACCACTCTCTGAGATTATGCAGAAGGCCCCATCCAACCCTCACAGCATCTATGATGGTCCTTCCCTTTGTCCCAGAGATGTGAAAACTAATTCTGTATATGTCCATTGAGGCTATTAGTATCCACACAGTTGTCCTCAAACTACATCGGTCTTCCAAAGGAGTGCAGTTCAGATTGTAGCTAGCAGAATGGTCCCACAGAGTCCATAGAAAATCTCAGAATCACTGCAAAAGCCCACTTTGGTAGCAGTCAAATTTGGAATAGTAACTGAGAGCTGCAGCTGCTGCGGCATGCATTGTAGAGTGTTTGACTTTTGAAATTCAGGTTCTGTTAACTGCATGAGAACACCACATTCAAACAGCATTGTTTTCCTAATAATTTTGGCACCATTTGTCGAATCTGCACAAAACGTTACAAAAAAAGTTCATCCTCCTTTATGAAAAGTTTCACGTTGATCCTACAAATGGAGGACAAGGTAAAGGGGGAGGTTCAAAAAGTGTGATTTCCCATGCTGATTCTCTCTGATACAGACAAAAACAGCTGAACTGAATTAGACTAAATTTGGCAAAACATTATAACTTATTTTAAAAAGTATGCTTTTTGTGATTTGGGGTGGATCTTGTTGGCTGGCCGCAACATCAGAAAAAAGTTTGTGGCCACCATTATAGAGCTTGGGAACTCAGTTCCAGAGTCCTTAAAAAGATTTGAAAAGGGACCATAAGGGAATAGGGTGAGCACACCCTGACCCCTTGGCCCATGTAGGGGGTAGATGGTATGGAAATCTGAAATAATTTCCGTTAGCATGAGCTGAAGCCATCTTGGTTGTGGCATCCATTTTGTTGGCTTTGTAATTCTCCCGTCCTCTGCTGCTCGTCTTTTTCCCTGCCTGTGCTGTCTATTTTAGTTGACTTCCTGACTCAGCTCAAAGCAATGTACGTGCTAAGAGTTTGTAGCTGCCAGAACACCTGGTCTCAGACTCAACTGTCAATCATTTACTGCTGCCATAAGCACTCCTGCTCCCCCTCCCACTTTGCTGACCATGTGGTTTTTCATCTGTCCTTGTTTGCTGTAAACTATTTGTGAAACTTGTCCTTCCTATTTCTGTTCACATGCTTACAAGTGCAGAAAAAGCTGTATAAAAGGCCTGTGTTCTGTGACTTCAATGTACTACCTCAGGCAGCACTTGAGAGTGCTGTGTGGACATAGTCCCACTCATGAGTGATTAATAAACTTGTTATTTGAATTCCAGCTTCAGTGCCAATCTCTATTTTGTTGGTCTACGGACCCGTGGACAGAGAAGGATGACCCCTGCACCGGTGTGCTCATTAAAAGGCACATTTCCACAATTGGCGCCCGATACGTGGGGCCTCATCGAGGACGCGGCCGTCTGAAGGAGTGGTCTTGACGGAAGAGTGGAATATTACTGAGGAGACGTCCTGCATGAGGAGACCCTTGTCTTTGCAGCCAAAGTGACTTTTCCAGTTTTTCGATTTGACCCTCCGGGTGGTGGCCGGTCCCGACTGAGGTATCCTTTGGCGTAAAATTTGCAGTGACCATTAGGTCGACTAAGAGATCGGCAGGTGGAAGTTGGAGACTCTTGTTTGGTAAGGTCGCTGAAGCGGCACTCTTCATTTGCTTGGCCAAGATTCTGGTTTTGTTTGTTTGATTTATTTTTTGCAAAAGATAAAGGCAGGTGATGTGGAGATTTTTCTCTACTTTTGAATATTTTGGAAAAGTAATATTTTACAAAAATTTGGTAGCATGCCTGTTTCCAGCACACTCAGTAGGTTGTGTTGCTGTCTTGGTGGTACCAAAAAGGATTTAGAAAGAAGTCAGCCGGCTCCCCCAGAGGGGATACCTAATAGACATATGTATGTCAAATATGGTATTTCTTCCATAATGTATAGTACATTGTGGAACAAATATATGAAAAAGGATCCTGATCTACAATGGCCAGTGAATGGGTCATTTGACTTTAAGAAGATTCAATATGTAGAACAGTGTTTGTTTAAAAGGAAAAGTCGACAAGATATGTTTGATTGTGTACGAATGTGGGAGAAAGAAGTGCAAGAGCTCAGAAGAAGCTGTAGCAGAAAAAGAACAGCGAAAAACGATATATCAAAAAGCGTTGGAATTAAAAAATAAAGAGATGAAGGCAATAAAAGAAAAAGAGGAAAGGGAGCGTTGTTTAGAGGTAACTGGCCAGTACCCTATTAGGCGCCCCATTTATCCCATTCTTAATAAACCTCAGGATGACTCCATTTTGTTAGATCGACCTCCGCCCCGTATAAATTTCCCTCTGCCCCTGAGAATGATCTTTCTGAAGAAGAACATTTTTCCTCAGACGATAAAGACTTAGATAAGCAAGGTGGGCGGCAGACTCGCTCTACTTTGACTACTGACGAAAAAGCCACTATTAGATCCACTGCTCGCAAAGAAGCTCGTGGGACTACTTCTTCTCCAGACCTTGTAGCAATGGTTCAGCAGTGGAAGGATTTAGAGCAGTTATATTTTGCAGAGAAGTTCACTTGGGAGGTAATACTTGGTTTTAGAAACGTTTCTAAAAACTTAGAGCCCACTGATATCAATTCTGATTATAAACAATTAAATGATGGAACTTTCCTTTTTTCAAATATACCTGATCTAATTAGGCGAGTGGTTAAATTAAGACATGATACACTACGTTTAAAAGCGGAGCAAAAATCAGCTAGTAAAGTTAAAACTGCACAAACAGTTCAGATCCCAGTGCAAAAAGAAGAAGTTTTGGGGATAGACAATGACCCTAGTGATACTGTGGTTACTGTAAAACCAATGCGTGAAGCTGCGCCTCTGTATCTTCCCCCGAAGGGTGCGGGAACAAATGACGATAAAACTTCAGATGATGCAAAGGGATATTTTATTTATAATTGGGTCTATACTCCTTGGAGTAGAGCAGATGTTATGGCTCTTAAGGCTGCTTTGCCCGATCCGCGAAAAAATCCTGCCGCTTTTTATGAAGAAGTAGAAGGAGCTATTAGCTCCTGCACTATGACCTTGCCAGATATTGATATGTTTTTTGGACTTATTTTGCCCCCTGATATGTGGAGAACAATTCGGAAAATAGATGATAATGTAGCATATGGTGATACTTTGGTGCATTTAGAAGAAATAGATGTGGCTAGAGAGCCTGCGCAGAAACCGCAACAGGTGATATTGGATCTTCCTAAAGCTATTGTGACTAAGTTGAAAACTCTCATACCCCCTAAGAAAATAGATTGGACTACATTAGCGTCTTGTAAACAGAAAGCGGATGAGTCAGTTTCCGATTTCTTTACACGATTTGAAGAGACATTCCATGTTTTTAGTGGGCAATCCTTGACAGATGACACGGGTAAGCATCTGTTCGTCGACAAATTTGTCACTAACATGTTGCCAGAAATAGCTAGTCGCCTCAAGGCCATCGAGAGTTCGTGGACTACGTCTTCCCCAGTCTCCCTTTTGACTATGGCCCAGTATTATGAGCGTCAGGAATTGGAAGCAAAAGGCAAGGAGGATAAGAAGGTTAAGGATTTAAAGACGAAAGTTATGTTGGCTCAAGTATATGGTCCACCATTCAGAGGTGGTGGAAGAGGCGGACGTGCAGTATATACACCTGGTGTACCCCTTTCCCTCGAGCAACTTTGTCCTCTGATCAGTGTGCTTATTGTAAAGAGATTGGACATTGGCGTTCTGAGTGCCCCCTTTGCGAGGTCAGCAGTACCAACGAGGTAGAGGAAATATGAGAGGGCGCCCAGGGAATTCAGGAAATAGGGGAGGCATGGGCAATCGTCCCAGATTTGAGGCAGTTGAACACGGACCAAATTATTCTAATACCTTTGATAGACGAAATCAATATCAAATGTCAGATTATTCGGCTGATGGTCTTGGGGATTCTGATTACGCATAGGAATGCATAGGATGGGGTAAGGAACCGGTTGAGGTCCCAGTAGATCAGAAAGGTCCTTATGTTGATGCAAATGTCTTGGGCACTACTGATCGGTTTCTGGTTGATACAGGAGCTACTCGTAGTGCTCTGTCTAAAAAATTGGTTCCTAGGGCTCCCCTGTCTGGCGCAATGATAACATCAGTAGGATTCGATGGGACACCTACACCTAGCCCACTGTCACAGCCGCTTACATTTAGTCTTGATAAATTCACTGCAGTATGTCCTTTTCTGCTTTCCCCCAACATGCCGGATAACATTGTGGGTATCGATATGCTTAAATATTTTCGTGCTACAATACGTTGTTCCCCAGAAAGTGTGCGTGTTATCTTAAATGATAATTATCCAATGGTTGAGAGGTCTTGTCTCATTAAAGAGGATATCGCTCTGGCATCTTTACCTAGTACTTTGTGGGCTAAATCAGTTACCGATGTGGGTCAAATGGTTATTCCACCAGTGCATATTCAAGTGAAGGAAGGTGCTTCATTGCCTCGATTGCCTCAATATAAAATATCTCGGGAAGGCGAAGAAGCGTTGACGCACATTGTTCAGGATTTGATCAAGGTGGGGGTTGTGGAAGAAGTACCTTATAATACCTGTAATAGTCCTATCCTTCCTATTTTGAAAAAGACACTGATACTAAAATTTACAGATTCATTATTGATTTACGAGAGGTTAACAAAATCGTGGTGCCCCAATATCCGGTAGTCTCTGACATTACGACACTTCTTACTATGGTTCCTCCTACTGCCACTACATTTAGTGTAATAGATTTGAAGAATGCATTCTTTTCGATACCTATTCACCCTGACAGCCGTTATTTGTTTGGCTTCACTTTGAATAATAGATCATTCAGATTCTGTAGAGCTCCGCAAGGGTATACAGAGAGTCCTAGCATTTATAGTCAGGCATTGAAAAGGCAGCTTGATTCTTTTCCTGTACCAAAAGGGGTGGCTCTTATTCAATATGTCGATGACATCTTGTTGGCTGCCGATACCCCTGAACAGTGTGAAGAAGGAACACTGTCATTATTATCATTTCTTGCCTCTCATCATCACAAAGTCTCTCGGAAGAAATTGCAATTTTGTAGACAGCAGGTTACCTATTTATGTCACCTCCTGTCTAAGGAGGGACGTGCACTCACATCAGATCGCATTCAAACTATTTTAGACACTCCTGTGCCCCGTACTCAGAAGGATGTCCGTGCACTGATTGGCCTTACTTCTTTTTGTAGGCAGTGGATCCCTAGCTTTTCACACATTATTAAACCCTTGTTGGCCCTTTTGACTAAAGACACTCCGATGCCCCCCCCCCCCCCCCATGGGCTACTGAATGCCAGAATGCCTTCCAACAGTTACGTCAAGCTCTTTGTTCTACACCTGTATTAGGAACTCCAGACTACACTAAGACTTTCACACTCTATGTACACGAGAGGGAAGGTTGTGCCCTCTCGGTTTTAACACAGACACACGGTGATAAACAACGTCCTTGTGCATATTTTTCGGCTGTCCTTGATCCAGTTGCCCGCGCCCTGCCTGGTAGTTTTCGAGCAGTGGCGGCAACGGCTGTGTCTATACGTCAGAGTGAGGGAATAGTCTTGTCACATAGATTGCTTGTGTTAGCACCCCATTCAGTCGATGCCTTGCTCAATCAAACAAAAACACAGCATTTGACTAGTGCCCGCTTGACAGGATATGAATTGACACTTTTGGCCCCTTATATTACGTTGAAAAGATGTTTGACTCTGAATCCTGCTACATTATTGCCATTTCCAGCTACTCAGTCTCAGTCACAAGAGTTACATGACTGTATATCCCTTACTGAAGAACAAACAAAGGGTCTTGTTGACCTACAAGATACACCCCTTTCTAGTGTTGATGGGGAATTGTGGGTTGATGGGTCCTGCCTGAAGTTACCTGATGGCACTACATCTGCCGCCTATGCAATTACAACACTTCAAACAGTAGTTGAGACAGCTCGCATCCCACAGAAGTCAGCTTAAGCAGCCGAGTTGATAGCACTGACAAGAGCATGTGAGCTAAGTACAGATTTGCTTGTTAACATTTACACTGATAGCCAATATGCCTTTGGTGTGGCTCATAGTTTCGGGCAGTTATGGAAAGAAAGAGGCTTTCTTACTTCACATGGGACACAAATAGTGCATGGGGAATTAGTACATAATCTCCTTACTGCTTTGACCTATCCTAAGAAAGTGGCAATTGTTAAATGTAGTGCACACAAGAAAGTGACTGATAAAATGGGAGCAGGCAATGCCTTTGCGGATTACACAGCCCGTGAGACTGCAATGCAGCGAAGTACCACATCTATGTATGTAGTTAAGTCACAGGCTGAGCGTTGGCATGATGCCAGGCAAGAGGTGCTGGACATGCAACAATCTGCTTCTGTTGACGAATTAGACCAATGGTCCAAGGAGGGAGCATTGGATGATGAGGGCTGTTGGAGGAATAAAGAAATGACAAAATGGAAGTTACCCACAGCATATTTACACCCTATGATTCACACGGCACATGGGCCGGCACATGTTGGAGCATCCTCAATAACAAAGCAACTTATGCAAGTTTGGGATCATCCAGAGATTGCCGGCACGGCTAAAAAGATAGTTCAGTCCTGTCTGATCTGTCTCCAGTATAATCCTGGAAAGGGAACACGAACTCCAACAGGAGAGTTTGCAATACCAACTGCACCTTTTGAGGTCCTGCAAATGGATTACATCCAGCTTGAGCGCTGTAACAACCTAAAGTATGTCTTGGTAGTGGTTTGTGCCTTCAGTAAATGGGTAGAGGCATACGCTACGAAAGATAATACAGCTCTTACGACAGCAAAGGTGCTCCTAAAGGAGTTCTTTCCCCGATTCGGTGAGTTTTGTGGAGTGAGACCGGACCCCATTTTATTGGGCAAGTTGTTGAGTATCTCATGAAAGGGTTGGGAACTAAGCAGAAGTTTCATGCTGCTTTTCACCCACAATCAGCGGGGCTAGTGAAGCGATATAACTCCACTCTGAAATTGAAATTGGCTAAGATACAAGCCTCCACGTCATTGAAATGGCCTGATGCGCTGCCTCTGGCATTGTTATCTATCAGATCGATACCACATTCACGATCTGGCCTCACACCGTATGAGGTGGTTTTCGGAAGGCCTATGAATATTTGGGGGATTCCTAAGCCACGCCCTATTCATGATGTACCACATGTGTTGATGAATGATTATTTGTCACAGTTGACTGATAGTTTGTCTTATATTTATCAGCAGGTTCGGGAGACTCTTCCAGACAGGTCGCAAGGTGAGGGCCATTGTTTGCACCCTGGTGACTTTGTGGTGATTAAATCCTTTCAGAGGACCAGCTCCCTAGCACCGAGATGGCGAGGCCCTGAGCAGGTGCTACTGGCTACCAGGACTGCAGTTCGAGTGACCAATCGGAAGAACTAGGTCCATGCGACACACTGTCAAAAAGTGTTGCAGGATCTAGTGAGCCCAGCTGCGCTGACAGATCACCGCGATATCCTGGTCACAGAGAAAGGACAAGCTACGTCACCTGAGGAAGTCTTCCCGGACCACACAATCCCTGCTACATCTCGATATCAGCTGCGACCCAGAAAGAAAGACACTTCGTTGAAAAAGACTGTTTGAGCCACTGTCCTGGGTGGTTAAAGACTGACTTCAAAGGGGGGTAGTCTATTAGTGACTACTCGTGACTACTCGTCCTGCCCAGGACCTTAGGGCACCATCTGCTGTGTTGTTTGACGACGGAATGTATATGCTTGAGAAGAAGAAACCGGCTGCTGCGAGAATCTGTAATAAACAAACTATGATTGCTACTGGACTCACTTTGACTGTTGTTGTCATCGCTACAATAACTTGGGTTGTAGAGGAAGTAGCTCCTGTTCAAAATCTATTGACTGCTACTACTCCTGTCCCTATTGAACATCACTGTTTTACTCTACCTTATCATGAGCAAAAGCACAGAATGTCCTACTTTAATAACACTTTCATTCAAATGTTGCACCACACGCACAATGCTACGAACGTTACCAACTGCTGGGTATGTGGAATGATGCCAGCTCATCAGAGAAAGGGAGGAACGCCTTTCATTCCTTTGTCATTTTCACATAATGGCTCCTGCAGAGCCTGGTTTGCATTATTGTGGGCTTCTCATATCGCTAATATTACTAACTATGATGTAGGAAGACTTAACGCTCAGTTGAACAAAGTCTGCTACCCTGATGAGGAAGGGGACCCACAAGCCAAAGGAACTGTATGGGAAATGGAGGAGAATCGCAGAGGAAATTCCTCCACACACTATGTTTTCCCCAACACTCGAACCATCAAGGGTAATGGGCCTCCTGTTATCGCTGTTACTAGAGCTCGAGCAGATCTCTGTGTGAGCAGTATTGGCAGTATCCCTGTGGGAAAAAGTGACTGTACTACAGTATTGAATATTACTGGAACGAACAATAGCAGTTTTTGTCCTCACACAACACCTATTTCATTTGCGGAAGTAAAGGTTATAACCATCTACCTATTGGTTGGTCGGGAAGCTGCTACGTGTCCTTTTTGCTTCCACCTGTGTTTTTGGCACCTGCATCCTACCATAAAGACTATAAACTGTATAATGACATTTCCAAAAATAGATTCAAGAGGACAATAAATAATGATGAGGTGGATCAAACTGATACTGCACTACAGCAGTATATCGACTTTAATTTGGGACTATTCTTCTTTGTTGGAGCGGCCTTAAACAGTAGGAAGATCAGGCGTTTGACACGTGTTGTAGAGGCTGTAACGAACCAGACAGCAATGGCGCTTGGAAATATCACAGAGGAACTACAAATTGCGAGAATTGTGATGCTCCAAAATAGGATGGTCCTTGACGAAATCCTGGCCGACCGTGGTGGAGCATGTTGCATCATAGGGAGCAGCTGCTGTGTCTATATCCCTGACCACGCCCCTTCTGTTTTTGACGCAATTTCCAAGTTGACGGAATTTTGTGCACAAGTTCCACAAAATTCCATCAGGATTCAGGAACATGGACTTGGACTGGATGGCTATGGAATGTATTTACTGTATGGGGATGGAAAGTATTAACAGCTCTATGTATATTTTTTGCGATTCTCTTCACTTGTTGCCTATGTATTCAATGCGGCCCAATGCTCTGTTCCCTTTGTATTTCTACTTGTACCTCATGTATACCGACTAAACGAAATGTTACAAATGTAAATGCTCGCTTGGCAATGGACCAAGAAATTACTGAATTAATGCAGATAGATGTGCACTATGTTTTCCGTACTTCCTCAAAAGCATAGAATATGTCTTCAGCATATGCTAAAAGGTTCGTCTGTGGAAATCTGAAATAATTTCCGTTAGCATGAGCTGAAGCCATCTTGGTTGTGGCATTCATTTTGTTGGCTTTGTAATTCTCCCGTCCTCTGCTGCTCGTCTTTTTCCCTGCCTGTGCTGTCTATTTTAGTTGACTTCCTGACTCAGCTAAAAGCAATGTACGTGCTAAGAGTTTGTAGCTGCCAGAACACCTGGTCTCAGACTCAACTGTCAATCATTTACTGCTGCCATAAGCACTCCTGCTCCCCTCCCACTTTGCTGACCATGTGGTTTTTCATCTGTCCTTGTTTGCTGAAAACTATTTGTGAAACTTGTCCTTCCTATTTCTGTTCACATGCTTACAAGTGCAGAAAAAGCTGTATATAAGGCATGTGTTCTGTGACTTCAATGTACTACCTCAGGCAGCACTTGAGAGTGCTGTGTGGACGTAGTCCCACTCATGAGTGATTAATAAACTTGTTATTTGAATTCCAGCTTCAGTGCCAATCTCTATTTTGTTGGTCTACGGACCCGTGGACAGAGAAGGGTGACCCCTGCACCGGTGTGCTCATTAAAAGGCACATTTCCACAATGGGACCCCACCAGTAACTAAAACAAAAAAAGCTGATTTTGTCACTGGTACCACAGAACTATTGCAAGACATAACGTGGACCCCCATGTGCTACTGTGGTACTCTAGCAGTATTGGTACTGTGGAACTCAAAATAATAATAAAAGTTGCTGTGCACACTGGGGCTTGGCTGCTCCCAGTGGGTTTGGCACAGGGCCTGGATTTTATGGGCTAGTACACTTCATAGGATAACCCACTTTTTAAAGATTGAATACCCTCCAAAATAGTTTGTTCTCTATTCACCCTAATGGGATCACCCTCCTAAAGACTTCACGTGACTTTCAATTTTAAGTGAAGAGACTTACATTTAGGCATTAGCCACTGATAACATACTTTCAGCCGGGCACTATGGAGAACACTCTGTAGTTTGGTAAAATACCCTACACACAAACCTGAAATGAGTACAATGGAATTAACCTTAGAGCTATGCTTACAATCACAGTGTGAGTTAAACCATCTCTAAGTGAGTCATCCTTATAGTCTATAATTTTCAACAATCTTCAATAAATTAGAATCTTCAAAAAAGGTATGTAAATAAACACCCATGACTTATATTTGTCCTCTATATATAGATTTCTTTATAGCACCATCTAACAACTATTTAACATGAGCATGTGCCCAGACATCAACTGGTGGATAACATATTATGAACCAAAGCTTTGGCTTTTCTCACAGGTTTTGGTGACACTCTTGGCTTTAAGCCACAGGCTACTTTATTTTTGTATTTATTTAATATTTGTATTGAATTTTTTGATGGTATGGGTAACACTACATCCACAATAAAACTCACGGTGACCAAGATAGCAGCATAGAAATAATCAGTAAGTAGCACTATATTTCATCACATATTTCAACATATTAAATATAGCGGGGTCAGTACAAAAAAAAAAACAATATCCTATCTGACAGCCCTGTATTTTACACCCTTTCAATACAGTAACATGATATCAATAACAGTATACTAGGTCATTTGTCATTCTCGTCCCTCTGTGGTGACATACAGTACAGTGATAACTTAGCAGCATGGTTACCATACAGAATTAAACTGCCCTAAGATAAAGTGCTTCGGTAATACTAAAGTGCATAAAGCTGCTGATAGCTAACAGTTGGATACCCCAAAATGTCACACAGTTCCTTCAAATCTAATTACCCCCGATCCTCCATGAGTACCCCCTAGTTGGCCCCAGTCTTTCCTCCTGTGCCAGAGTTGATTACATCGTCCCTATTTATACTCTCCATCCATTCATCTACTGGAGCCCAGATTACCACGTTTCCGTGCTCTCCTCCCCTTCCGCTGATAGAGGCCTTTTTCCATACTATACATGGCCAGAAAACGTAATCTCCACCCTATAAACATTGGAGTATCTGGGCTAATCCAACCAGATGCTAGACATATTCGGGCATAGCCATTGCCACAAAAATCAAGTACACTCCCCCTCTAGAAAGTTCTGGATCATCACTGACCCCCAGGAGAATTACTTGGGGTGTGATATTCACATGATGTTTAAGAATCAGCCCAATAAAAACTGCGATCTCTTTAAAATAATTAGACAGCTGGGGACAGGTCATAAACATATGTATTAAATCGGCTTCTTAGTCACCGCATCTGCGAAATTTTTTTCTTTTTCAAAACACATTTTTATTGAGTCAGCAGACATAGTATCCAGATTTCTAACAGGATAATTACAATAAAAACTGGTCGGTAGTATAGCATCCATCCTGGTAACTCCTATTACAATAGAGCGACAATTACAATATAATAATATAAACATTTCGAGCCTGTAAACATCAGTCCGTAACATTGCAACCAATTGTGCTATGTTCTGTATAATGATCCATGTACCGTACCCATCGAGCCAATTCACATGTGACATAGTCTTTTGCATCGTTATCCTCCCTTGGATTCTGTTATCATAAAGCCTCTACATCCGTGGTTCGTGGCGGAGGGGGTTCCAAAACAAGACCTCTGAAGTCTGCCCATCGTTTCCAAATTTTGGGGTGCTTCTGTGGGCATCCCCGCGCCTTAAATATAGGTTGCTCCTGACCCATGCACCAATCAAGACCCACCTTCCATGCTCCCAGCCTGGGTGGAATCTGGGCCTTCCATGCCTTAGCTATGTCTCGTTTTGCCAAGGTGAAGCCTAAGAACAACAGATGCCTTTCATAGATATTGCCACCTATTTCGTCTGTGATATGCAGTAGGGCGAACTTTGGAGATAAGGGTATTTCCCACCCTAACACTTCCGAAAGACAAGTCGTGACTCCCCTCCAAAACCTACTGAGTGCAGTGCATTCCCAAATTGTGTGCATGAATGTGCCCTCTGCGCTACCACAATGCAGGCAGGTAGGGGAGGGTATCAGTCCCGCCCTCCACAGCCTATGTCTGGTAAAATAAGCGTGGTGCAAATACTTGAATTGGATGAGCCTTAGGTGAGAGGCGATGGCAGCGCCCCGCGGGGTTTCTAGCGCCTCTGTCCAATCGTCGGTATCAAGGGGGCCGAGATTTGCCTGCCATTTCTCCCGGAGTGAGTCTAGTGAGGTGTAGAGATTTGTCACCAAGGATTGATATATCTTTGTAATCTTGTGGTCTCCTAAGTCGCCCACGAATACCTTAGCTTCTATGGGGTTAAACTCCAGCAGAGATTCCAAGTGTACAATATATGGGGATAGAGCATGACGAAATTGCAGGTACTTATAGAATTGTGAATGTGGCATATCAAATTCCTTCTTGAGCTCCTGAAGGACTTCAGAGTGGTACCACGCATAATGATTCCCAGAGTAGAAATGCCAATGGCAACCCAGTCTTGAAACCCGGATAGGGTGGACATCTGCGGCAGAAGACCACTCTGCCAGAGGGGCGTCTCTCCCGTCAGTCGTCCCCACCACCCCATTATGTGCAATGAATCTTTCCACACCCCGAAGACCACACGTGTGGCAGACGGGAGTCATCGAAGCTCCCTTGGTTTGTGTAGGAGTAAGTGAGGTAGTGTGTCGCCCATCAGCCATTGTTCCACTTGATACGCCGGATCATGTCTACTTCCGTACCACCAATCATTTAAAACCAAGAGATGAGATGCTGCGTAATACAATTGGATGTCGGGGGTCGCTATCCCCCCACAGTACGTGGATTGAAAGCACGTTTTTAGCGCAACTCTGGCGGCTTGGTCAGCCCAAAGGAAATGGCTCAGCCCTGAATTAATCTGACAGAACCAAGTGGGTGGAATCTGAAAGGGATGATTTTGCAGCTGATAAAGAAGACGAGGGAGTGACACCATTTTAAAAATTGCCGATCTCCAGTGAATAGAAAGAGGCATGCGCGCCCACGACTTCATCTCGGCCTGGGTGCGTGTCCAGACGGGGGTAATATTTTTCTCCCACGATATTGATTGACATGACGAGAGATAGACACCAAGATATTTAAACCCAGTTGTGGCTATCGTCACCTCCCCAGCCCAAGCACCCATCCCCGATTCCCCCCGTAGAGGCCACAGTATAGACTTGCGGGTGTTCATAAATAGACCCGAGGTCTCTTTGAATATTTGCATTATGCGGAGTAGACGAGGTCCCGTCCGATGCGGCTCCAAAAGAAAAAAGAGAACATCATCCACATATAGGGCAATTCGGTCTGGTATCCCTCGTGGCCACTCAAACCCCTTGACCTGTGCATCGATTCTGACCCACGAGGCCAATGGTTCCATTGCCAATGCAAATAGATACGGGGACAGGGGGCATCCCTGACGAGTGCCGCGCCCTATAGAGAAGGGGTCAGAGACCACACCCGCAACTCTAGCCGAGGCCGTGAGGTCGGTATACAGCAAGCGAATATAGGAAATAAATCGCGGCCCCATGTTTAGGCGGTGGAGGAGAGCAAATAAGTATATCCAGCCCAGTGAATTGAATGCCCTGTCCATGTCGGCCAATAACAGGGCAGCCGGGCTATCCAGATGTTCAATCGCTGCCACTGCATTAGGAGCGCGCCGAATGTTATGACGAGTGGCACGATGAGCCATAAATCCTGCCTGGCCTGGATGGACCAGATCCGGCATATGAGGAAGGATACGATTAGCCAGGGCTTTGGCCAATAGTTTGGCCTCAACATTCAACAGTGATATAGGACGATATGATGTGTTGATCCGGAGGCCGACCGGGTTTAAAAAAACACCGCAATCTCGGCATGTTGCCAGTCTGGTGGGTGTCTTCCCTGCTTGAGGGCCGAATTCACTGCCGCAAGATAGTGGATAACAAACTGAGACTGAAAAATCTTGTAAAATTCGCACAGGAAGCCGTTTGGGCCCGGAGCTTTGCCTGTGCGCAGATCCATAAGGGCTACACCTAGTTCCTCAACTGTCAGGGGGCATCTAGTTCTGCGCATGCCAAATCCGACAAGTCCTTTGGGGGTAGGTCATCGAGAAAGCGGCATATCATGGGTTCTTGCAGGGCATCCCTGGGAGTGTATAATTCAGCATAGTAGACTGCAAAGCTGGATGCAATTTGGACTGGGTCAGTGAGTGTTTGGCCATCCGCACCCAGAACAGGCGTGGTTGGCGGGTGAAGTGCATGTTGACATAGACGGTGCAAAAGAGAGCTCGACTTGTCCCCCCATTGGTATATTCTGCTGCCGGAGGCCAGCCATGCTTTCTTGGCTTCATCCGCAGTACGCTAGTGTGTGTTTGTTGCAAGAGAAGCAGTTGACGCCGAACCTGCTTCCCATCCTCCCCCTGCTCTAGGTCGATTAGCTCTGTCTCCGTCTGGAGTAATGTTTCGCGATGCTTCTTACGTTGGGCAGTACAGAACGATATGTCGACACCTTTGAGGGTTGGCTTCATGGCCTCCCAAATGGTCTCCGCTGAGTCCACCGTACCGAAATCGTTAGAGAAATAATCTGTAATGGCCTGATGCATACATGTCTTGTATTGTGGGTCATGTAGGTGCCATATCGACAGGCGCCATCGGAAGGGGGGGGAGGCGATCGACGCCCAGCCGCAATTCCAGCACCACTGGGGAGTGATGCGACAGACCCCTGGGTAGTATGTCCGTAGTCGCGATTCTATAATAGTGACTGGCAGGCACAAATATGTAGTCCAAACGTGAGAATGAATCGTGGACTATAGAGTAGTATGTGTAACTTTGCGCAGTCGGGTGTAAATGCCTCCATGTATCTATCCAACCGATGTCGTGTACGAACGTCTGCAACCGCGTTTCTCGCATTGCTGCCAGCCCTCCATTCAATCTCCACCTATCCTGGGCCTGATTCAACACATCATTCCAGTCTCCACCCATTATGGAGAGGCCTTTAGGTACTTCCAGCATGAATCGCGTCAGGCGCTCTATAAATGTCTCGGACAATGGGGGGGGCGCTGAGATACTGCCTATTATAACTTGTTCCCTGTACATTGTGCCTGCTACAATAACATATCTTCCCTGGGGATCAGACCATGATTTAATATCCATAAATGGGACCCTCCGTGGATCAAAACTGCCACCCCACGTAAGCCCCTGGTAAACCCTGCGTGAAAGACATGCATGTAACCAAAACGGGAGAGACATGGCACCTTGGTGCCAAGAAGGTGGGTTTCCTGTAGTAACAGGATATCTGCTGTGGTGCGCTTAGCCTGACTGAGTATGGCCCCTCTTTTAATCTTGTCCAGTGCCCCCGCACATTCCAGCTGACTATTCGAAGCCTACTACCCGATCCCGTCATAGGGCAGGGTGTGGAATATTAAAACGGGACATGACTTGACGTGGGCCATGGTGATCACATGTATAGTAGAGTAGAACATAGCACATTCAACAAAACGTAACAATCCCATTTCCTCCCCACCCAATACCTCAAAACAGCTGAAGCATCTGTCGCGGTAGAGGTTTTACTCCCACGGGGGCAGGGCTCAACCCCATCCCAATGGATCCCCAGTAAACTGTTCCCAAACATAGGTAAAGTTCTAAGATACTGAGAAAAGAGTTTTGGGGGGAAAAATCCCCCAAAGGCCCCAGGATTTTGTCATCAGCCGAATATTGAAATTGTCCTTTCTGGCCCTCAGTCTCCATGTTGTGACGGGGAGAAATCGTGAGCTGGAAGCACCTCGTGTCTTGGAGCGGCGTCTCGAACGTGACCTGCGGTTTGATTTCCCTTTGAGTTTGACAAGTTTGTGTGCCGCTTCTCCAGAGGATGACTCTGAATCAAAGCGCGGCGGGGTGTGCGGCTTGAGCTTTTCCCTCTCATCTGTCCAGGCGAATACTTCTTCAGGAGTATCAAAGAAAAGTGAACGCGACTGGTATACAACCCTCAGCCGGGCCGGGAACAGCAGAGCATATTGAATTTTTAAGTCCCGCAGCCGGGCCTTAGCAGCCGTAAATGATTGTCGGCGTTGCTGCACCATTTTAGTATAGTCCGGAAAAATTTTAATAAGTTGTGAGCCATGTAGAAGCTTGCCCGCTAGCCTGGCCTGTGTAAGAATAACATCTCGGTCATGAAAATTCAGGAATCTTGCAATAATGGGTCGCGGCCTTGATCCCGGCGGGGGCTTTTGCATCAAGGCACGATGTGCGCGCTCAATAATGAAGCAGTGAGACAGCGAGGTCTGAGGAATCCATCCTGTGATCCATGTTGTAAGAAACTGTTCCATATTGCTACCTTCGCAACCCTCCGGGAAGCCGACGAAGCGAAGGTTGTTCCTACGGGCTCTACCTTCGGCATCCTCCACCCTGGTCGCAAGGCCCTTCGTGATGGATTCCAGAGAGGTCACCCTCTTTTGGAGCGATGTGACTGTGTCTTCCGTGGTTGAAATCCTGGCTTTTGCCTCCGTTATTCTGTCGACCGTTTTACGCAGGTCCTTGCGGATCAGCATGACATCTGGCCCTACTTCCCCTATCTTGGCCTCCACTGCGTCTCGAGATTGCGTTATGGCCGCCATCAATGCTGCGTTATCCGGAACAGCAGATGCCTGACCCGCCTTGTCCGCCGCATGGGCTCTCGCAACTGTATACCGATCCATCGTGCTTTGTTTGGTGTCCTGCGCTTATCTCCCGTCATCGTTAGTGGTAGTATTCGGATCCCCAGGGCCTGACCCCCATGCGGCGTTGCCACTGTATCTGTAAGGCTAAACAAGCCGTGTGAACCAATCCTGGTCAGCAGCCGTAGTAGTATTGATATTTGGAGGTCGAGGGGGTTGCGCTAGTCAGTCTGGATACTGTTCACCTTCAAGGCAAGTAGGAAGGCAGGTGAGAAGGCGATCCACACACAAGCCTCACCAGGGCCTAGCCTGGCTGCCTCCGCGTGCAGGCACCTCCCCACCCCCCTAATGGGTGCCTCAGTCCAGCCACACTCCGCAGCACTACCAGTCTCTATGCGGGGGCATCCTAAGTCGACCAGTTCATAGGATCAGTATTTCGCCTGGAAGGGTGGATCTAGCGCCTCGATCTCTCCTGCAGCCCAATCCGCCTATGCCACATTCAAATCTTCGGGAAGTGTCCTTTCTGCAAGGCCGTCTGGTTTTATGTAAAGTACGTTCAAGGCCCAGAGCGGGCTATGCACCGCCGCATCACCAGCTCTCCTGTGTCAGGAGTATATGAGGCGAAGTCTCGCAGGGAGCCGAGGCAACCCCTGCCGCAGGTCTCAGAATAGGGGCACTCCGGCCTGACGAAGCGTCCGGGGCCCCAGGCCACAGTCCACGCTAGGGGGCCCCAGTCAACGGCCAGGCCTTATGCAGGGCGCTGTCTAGGCCCAACGTGGTCTCAGCACCTCCGTGCCGCCAGCTCTCCTGTGTCGGGGGTATGGGGTGAGGTGTCGCAGGAGGCTTCAGTATATCCCACCACGGACGCAGGTCCCAGGCGAGGGCTGGGGGCCGTAATCAAGGATCCGTGGCCGCCCGCTCACCCATCCAACAGCTGCGGGGCGCGTCCAGAGCACCACGTGTCTTTCCCTGCGTCACCAGCGAGGCCGTGTCTCCCCAGCGCGATGAGACCCCAACTCGCCGGCGTCTCCGGCTCATGGCCCAGTCGGCCGCGGTAGCGCCTCAGAACACACTGGCTCAGCAATTCAGCCCGCGGCCACAGCGTGTCTCCAGGCCGTCCTCATCGCCCTCAAAGTCTGCCGCCGCCGAATCTTCCAGCCAGGTAGGGACCAAGCAGCAGAGCCTGCGAATAATGTTAGGCTTCGGGCCTACCGCTCCTCCCCCAGGCACCGCGAGGAGCAGGCAGCGTCCTCCGTCCGCCCCGGCAAGTCGCCAAGCAAGCTTCGGCTCCCGCTCAGCCCGGCCCCGTCCAATTCTGCCGCACAGCTTCTCCTCGGTCACCAGCCCTCCACCTCGAGGCAATCTAACCTTATCGTGTTGCAGGGGCTGAGGTCGTTTCCTTCACGATGCGGGCTTCGACTCCAACGCTTCAGCCCATGGACGACACCTCCATCCAGCCGACCCAACTTCAATTCAAAGTAATTTCTGCCGCACGTTTTGATATTGAGGTGTAGGTTACATTTAAAGGGGACAGGGGGAAAGATTTGGGCTGATGAGCAAGGATATTTGCAGGATGTTAGACGAGGCCTCCGGAACTCGTCTAAAGCGCGTCCGCCATGCTGGACCGCTTGGCCACGCCCCGCATCTGTGACATTTTGAATCCGGACTCTTACCCCATTTGAATAATTTCTTGGGTGTATAGTACAAGTTGAAAGCTGTCTTAAAATGTTGGCTTTGAAGGCCGGCAGTCAGGAGTACATCGTTAAAGATCTCCAGAGAGTTCTCAAGTACTCGCCCAGCTACCCCCAACCTTGATTCCCACTTCGTATTTTGGAGTTCCATGTCATCTGGTAGACCCTCTATTAAAGCATCATAGATACGCCCGATTCGGCTGCCCTGATCCGCTACACTATAACTGGACATTTAGCAACTGACAGTTCTTTTTTATCCAATTTACTAAGATAGTCCAGAATGTGAAGATACTTATAAAACTTCTCCTTAGTTAACCCGAACTTCTCCTGTAACTCCATAAATGAGCAGAGTTAATCATTGTCATAGAGATGCTTACACATACCATCTTGGAATATACCTGGCAGAACAGAGGAGCCCCACAAAGGGGTATAGCGGTTTAGTTTAATGATATGAATCTTCCTTCTGATCTGATACCATACCTTGAAAGCCCCATCCACTGTTTTCAACTTGGTCTTCTTATAATAACTTCTTTCTAGATTCCTTAGAAAACAGTCCTTAACATCAGAACCTAGTGTTAGTTGATAAATGGATGGTGCTGCAGCAGGAAATATATTGCAGGTTTTACCAGTTATCAAGACCACCAGGTGTTGCAGCATGCAAGACCAGTAATATAATACAAAACTAGGAATCGCCCATCCTCCACAGCTTTTAGGAAGAATCATGAATTTTGAGGCCTGACTCGGCTTCTTGAACTACAACATAAAGCTGTTACATAAACTTTCCAGCTTAGTTAACCAGCTCCTAGGTATCTCCAGTGGGATACTTCTAAATAGATACAGTACTTTCAGGAGAACATTCATTTTCAATACATGACATCTTCCATCCAATGTTAAATGCAGATTATTAATTCTATACAGGTCTTGCCTAATTTTATTGAGTAGTGGTGCTAGATTTAATTCCTCTATCTTTCCTAGGTTAGATGTAATAACTACTCCTAGGTAGGTCGCCTCCTCTACCCAACGTTGATCCCCAGAATTAGAGCCTTCCGTACTTATCACTTTGGTCTTGTCCTCATTAAGATGGTATCCTGCAATAGATCCAAATACGCTAGCTTCCCCTTCAGTAGTCTTTACAGCATTACAGGGATCTGATGTTCTAACAACAATGTCATCAGCATATACCAACACTTTATACTGCATTTGAGTCACGAAAACTGGTTAGATCTTGTTGCTTTCCAGTCGGGCAATGAACGGATCTATATACAATGCAAATAGCACAGGCAAACAGGGATACCCCTGGCTTGTTCCTCTCATAATAGGGATTTGGCTCGACCCCTTTCCCATAATCTGCAGTCTGGCCATAGGGGCCTGATACAGAGCCCAGATGGATTTAATAAAGCCCGGACCGAGTCCCTTCCACCTCAAAACCTCCCAGAGGTAACCCCAAGAGACTCAGTCGAAGGCTTTTTCTGCATCGAGCAACACCAGCCCCAAAGGTGATTTAGTGACCGTAGCTATTCCAATGAAGTAATTACCATGCGGACATGATAAACGGTGCCCTGTCCAGGGATGAAGCTGTGCTGATGGGGAGAAACAAGCTTGGCAATGACCTTCCCAAGCCTGCTAGCTAATATTTTTGCATAGGTTTTAGCGTCCGCATTTATCACTGAGATGGGTCTATATGACCCCAGATTTAGATGAGGTTTGACTCTTTTCTTAAATACCAGATATTGGTGTCTTCCCAAGATGGCGGCATCACCCCCTTTAGCTGTGCAGTAAGAAAAGTGAGAGACATAACCTCTAGGAGCGCAGGAAGGAATACTACATAGAATTCCAGAGGGATTTTATCTGGCCAAGCAACTTTCCTTCTAGCCAGAGAGTCCTGCCACCATCAGCTCTTCAGAAACCATTGGTTGTTGGAGGGAGGCCCTTTCCTCCTCATTAAATGAGCACCCCTTTACTGTATTAAGAAAATTAAGAAAGCAGTTTGGTTGTGGAAATATATCCTCTGCATATAGATCTAAATAATAGTTGCTAAAAACGTCAAGAATTACTGTGTGAATTTTGGTCCTCCTCCTCTATTTATCCCAGATAGCCTCTACCCCTCTCTCTACCTCCTTCTGCCTAGTTTGATGTGCCAGCAACCTGCCAGTACCTCTCTAGTCATAACACTCCACCCTTTAACTTTGATATTTAGCAGCCACCACATTACCATATTGTTCATTAGTTCTGGTCTTGATTGCCGCTATTTTATGTGTGATTTCTCCTCAATCCAGTCCTTGCCTTATTGACTTAGCTGGATTGACTTTTTGTGCTTAAAGAGACCATCATACATTTCCTGTAAAAGGATGCAGTTTTGCTGTTGTTTAAATAAACTGAAACTCAGTGTCTCCCACTCTTATTCCTGCTTTTAGGGAGTGCCATACCATCTTGGGGGCGGCCGTTCCCTAATTAGTCAGAAGGAATTCCTTCAACTACTTATGCATATGTACCAGATAATCACCTTCATTCAAGAGCTTCCTATCGAATGTCCAGACTCTGGACTGTCTTTTGAAGCCTGCTATTGCACAATCTAGTACTAATGAATTGTGGTCCGACAACACAGTGGGAAAAGATTAGATTCCTATCTGTCCTGCTAAGGAGGTTGAAACATACAAATAATCAAGGCGAACCAACTTATTGTGAGCATGAGAAAAGAACGTAACCCCAGGATGTGGATTCGCAAGCACCCTCCCACATCGATCAGGCCATGATCTTTGATCAATTGCTAGACGGACGGCCCTGTACGCTAATGGCTTCCTGCCAGGATATACAGAGCGTCCCCCGAATTTCCCTTCCATTTCAATATGCACATTAAAATCCCCACAGAGAATAAAAGGAGCTGGCCACGTTGCCAATTCTAGATAAAGTGTGTGAAACATAGCTGGGTCGTCCAAATTAGGACCATATATAGAGCAAATTGTGACCCTCCCAATACCAATGCGCAAGTCCACAATAGCCAATCACCCCATTTTGTCAACTTTGGCCTTAATTAACATCCCAATAGCACGGTTGGCCATTATATCTACCCCTCTTGTGGCAGCCCCCTGCATCGTACAACTTAATAATGTGTATCCTAGATCCTCTAATATTTACCTTCTCTCCCAGGGGACATGAGGTTTTTGTATACAAACAACATCGGGCCTCATAGCCCTGAGCCCCAGTGCAATTCTACCCCTCTTACCACTTGTCATTGAGACCACAGACATTCATTGTACAAATGCGTATTCTACCCTGCATCAAGGGCTCCACCAATTTTGATCTGGATAGTATAAACCATATTTTTTAACAGATGAAAACCATTCAAACACTGCTCAGATTCCTTGCAATTGCTAACTCTCTGCTGATGGTTAAAGATTTCGTAACCCACACCTTTCCTGCACCCCCCCAGCCCTTTCCCCCCTTCACCTCCCTCCTCCCCCCGCCAAACAGCACCCCCTCCCACCTCACCCAACCCTCCAACCACTGCTAACGCAATTGGACCAGCCCTGGCCCACAGATGGAAGTGTACCCCCCCCCAAAAAAATATCTGCTCCCTGTAGGCAGTTTTATTAGCCAGGAGAAGGAATAATACAGAATAAGAAAAAGTAGAAATTCCTACAAATCCCCCTACCTAAAGTCGCAAATCATACATTTCTCATCGCTGTAATCCTCTTGGATAATGCATCAATAATCGAGCTCTCTTTACTCATACTTCATGAAACACATTGCTCAGACGTTTTCCCTCCTCCTTGCTACCCCCTCTTTTTGTTTTCTTTTTGTTTTTAGGTCTCGCTCTGTGCCAGCGCATGCGCTGGTCTGGCGAGACATTTAGTGAGTGGGCTTTCAAAATCCGACCACACGCTTTTGCTTGTGGCCTAAAGCTTGCGGTTACGCGCACAGTTGCCATCTGGCTTCCTATCTCTTCCTCATTAAGCGCATCGCTCAAGCGCATCGCTCGCGGGCACCCTTAAATGCTTGTTTTTATTGCCTTTGTTTATGTGACGGAGATCCATTGCATTTGGCAGAACATTTCTGGGGCCGTACTGCATGAAATACACCAAGTGGCGCTAATGTGTTTTACAGAGCACCATACAGCATTTTGTTCCCAGTTTAATGTCTATCTCACCATGCGAGAAGTTTTCTTTTAAATTTATACTGAACTAAAAAAAAAGGTTTAAAAAATTTCCACAAACAAAACTGCCATAAAAAGCGCGCCATCTATACATTTTACCCTACCATCAGTCCTTATCCTTTTATTTGGCGTGAAAGACAAACAAGTTACATTTTAGGATACAAGATGACCAGAGCACCAGTGTGTGAAAGGAACTCTCAGCTTGTTCGCTGAAGTTAGCACAACAACGACATCAGCAGTGTTTTTTGGGCTATGTCTGCATACGATTGCTGCACAACGCACATCTCATTTTCTTGTGCTCCGAAAACATTAAATCAGCGCCACTGTGCCTGAATGAGGACACTGACTTTTGGTAAGAATTCGTTGAACCCCGTGCTGTAGTCGAGCCATGGTCCGTTTAAACAACTTTCATCCGTGTCTAGTGCAACACTCGTACCTTTCTGCAACACAGCAGCCTCGTCATAGGTTGAACCACTATTTAAGTTCTGCACAACACTTGACATTGCATCAACCATGTTGTACAAATACAATTACGTTGGTGGGAGGCCATCCCTTACAGCATAGCTTTACCTGAGAAACTGTTTGTAGGAAGTCTTCATCTGTAACATGGGTCCTAGGCACATTTGGCTCTTCAGCACCGAGTGTACCAATAGTGCTCAGTCAATAATGCAGCACACAGATGTCTACCTTGATGAGCACGGCCCGCCCTAAAAGCTTAACCAGGGGTCTGTGTGCAGTGCGCATTGTGGAGTCTACACTCATCTCACGAGACACGTCAACCCAATGAGATCTGGGATAAATGAAATATTTTATCCTTCATAGGAGGGTGCTCTTCGACGCGCATTTTTCTTAAAATAAAAAATAAATAAAAAGACGACCACTCGTTTCAGTCTTGATAAACAGATACACACCACACAAGTAATTCACTGTCATGAGAGAAGGGGTACCACATTGTACTGTAGTTATATTTCCATTCAACTTCATACCTTGACCAGGTGCTTCAGAAAGAAGTGTCTGACAAGTGGCCTGTAAGAATGGGGTTTTAATTTCCTATGTGCTCTTAGTACGTTTTGTCGGGTTGCCTTGGTGTGAACTGAATGATGTAGAAGCTTCTCATCAGTAAACACAAGAAATGTGCTGATAGTAGAACAGACTTTAATTGCTTATTTAAATTAACAAAATGCATATTTCATAATGTGAGCACGCAAAACGTCTGAATATCCCATCTGCACAACCACACTCCCTTCAGCTCTCTGATACAATTCAAACACACCACATCAAAGAGCTAGGCGAACTTTAGTAGTACATTTCAAAACAACTGTCCCAAATGTCGCTGTAGGCTACAAGACAGGACATTTACACCACTGCTCTGAGATTAGGCAACACTTAAAAACAAGCATTGGCATAGCCAATAGGTCTCGCATTTGGGACCTTATAAGTTTTTAGCCATGCAACAGTTGATGTTGTTGCACCAAGGATATTGTACTGCATAACTAAATACTTATAAGGTTCCAAAGGCGAGACCTATTGGCTATGCCAATGCTTCTTTGAGCTTGTAACACCGGCAACTACTGCCCGAGCTCTCCAGGAACTCCTTAGCCTTCACTTCAGAATAAAAATAATATGTTTCATCTTGAGAGATGATTTTAAATTTGGCTGGCTCAACAAGAAAGCTTGCAAACCTTTAGCCTGCAAAGGTTGTATCAGCTGTCTCAGCCGCCAGCGTCTTTCTACTGATGGTATGACAAAAGTCTGGCCTTTCCAAAAACATGCAGCCATCCGCTGTCCGTTTTGCATCAGGGCGTGCTTTTTCAAAGATGGCTTGACGCAACAAAAAGTTACCAAAAAATACAAGGATAGCCCTGGCGCCTCTGCTTCTTGCAGGGAATCAATGTGCCCTCTGTATTTCTATGTCCCAGTTCCAGTTCGTAAGTTCGGGAAAGGCATTCCTGAATAGACTGACAATGAAATTCCGAACATTCTCATCCTTTTCGGTGCCCTCCTCAATCACTAGGAGATTGTTGCGCCTTAAACAATTCTCAAATTCTTCGAGTTTCCACTGGGTATTCACCAGACGCATCTCATTATCTGTTTCAGTGCTGCTGATAGCCAACACATCGGATTCTAGAGAGGTGACCCGGCTCTCTGTTTCTTTCATTCTGGTTGCGAACTCTGTGCAGGTTTTTGCCATCTTTCAGACTACTGCCTGCAATTTCCGGTTAGCTGCCTTTGCTCTGCGGCTGTCTAGCTTAGTCTCCTCACGGTGAGACATGACACCTTGATATATAGCCTCAAGTGTTATTAAGTCGGGTTGACCAACACCCCCAAGCTTGAGCATTAACATTAGCAGTATTACCATCAGGCCTTGGCATTCCTGTATAGTCCCATTTCAGACCTGCCTCCTTTACAGCTCCTTTCAAGGAGGTAGTGTTAATAGTCTGCCAGGAGTCTCTCATATGGTCTTCACCCCCTTCTTCGCTTGACTCACTCAGGCAGCCCCCCAAGCCATCTCTTGAAGCACCTCTGCCTTCGCCCAAGAAGTACAGCTCTAAGCCGATATGTAGCCGGCAGCGGCCTCCGAAGCTTCAGCACGTACACCCAACCTTGGATGGACGCTGCATCGGCAAATAACATGTTGACTGTTGGGGGAGGAGTCACGTCCCGATCACAGCATCCACTCTCCCGGGAGCAGGTCCGTAGGAAGAGGTTCGTCCGGCCGTCCTTCCACGGCTGCCATCTTGCTCTGTTCGTAGTTTTTTTTAGGTGATCAATGGACGGCGAGGCTCTCCAAGCTTTCTGCTAGTCTCAGGTTGCGTCTTTCCGCATTCAGGCTGTCGTTGAACCAAGGTTTAGAGTCTTTGGTGGATATTCTTTTTAGTTGTAAGGGCGCAACTGAGTCAAGGATGTTCCAGATGGAAGTGTTGTAATGTTCAGTGAGAATGTTGACATCTACCATGTCCGCTTGGGGGGGAGGAGGGAGGGGTCAGGAATTTGTTACTGAAGGCAGTCAGATCATTAAGGTTTAGGTTCCGCGGACTTCTTTTCCATTGTTTAGGTTTCTTTAGTTGAGACTTTTTGGAACTCACCACCTTAGTGATGAGAAAGGTGATACGGGGGTTATCTGACCAGTCACAGCGGACAATGGAGTCAAGTTGGATGTCCAAGGTCTCGCCCTTGATGTGAGTAGGGGTGTCACAGAATTTAAATGGCTCAAGGTCTGATAAAGTTTTGAAGTTGTTCACTGCATGGTCATTCAGATCATTCCAGTGTAGGTTGAAGTCTCCCAGGAAGATCTGGGTAGCTTGCTGATCAGTTTTGGTTGAAATGATTTCCATGATTTGTTCAATGAAAGGAAGGTTGTCTACTGGGGGATGGTAGATCGCGTGAAGTTTGCAAAAGAGTCTGGTGTTACTGGCAATATTGATGCCTAGGTATTCCCAAGTGGGAAGAGTAACGGTATTTGATTATTTCACAACGAGGGTGTTACGGACAATGCAGGCTACCCCACCACCTGGCCTGTCTGCTCTATCTAGCCTAATGGTGTCGTAATTAGGGGAGCTAGAAGGTCTAGTATAGGAGCAGAGGCACTATTTAGCCATGTTTCTGTTAAGTATAACGATGTCCAGCTCATGAGTGAGGATAAGGTCAGAAATATCTGGTGCGTGCCTAACTGCCGATCTGCAGTTGAAGAGCATGCATTTAAGGTGAGTAGTGGCATTAGCTAAGAGAGTCTGCGTGATGATAATGCGCTTAAGATTGTCTTCGTTTACAACTCTGGAATCATGCCTAGGTTCTGTGTCGATTAGCAAGAATAGTTTGGATTTGGCCCCGATTATCAGTTTCGGTATTTTTCAGGGAGTTATGTGAGATGAGGAGGGCTTGAATGTCACAATCAGTAAGTTGCTGAGACAGTCTGAAAGGTCGAGAGGGGGCATTTGGGAAGGGTCTGGTTTTCCAAGTTAGAAGAGGACGGTGAGGTATGTGAGAGGGTGGCCTAGCACATAAGTTGGTGGATTGAGCATGGGTACCCGTAGGGATCATCGGTAACCTGTTGGGCCTTTGAATGCCCACCAGCCCTGTGGTGATGGATGTGAGTCTCTGTAGGTCTGCCTTGAGTTGACGAAGGGTGAGATCTCATCTAGTCTGGATTCTAGAGAGGCATGGAAAGGTGTGGTCTTGGTGGGTGGGAGTAGACCATGAGAGGAAGAGAAGTCAAGGGTGGTGGCTGAGCGATCAGGTGCCCCGGGGGAGACCCGGTCCTAGGTGTCTGGTACAGAAGAGCCGCCGATTTGGTGTCCCTTCCTAGGATGAATTAGCACCAATGTCCAGTACCGCAGGGCTCCCTGGGTGTCATATTGTTCTAAGTGAGATGGCCAGTTGGATGCATTTTCGAGATCTAAACTTGGAATGTTTGTGGTGACGGTGTTGCACAATGCGAATCTTCATCGTGAGGAGAGTGTAGGCTACATTGAAGGTCAAGTGACTTTAAGCTTCGCTCTCATTAACTTTAATCATTAATGTCATATCTTTATTGTGCATGGTCACTGTGCCTTCTCAGACTTGCTCCTTGTTGTGGCACCGGGCTACAAAGCCTCTAGTCATTTAATAGCCCCACTGAATCCAACTACTTAGATGATTAATGATCATTAATTATTATCATCATGTATTGTTTTCTTCCCTGTACACAAAATGATAGTGTTGTCAGTCTCCTTGTAATAAGTAGATCTAAATGAACAAGAACGACAACTGGTGTGTTAGTAAATAGCAACAGTGCCAATAGTTTAGGAAGAGGGGTTTAGGAATGATAAATCATGGTGTTTTGATACTATGTCTATCTGACTTGGGAAGATCTAATGCACCTTGGGAGCAGTCTCAGAAGTTTGCACTGCTGTGAACGACTTATGTTTCCACTACCGTCTTCCAAAAGCTCTATGTTATGTAATCAACCAGAGATTCACTCCTTTGTGGTGTAATAGAGTAAAACTTTAATTATTACATTGGTTTAGTGCCTAATGGCTCACTGATTGACTGCCTATTATGTTTTCTATTCCACAGAAGCAGTGGTGGCATTCATTGGAGGTCTCACGTCCAACTCTGCTGTTTCTAGTCATATGGCCTTTTTTCGTTCAATGGTTGGTCTATAAGTATCAAATCAGAAAAAGGTGACTTTTAATGTTTTAATTTCCAATGATGAAAAACATTGCAGCAATGAGTTTAGAGACTCCAAAAGGACTGGGAACTGTGTTTTCTACATCGCTTATGAACTAAATACTAAGTGAAGATTTGAACAACGTAAGCCTTCTTTTAATGCAACACCTTCTACTATGTGGTGCACAAGCTGCATGACCCATCTGGAGGCTATCTGCACTAATCTGTAAAGACAAATGGAAATTGTGAAGGAATAAGTAATGTGAACAAGAGAAAAATAGTTGAACGATTTACACCTCCTAAATAGGTAAACATAAATTGACGTGTGTGTGTTGCATGAGCGAAGGATATATGTGGTGCTTTCATATGGTATGGAGGATGTAGTGATTAGTTGGGGACACATCAAATTGCTTTTCGGGCTACACTAAAATACGGCATCCTAATAACCACATAGTCTGTTATATACCCTTAGTTAGCGTTAGTCGACGCATACATTACAATCAGATGTTTTTTCTACCACTACTGTACATGTTAGGCTTCAACAGAATCACTTGCCTAAATCTCTTCACTTTCCAGACGCACAATATGGCTTGGAAATTCATACTTTGAAGAGAGAAGCGCCAAAGATTAATTTTAGATGTTGACAAATCTAAAAACCAATTTTTTTAAAAGTTCCTTGCAGCCAGCTTTGATTTTTGCAATTCAAATCTATTATACTGTCTCTGCACCTAGCAGGACATGATTCAAGAGAAGCTGACCCCAATGCAGGGCATTATATCTTTCTTTGCATCGTTCCCAGATCCCATCACTAGACTCAGGATTAATTGAAGTCTGCCATGCTATGAGCATCATGAGCGTGTGATGTGCGATTGAATGTTCTGATTTTATATTTACTTTGCACGGTAGTGTTAGCAGGCCCAGTAAACAAAGGCCTAAGTTAAGTCTTAGGACCTTGAAAATTAACTGGTGCATCTTAATAATAATAAAGTCATTTATAAAGCACCTAGTTACTTCTAACGAAGTGTCCCAGCGCTGAGCTTCTGCTCCCAGCACCAACCAAAACAGCCTCAATCAGATCGATCTGAATAACCACGCTTTTATGTTTTTTTATGGAAGGATAGTTCAGTGTTTTCCTGTCTGAGAGAGAGGGGGAGAGAATTCTACATCTTGGGTGCTACAAAAGTAAAAGAGCATCCCCCGATGCATACTCTTTTTACAATAGGAATGCAACCTTGGATGTTGATTATTCTTGAATGGTGTCTCTTCTGAACAGAACCTGGATAGACTACAGTAAAGAAACGAGAATCCTGATCTCGTCTGAGATACAACTTCACCCTCTGAGCTTTGCCTACGGAAGCCCTTGCAGATGGGATGCCATTTTACAGCACATCACTGCGCGCACTTCACACTGGAACATTTACCAAACTAGGACAATCGACAACCTCAAAGCTTTCTTATTTTAGGACTGGTCATCATCGCATAATACTGCCATGTTCTTTATGAATCTCCTACATGAAAATTCTGCACTGCACTTCGTCCATTTTGGCAAAGCACTTTGGAAACTTTGCAATGAATTATAAATAATATTGGTTGAAAATGTTTGTCCAGTGTTATTTGTTTGAACGACAGGGAGGAGTTCTTGGATAAAGCTTAGTGTTCATCTAGGAAACCTGCAGAGTAAAATGGTGAGGTGAGAGGTTCTCTGCAATAAGTGTGTATTATTTTAAAAAACAAAAATGAGTCTTGTTGAAGTGTATGAGATGTCTAAGTACTGTGGAAATAACACAGGTGTGCCACCATAGGTCCAGAAGGGCTAATTGCCAGAGTTTGAGGATAATGACTGACTATATGCAGGAATTCCATTTAGATTCAAAGGATATGCTGAAAATATGGCCTGCATCTGACCCTCCATATTGGAGACCCCTAATATAAGGAAACAGACACATCCAGTATTTGCTATGTGATAGAGCAGATACAGAAAACGTATAGATTTTTACAAAGCCTTCTGCTGCTCTTGGTAGGAACAAGCTGATTCAGCTTTATTTTATTTTAAGTTATCTGTTTCTAAGTTAGGTTAATGAGAATCACATACACAGGTATCCTATTATTTTTGTTCTGTCCTTTTCTGTAATTAATATTTGTTATAAGAACATCAATCTTGTACCTTTCATCCTGCATCTAAGGAGCATCAAAATGTTAATTGTATGGTTATCATTAGGCAATGCTGTGTCTATGAGTCTAAACGTATTGCCATGGAGTAGGTAGGAGAGGTTTAAGGGGAAGTGAAGTGAGATCTGTAGCATTTGGAAATAGCGAGCAACGGTTTATAAAACAAATGTATTCAAAGGCCTACAAGAGGCTTAGCAGCAGAGAAATGAGGAAAAGTTCAAATCGTAATACTGTACAGTTGAAAATGGCATATGTGGGCAGCCAATGAAATGTGCTTTTATAAAGAAAAGTATAAACTAGAACAGGGGCTGCCATATTACAAAATACCTGGAATCGGGGGCCAGCACATAGGTAAGAAACAGGGATTCCAAGCAAAACCAATTACTTTAAAGACCACAGTAAATGCTGGTAACGTTTAAATATAGGATAAATGAAGAAGACGAACAGGTGCTGGAAGAAAGTATTTAGTGTTCCATATGGTACTCAGTGCTCCAGTGATCACTCAGTGAAAAATTATACAATGTGAATATTAAAAAGGTCAATGGAACAACAATAATTCATCAGTTATCAACACTGTAATCACGAATAAAGCAACAGTAGATGGAATAATCCCTAAAATGTTTCCAATTGCCCATTCGTCAACGGCCTTTCGACCCTTCAGAGTTATTGGGTCATCATCAGGACTGAAAAAATAGATACGTTAGGGAGCCAAGAGCTATCAAAAAAAGGATTGCATATAATTACAAGAATGTTCCAGCTGTTTGTCAAAACAATTGAATTGAGGAAAGGGAATGACAAAAGGGGTTGCGGCAGGGGGTACTTACTGATTTATTCAGGACAGAGTAAGAAGAAGTTGGAGTAGTAACAATCAAAGAATTGATCGGTGAGAAGTGAAAGTGTACCATCATTGTGAAAAAAAGAGGGGAAAAACGTACATGAGGGAATCTAGAAATAAAGCGATATATTTTGTCAATGTAAAAAATAATGACATCTTTAATCAATGAATACTAAAGGAATAGAACGCACCCTAAAAAAGGTTTGACCTAGGGAATAGTTACCTAGATAATATGGAGCTCGTCTGATAGCTCCTTGCGGCCCACCCAGCTTACATGCCGACTTATCCGGCTTTCTCATTGAAAAAAGCAGTACTTATATTGGACCTCAGAAACCCATTATCTGGACTTCTTTCTTGAGTTGCGACTGATTTTGACTTTTCCGGCCACCCTTGTATGCTTAGCACCATATTATGTAGGATAACTAACTATCCCCTTGGTCAGACCTGGTTTAGAGTGAGTTCTATGCCTTTGGTATGCATTGATTAAACTGTCATTATTTTTTACATCGACAGAATATATTGCTTGAGTTCCAGCTGTATTCCTGAATTCTCCCATGTAAGTTTTTCCCTCTTTTTTTCATGCTGATGGTGCACTTTCACTTCTCACCAATTAATTCTCTGATTGTTACTACCTTGTTTTTTCAGATTTGCTCTGCCCTGGACAAATCAGTGAGTAGCTCCTGCGGAAAGGCCTTTTACAATAAATGTTTTCAATTCCATTGTCTTGGCAAACACAATTGAAGCATTATTGTAAGTTTGTGCAATCCTTTTTTTGATAGCTCTTAGCTCTTGTCTCATCTTTTTTGTCAGGTCTGATGATGACTCAATAACTCTGAAGAGTCAAAACACAGTTGCCGAATAAGCAAAATTGAAACCTCTTTTTGGATTATTCCATCCGCTGTCACTTTATTTATGATTGCAGTATTGATAACTGACCAATTATTATTGTTTATTGATCTTTTTAATATACACATGGTATAATTTTTAATTTTCACTGTGTGAACACTGAGCACCTTATGGAACAGTACACACTTTGCACCAGCGTCTGTTTGTGTTCTTCATTTATGATATATTTTAGTGTTCCAAGCATTTACTGATGTCTTCAGTCATTGGTTCTGCTTGGAATCCCTGCTTCTTACTTTTATAAAGCTGATGCCTTTGTTACAGCCACCAACAATGGGAGTAACAGGAGCAAAGGAATGAAAAGGATGAAAAGAAAAAGGCTTGGAGGTACAAAAGAAAAGACTTTTCAGTAGTGGAGAGGTTTAGACAGAGAAAATGAAGCCATCCAAACATCAGTAGCCGAGAAACAGCTAGAAAGTCTGACATGAAGAGCACTGGTAAATGTTGAAAAAGAAAACAAGTTCAGTGGCATTTGCATTTATATTTGCATGAAAACAAAAAAAAAAGGAAACAGCATATGTTAATGGCATAGCATATTGAGTAAAGAAAAAGTTGACTAGCAACAATGTGTTGTTGGGTATTGATGTTGCCATCATCTTAGTCATTGGGCTGACGTTTTATAAATTAGGTGTCAGAAGTTATGGTTGGAGGACTTAACTAGTTGCTTATACATCTCCTAAGTATGTATTTGTATGTTTGTGTATGGTCTTTCTATAGCACAAACCTAGCCAAAAGGCAGCAGAGCGCTGTACATGGTCAAAGGCAATCTTAAAGTCGGCCATTATTAGCAGAGTAAGCGGAGTTGTGTATGGTTAATGTGATGTGTTCTTTACAGAGGTGAGTCATCAATTCTTTCATAAATTAGAGCAGCGTTGGGGTGTTCCCAATTAATACAGGGATGTTGTTCCAGATCCAAGGTGCATAAATGGAAGATGCCTGTTGTCTTGTTTTTTTCTTTTTTGCACTTCTTACTCTGTAGTCTGATGGTGTCCTGGATTCGTGTATGCTGAGAACCACCAAAGACGGTGAATTGTGTGCAAGGTAAGCCGTAGTGCTGGTTTTTATGGCTTTGTAAGTGATGGAGCTGATTTTGAAGATGGTGCGGGCTTACAAGGGGAGCCAAGAGAGTTCCATCAAGGTGGGGTTGATTTAATTATATTTCTTCATGCCCTGGGAGAGACTTGCTGCGGCGTGTAAGATGCCACTGAGGGGCACCAATGTGGAGTATGGGAGGCCATGGATTAGACCATTACCACCATCCAGATGCAAGTGTACTGTTGTGAACACTGTGACAGGGCCTGTTTAGACCTCTTCTATTTTCATCATGTTCTTCCCTGCATATTCTTTTGATCTCTTTCTGTTAGAAAGTGTGACGTTTTAGACATGTACAGAAGTGTTCGCATCATGCCTGCTTCCAATCTAGGCTGCCATATTTTCATTGTTTATGTTATGCTTGCTGCCATGTTAATATGGACGCTTCCGATGAAGGCTGAATATCTGCATGTGAATCGAGGTGACATGTTTATTGCCATAATTATTGTTGGGACTTTAGTGTCGCCAAACTTATAAACATAAAAATGAATCCGCGATCGGATACTATAAAAGCACCAGTTAATTGTGGAAGCTTCGTAACTGAACTGTTAAGCCAGAGGCCATACCATTATCCTCCGACAGATCAGCCCCAGTCAGGGGCTGCTCTGGGGCTCCAAGAGTGATTCAGAGAAGTGGCCTTCAGCCTGCCACTGCTTACCATTCCCGGGCAGCAGCTGTGATAGAGAATAGCTAACACCAAAGGTAATGGGAGGATGCTTGTAATAAGTCTAGCCACTGGCACCCATTTGGTGTAGCATTCCCACCCATCGTTCTGTATGCCCAGACGTGGGTCCCGTCCTCACTGTGCCACTGGAACCAAGCTATACCTAGCTGACGAGCCCTTATCAGGGTGAAATCGGTCCTAGGTTGCTTGTTTAACACTTTGGTGAGGACCTGGCCTGGCAGTTCGTGCTGGACTGTTCCCATGAGTAGTAGGGTCAAGGTGGCTTTGCATATGGCTGAGTCTAAACTGAGGTGGCATGTTGAGCAATAGAACAATGGGTTGGTATGCTGCCCCGAGCGATTGCCAGTGGTTAGACAAATTGCAAACATTCTTTCCATCACCTTTTGTGTGTTTAATAGAGAATTGCTAAACAGCTATGTCTTACTGAGAAAGGGTGTGCTGCATGATCCATCTTTAAGAAACTCGATTTATAGGCTTTATATTTTCTGCTAAATGTTAAAAAAGTGCTTAGAAGTAGCTATCGGATGAAGGGTGTTAGGATGCTGGGAACTTTCTAACCATGTTAAGAATGTTCATATTGATTTCACTGGCCATGTAATGCATTGCTGCATTTATTTTATCATTCTGAGTGGTTACTTTTCATATGTTATGCACAAGACGTGGGTTTTATTAATAAACATTTTAAAGTTTTATCCTGTGACTTGGTGCTATTTTGAGTATTTTATTCTTTTATGAAAGAGCATTTGGAGTCCACTGAACTCATCTAGATGGACTAATCTTGACCAGAAAGCACCATCTGCACAGTACTTAGTAGTGGGTCATATATGGGTCTTAGTACAACTGGATTTCTAATTTGTATTGGTGCATTCAACTAAATCCTTGCACCAGGGTGTTAGAAACTGGACCCCTCTACTTCTAGGGGAGCCCTCAGATCATAACAATTGGTGCCCGGCATTGTGTGTCCTCAAATTATTTGACACACTCAAAAAACGATTATTACAAACCAGTGGCGGCTGCCACTAACAAAGTGTGGGGGTAGCGCGGGGGCAGATTAATAATAATTTTAAAAACTTACCCAACGCTGCCTCTTGCGTCGCGTCACTCCTGCTGGCCTCTTCCTGGGCCCAGCAGTCCCTGGGACAGACTCCCACCCAATCCGTGTGCTGCAAAGCAGCGCAGGGATTGGTCTGAGCGGGCTGAAAAGACACTCTGCTCAGGCCAGGGAGTCTGTGGGGGTTTCTCCAGCCCGGCTGCTGAATGCAGTCGGGCTGAAGAAACCTAAGTGCGCATGTGTGTTTTGGTCAGCCTGAGACGGCCGGCCAAACACACATGAGCTCCACCCTCCCATGCCCCGCCCCTCCATGCACAAGCTGGCATTCGTAAAATAAAACGATGCTTTAGCTTTATTTTTCGTTTGCTGGCTCTGCGCCAGGCAGTGGGGGCGACGCTCCTCTGCCATTGCGGAGGAGCCGCCACTGTTACAGACATATGGAGATATCTGTTGTAATGTTGGTCCCCTTTCTAGATTTAAATAGAAAATCCCTGTTTTCTATAGGTTTGTTAAGCTTGACTCTTAAAATGGTATTTCCACATCTGTGGTTTCTTCATTTTTTATCTCATGTTAATTGAATCTGTTCATTAAACACGGCAGCTCCTATTGTGATAGGGTAAATTACAGGACACAGCAGTTATACAACATCTAAGAGACCGAGGTGTCCTCAGTTACACAACATCTAAGAGACCGAGGTGTCCACGACACAGGGGTGCAGTAACCTTTGTGGTTCATGCACATGCCTCTGAATTTTTTATTAAAATGATTTGCCTGGAGGATTACTAGGTGGTTGCACTACATATGAGATCAGAGTATCTATGTATGTGCCCGATATTCATAGTTTTGGAAAGGCGGTGGAAGAAAAAGGATTTGACCTGAACCAGCGTTTGAATGTCTTGCAGAGTGCCCAAGGAGTTGGAAACAAGCTACCTAATTTGAAGCTTTCCATCTCTATCACCGGCAAAGATACAGTTCCTAACGATGCTGACGGGTGGCTCCTCAAGGTCAGAAAGCTAGTGTCAGAAAAGAGTCCAGATAAACAAGTTTTGGGCCATTTTCCAGACCACTCGTTCCAGTTCTTTGGGTAGGGGGCATACAAACTGTAATCTTGCCTCCTATGCCTGGTACAAAGCAAAACAGGAAGGTGTCCATCGACCACATTAAAAAGCACTATGAAGCAAATTCTGTTCAGCAGCCCCTTCTTGATACCTAAAAGCCCTTGGAGTACAGCCTTACAAACTCTCCCTACTCTGAAGCAGCTACCACAAGAAGAGAGCAGCTATGCTAAAATCTTGAGTGTAAATCTGCAGATTGTAAAGCCTACTGTGTCTCCAGCTTTACATCAAGTGGCAGCTTTCACGGAAGAGCATGATGCTGCAATTTCAATAGTATGATAAAGATCTCCCCTTGGGGAAACTATGTATCACACGCAATACCAATTAAGCCAAGTCAGTCAGTCAACAGGCATACTAGATAAATTATTCTCTCTCACCAAAATGAGTACCACAAGGATATGAAAAAGCACAAAGCTTTGATGGTGTGTTGTCCAACAGTTGTCCGCAGTCCATGTCGACAGAGTGTTTCTCGTCGTGTAAACAGTTCACCGCTGTCAACGCAGCGGACTTCTCTGCTGGCTAACATTACTCCATTGCTGTGAGGGTGGCGGGATTGCGCTGAGCCTATTTAGATTTCACAGTTGTGCTGGCGTTTTATAGCAGCGGGTTGCCGACAGAGTGATTCTGTCGCAGGGTGCATCAACATTACGCTATTCCTGTGGCTGTAGGATGGATGCTAGCATCACACACCTGATGTGTTTTCCCTAATTGTTTGCACGTGCATACCACCCTATAAAACACATTCCATTTAAGACCGTGATACTTTGCCATTCCAACACAGCACAACATTTTACTGTAGAAGTTTTGTCTGAGTATTCTGGGCTTTTTATTTTCTCCCTGTTTCTTGTGCATTTACATTTTGTTTTCTATTACTTGTGGGTTTACAAATGTATTTAATTAAATTATAATGGCAGGGAGGAAAAATCCCCGTTTTACAGGGGGAGAATTGTCAGTCTTGGTGGATCCACAATTGTTTAGAGCCCAAGTCCAAAATACAACCTTATCTCAGAAAAGGAAAATGTAGACAAGAATAGTTGACAGAGTGAATGCTGTAGCAAACAACCTGCGCACAATGGAGGAAATTAGGAAGAGGTGGAACGACCTGCAGGGGGAGTGCGTTCCCTGGCCTCCAAGCCTTTACTAATGTGTTTTGCACCTTCGTTAAACATATAAACCTAGATATATTAGTATAATTATTTTGTCTTGTTTGTTTGAATGTATTTTGTTGTAATTAAGATTACATCCTCACTTTGTGGTGCTTCATGGTCTTCTTCATCTGCAGTGTATGGGATGTTCCGTAACAGGGCTATGTTGTGAAACATGCAGCATGCCATGGTAATTTTGCACACCTTACTGGGAGAGTAGAGGAGGGCTCCACCAGTCTTGTCCAGACATCGAAAGTCTGGCCTCTAGGAGCCCAAACGCCTGCTCCCATGGCCTCTGTGTTCTTCCATGGGCCTCATTGAAGCGGACTTCCCCTGGCGTTGTTGGATTCCTCAGCAGTGCTGACCACCATGGTCGGTTAGGATAAGCTGAGTCTTCTATATGGGAAAAAATTAAAATGAGCCAAAAAATGTAACACACTTTTAGATCATTACACTTTACATTAACCAAACAATATAATTACAGATAGTACTTACCAACAAGCCAGACCCTCTCAGGCCCAAGTTGCGACATTTGCAGGGGTATGCACCTGTTCCGTATTACAAAGGAATCACAGGTTGATCCAGGAAATGGCACATGCTTGTGATGTACAAATCTGGTAAGCAGACAGCTTGCACACTGACTGGAAGTTCTTTTGATTGCGGTACACTTGTTCTCTGGCGTGTGGTAGCACCAAGGCAGCATGTGTGCTAACAGTTGCTCCAACTACATGTGGTAGGTGGCCCAAGACATAAAAATCTCCCTTCACATAGGCAAAATCCTGGTTTGTAGGAAACTGAATGAAGCTGTTGATGCGTCTCATCTTTTATTAAAGATAACTTCTTAAAGGTGGTTGTGACATTCCACCAGATACTGCAAACACAATAAGATGATGGACGGAGTGCTGAAACTTTTCAACCACTCACGCCCAGTCATAGATCTGTGTTTAATCCTTTGTTCTTTTGCTCACTATGCCATCCCAGTTTGGACCTAGCCATATGCAAATCAGTCTTGACACTGCTCCTCATGGGAACAGTCCAGCCCGAACTGCCAGGCCAGGTCCTCCCTGGACTGGAAACAAGCATCTTGGGACTGGTTTCAGGGTTTCACCCCTCATCAGCCAGGCTTGCTTGAATCCAGTGGCACAATGAGCAAGGGGCCCACGTCTAGACATACCCTTGGCCTCTTAGGGTGAACATAGCAAATACAACAAGATGATGAACGGGGTGCTGAAACTTTTCAACCTCTCACCCACAGTCACAGATCTGGGTTTAGGCCATTGCTCTTTTGCTCACTATGCCACCCCAGTTTGGGCCCAGCCATATGCACATCAGTCTTGACCCTGCTCCTCATGGGAACAGTCCAGCCCAAACTGCCAGGTCAGGTCCTCCCTGGACAGGAAACACGCATCCTGGGACAGGTTTCGGGGTTTCAACCCTCATCAGCCAGGCTAGCCTGAATCCAGTGGCACAGCGGGCAAGGGACCCAGTTCTGAGCATACCCTTGGCCACTTAGGATGAACATAGCAAACACAACAAGATGATGGATGGAGTGCTGAAACTTTTCAACTACTCACCCCCAGTCACAGATATGGGTTTAATCCATTGTTCTTTTGCTCACTATGCCACCTCAGTTTGGACCCAGCCATATGCAAATAGTCTTGACCCTGCTCCTCATGGGAACAGTCCAGCCCGAACTGCCAGGCCAGGTCCTCCCTGGACCGGAAACAAGCATCCTTAGACCGGTTTCAGGGTTTCACCACTCATCAGCCAGGCTAGCTTGAATCTGTGTTTGCCTCATTCCACAGTGTATTGGAATAATCCTTTGGCCACAAAATGGAATACTGCCATTACTTTGACTATTGGTATTATTGATATGGGATTACTATTGTGAGGCAGAAGATATGGCTGCAACTGATGACTTAAAAAATAGTTTGCCGATTCAATCTGAATTTTTTTATGATAATGTCCTATTCTTCCATGGTGGCAAGGTCTGGAAATGGTCTGAACACTTTTGAGGCTGCGGTCTCCTCGCTATCCCTGGGTTCATATAGCTGCATTTAAAATTAAAAAAATGTTGTAAATGTTTGCAAACATAGTTTAAAATTAAACCACACATTTCATCTAGTTTTCAAGCCTATTATGTTTAGTATAAATATTTTTCAAAAATGACATTTGTTACATATGTAAATAATACACAAATGCAAAAATTCCGTCAACTGCGGTATAAACAACACCGCACCAATATTGCACTGAACCACATTAAGGAACTACATTACACTTTTTGTAAAAACAAATTAACAAGATTAGCATTTTCTAGATGTAAACAAAGTAGCCACTATTTTGAGTGGTGGTGACGCACTTAACATTCGCGCAAACACTATTTCACAATCTAAAATGGCGGCCGCCTGACCTCACCATCAGGACATTTGGAATTAGTCGTCTGCGACGGAAGTTGACCTCCTAGTGGGTGTGAAACTCCATGACCGACCCAGCCATAGGTTAATGTGTGTGAAAGCAACGCACGACTGCCAATGGATGTGTCCAGCGCCATTGACGATCGCGTACATCCTGTACATGTACACAGCGTTTCAAAAAAAGCTCCTTTGCCTCCTAAAACTGTAGTCAACAACACCTCCTCAACTTTTGCTGCTGTTACAGACCTCTGGGAGCCACGATGCCAGGAAGAGCAGTTGACAGGGCCTCAGCCTTCTCGCCAGAGGAGCTGGAGTTGCTGGCTACGGAGGTCCGTCCCTGTACAGCCAGCTCTATGGCTCACCAGAGAGACAGGTACATGTTTAAGATGTGAAGTACATATTTTTATTTACCATTATGATAGGAAATACAACAGATTTTTTTAATGTCTACTTTGCTAAGTGCGTACACTGGTTAAAATAGTATGTGATGGTATTTTGAATTTAGGTGCCAGCATTCATCGCGATAATGGACACTTGCACCAACAAATAGGTGTTTTATATTTGTATTTAAGTGTTAATAGAGGTGTGTTTATTTTTTAACTTGATATGAATAAACACATGCATTACACCTTAAAACATTATGGACTATTGGAATTTACTAAAATACAGGAATTGTACTAGACAAAGCGATACATGGATATGTTAACTGATTCAAGTTTGGGACATTGATTTTACAGGTATTTAAAAAGTAAACATTACACCTTGTTTAGTGCAATTTCTACATTATGCTACATTTCACTTATCCCAAAGATGTGTAATGCATATGATTTTAATTTGAGAATTTACGCAATTTATTTAAACATACATGTATGGTCACTTTTTGATTTTTTTGATTGATGTCCTTTTTTGTGTAAGTATCCATTTATTTGAAGACAGCTTGCACCAAATTTAGAAATACAATGTAATCATACAGGTGTGTGTCTTTAAATTTCGTAAACGTTGACATTACACACACATATGCATTGCACATTGGTATGGTATTGCTTGTGAGAGAGATTCAAAAATGCACGACTCCAGAGCAAATGTAAACAAGCAAGTCAAAAGGTGACAGGTAAAAAAGGAGCTTACCTTCGATTCCGGCCACGACTGGGTTGATTTTCTTCATCGTCAAGCAGCAAAGGCAGGACTTTGAAGATCGGCTCCATGGTGAAAAAGGAAGTGGGAAAGGGAGGAAAGGTGAGTTTCTGCCTTATATCCTCGACGGGAAGGCACATCATGATTGTCCCGGTGGGCAAAGTGGCTGTACTCCCTCCAACAGCTGCTTTTCCCTATGGCGCCGTTGACCCGGGTGAGAAATTCTGATGGAGGTGGCGGCACTCCGACAGTCTTTCATCCATGGACCCACCAGCATCTAAATAGAGCGAGTAGACAGGGAATCCAATGGAAAAGTGATGGCGGGACCATTACCGCCAAGATCTAAATCAGGCCCAATAGTGTTGATTCAAATTATGCAGTACATGCATTGTACCTAAATCATACATTGCATTCTTACTGCTCTGTATGGTTACCAACAGTCAGTAGTGTTGGATTCAAATCATACAACACATGCATTATACCTAAATCAAACTTTGCATTCTCACTGCTCTGTATTGTTACCAAAGCAGCAAGCCATTCAGTCATTCCCATGATCATACTTCTTGCCTGGTCAACAGTAGCTGTGCCATTTGTGATAAAATATCATTAAAGACCAGGAAAGCCCAATCGTTGACTGGTGGTAAATCTGCCACTGCCAAGAAAAATAGAGGGATATTAGGGAGGTATAATATGTTCTCCTCTATTGACCAATGTTTCAAGCATATGGTTAAAGAATGGTTTCAATCTCTCACAGGCAAATATCACATTTGAGCTGTCTTTCAAAGGATATGCTTTTACCAGCACCGCGTACTCTAGAATAAATGTTTGATAATCCTATGTCCTTGACTGAATGATTGTGGAGAAGGATCACATATTTCACATAGCCGTTTACCCAATTCCCAGATGACACACTGCTGATATACGCAGAGTAACCAGTTAAGGCCCTCTTTGATGGTGTAATATTGATCTATTGGGTATCTCCTCCATTTGCATAATTGTAATATTGAATACTGTTAGACAGGGTTGTTACAATGAAGAAGATTGAGAACATGCCATCTAATGACCTTGACTGAGTGATTGTGGAGAAGGATCTACAGATTTCACACAACCGCTTAGCTAACACTTGGTTGACATTCTATTCATAAATGCAAAGTAGTGAACTAAGGCTTGTCACTACTTTAGCAGTAGCAATGCCTGGGGTATCACTACTTCTTTCAAATTATTTTTATTTTTTCAGAGTTTTATATAGCTCGAACTTGACCCGAAGGTGTCAGAGCACTTTACATGAGCATCAGTTGCAGTACAGACGGACACATTCATTTTGTTAGGCACGGGGAGATTAAGTGATTTGCCCAGAATCACAAAATGTTGAGTGTTCCTTGCCAAAACTCCAACCCGGTTCCCCAGCTTTGAGGTCGACTGCTCTAGCCGTCAGGCTACATCCTCTATAAATAGTTATATTTAATAATGCAGGTTTTATCGCCTAGCGTGTGATAATATATACAGAGGTTGACCCCCTCAAACCCTCTATAGTTTTGATTTATATTTTCCATTATTGGAACACATTATCCTGATTGTTTCTAAAATGTTCTGATTGCTACATTGAATAATTACATCAACATGTGACAGGTCCTTTCGGCGGCTTAGGGGAGCATACAAGAGGCAACTTATTTGTGACTAACACATCTAGTATCCACTGTTTTTAATGTTGATTTTAAACAAAAGCATTAAATAAACTTTAACAAAGATTTTTTATTTAGTTGTGATTCATTTGTTAAAAATATAGAGAAATAATTTTTTAATTTTCTTTAGACAAAACCACTGGATCGGCCTGATTAGATACTTAAAAGACAGAAAACTCACTGGCATTTAAAGTCTAACTTTAACGTTTTCCAAGATGGCGCGGAAGGCAATAATGGGAGAAATCCATGGATCAGGTTGCCACAAACGTCGTATTCCCCACGTGGCCAATACCCAATGGGAAACAAACGCAATGATATAAAAAAACTGGTCATTTGGGTATTGCACCTTGACGGAATGCAGACTCCTATGCGTCCCCATAGAAAAGGCCAGGTAAGCTACATGTGCCTTGGTTTAAATGGACGGGTGACAATATCTACCCGATAGTTTGAGCGTGGTCTTGCCTCTGCATGGGAGTAGGCACAATAATGTGAAGACATGAGGCCAGGGCCAATCCGTAACTGGTACCTATCTTTTCGTTAGTAGGAGAGGGAGGAAACCGTTTTACTGACACTAACATGCGCACAGGCACCCACATGTTGGATCACTTAGGTTGTTTCTGATTGGGGATGTTTGCGCAACCCCTACTTTAAAGGTGCAAATAGTGGTGCTGTCTCCCCGCCATTGATTAGGTGCAGGCCCAACACGTAACACCTGACACGTATATTTCATCTTAAAGATGCATGTACTTGTATATATTCTTTCACATCTTAAATCTTTACTGTTTCTGCATTTCGACCAATACGGGAAATGCAGCGACTGCAACAACTTAATTTCACCTATGCAGTTAGGACCTAAAATCTGAGGTCCTGGGCCCGTTTGTAACCGGCAATCTCACTTGAGAATAGGAGAGGAATTTACTTCCTTTATTGATAATGCACGCGCACGTAGGCACACATACTGAGTCACTACGGTCACCTATGGTTGGGAAGGTGTGCGCAGTCTTGTTGGGTATCCATCTTTAAGGTGCAATTATTGGTTCAAATATCCTTGCATCTTTAACCCTTATTACTTAATCTGCAATTAGACCTATATGGGAAATGCAGCCATTGCAGTGAGTTTTTTTTTACCTATGCAGATAGGACCCACTCTCGATAGGAAAGATAGGATTCACAAATGCCGACATTGAGTTGAAGGCAGTACTAATCCTTAGGATGGCACCCAAAACTAAAATAAATAAATAAACTAGTAGCAGTGCTATATAGGGATTTCTATAGAACCACTAATAGGATTCCTGTAGTTAAACATGGGCTATCTTTTACGTTTCAGGAAAGAATTCCCAAGACAGCTGCTTGAATTATTAAGGGGCATTTCATATACACCCTGTTAGTCTGAACTGAGAGTTAAGACGATAGGAATCTATACATGAATGAGATATTATGGGTAAATTACCTTATAGTAATAAAAAAATGTTTTAAGCAATATATTCTGACAGCGGCGCCCCTTTTTTCAAACAATCTAGAGCATGCGTGCTCATAAATGCAAGGAAAACAAAGAAAAAGGAGATTTCATTTCCCTTGAAAGACAGCCCAAATGTGATATTTGCCTGTGGGAGGTGGTAACCTTTCTTGCCAAGGGAACCATATGATTCAACAGTAAGACATTGAACTTTTCCTCTACTGAAGGCTGGTCAATAGAGGGGAACGTATTATACTTCTGTAAAATCAATCTATTTTTCTTGACAGTGGCAGATTTACCGAGCAGTCAACGATTGGGCCTTCCTGGTCTTCAATGATATTTTATTACAAATGGAACTTCTAAAACAACATGAATGCCCACATGAGGATTGTTTAACTTCAAAGTCTACAAGACACCCCGCCAGCCTCCCCCCCTGCCCCCCCTGTCCCCCCCCTATTGAGACCAATAGTCTAATACCTGGTTTCCCTTTGGGAACTCTTAAGTAAATATGTGGATTTCTATTTGAAACCGCTAGTCAGTAAACAGACATCTTACATCAGAGACTCTGCGCATATGATCACACTAATAGAAGGGACCCAATTTAATAAGTAGTGAATTTCTAGTCATCTTACACATTGAGGCACTTTATATGAATATCCCTCAAGGTGACACGATCGAGGTCATCAGGAAAGTGCTAGAAAACTCAGACATACAAGAGTCCAACAAGGACTTTATCGTAAAATATGTATCTATGGTCCTTAAAAATAACATCTTTCTTTCTAAGGAAGACATGTTCTTACAACTAAAAGGCACGAGCATGGGAGCCACCTGTGCATGCCTGTACATGGGCGAATTTTAAAATAAGCACATATACAACGAGATGGCCCCCTTCTTTGAGAATATTAAGTGTTGGCATTGGTTCATTGATGATACTTTTTCCATATGGTAAGGCCATTTACAGCACTAGATGAGTTTTTAGTGTGGCTTATTCCTGGTGACCATAACTTGAAATTCACAGCTAATAGTAGCAACCCAAAAATGGACTTCCTAGACATCTCCATTAAAAATATGGCAGGATATCTCGCGGTGGAGCTCTTTATGAAACCTACAGATAATTACACATTACATTATTCTAGCTATCACCCAAAAGCCCAAAAAGACAACATCCCATTCAGACAGTTCCTCAGACTGAGTTGCAAACTGTAACAAAATTTGAAAGTCTACTGTTGACCAAGCAGGAAGTATGATTGTGGGGATGACTGAATGGCTTGCTGCCTTGGTAACCATACGGAGCAGTGAGAATGCAAGCTATGATTTAGGTATAATGCATGTGCTGCATGATTTGAATACAACACTATTGACTACTGATAGCCATACGAAGCAATGAGAATGTAAGGTATTATTTAGTATAATACCTGTACTGTGTGATTTGAATCCAACACTATTGACATCAGAGAGTAGGAGTACCACTTGGGTGAATGATGCACTGTGGTTGGATGAGATGTGTACTCTGACACTATTATTACGTTCTTAAATTGTTTTCATTTTTAATCATTCATGCCGTTTATATGTTTCTTTAGATACTGTACTTTTTGATTTGTTTGGTCGAATTATATGTATTCATACTGTCCTGAAGAAGGCGGCTACGCACTGTTGATTCCACCGAAACAAGTTAACATATTCTATCTGCAGAATCTGCTTAAACATTGAGATACCATTGACGAAAAGTGTTTGTTTCATCACGAATCTTGACTGATGATCATAGCGCATCAGCATTATTTAAATTGACATATTTGTATTGTCTTATCTCCTTCTCCCTTATTTCTTTCTTTAATCTTTCTGTTACCTTTGTGCGTTTTATTTTGCGCCATATTGGGGTGGTTTTCTTAAGGAAATTGTTTGACATTTTGTGATGAAAATGTTTTTTTAATGTGATACTTTTTAAACAACAAATGTTCACAGACGTATGCTGATATGCTTACGTGTTGTGTTGTACAACATGCCATTAAAGCTATGTGCATTTTCATATCCTTGTAGTACTCGTTTTAGTAAGAGAGAATAATTTTAGCTAGTATGCCTGTTGACTAACTTACTTGGCTTTATTGGTATTGGGTGTGATACATAGGTTCCCCAAGGGGAGATCTTTATCTTACTGCTTAAAACAGGTGTTCTGTCCCCTTGGTCTGTGGGGCACTCTCGTTTTTAGGTCTCGCGCCTTGCGTTGCAGTGCGCAGCACTGCTCGCGCAGTGCGAGACCCCTTGTATGGGCTTTAGAAAGCTAACCACACGCTCGTGCGTGTGGTTAGCTTTCTAAAGCCTGGCATTGGCTGTAGCGTGTGGTTTTTTTTTTAAAACGGCACGCAATTGGGCAAAGGCGGGCACATGTCCCGCCTTTGCTCCGCCCATTCCCGTCCGTGTCTAGGACGCGCATCAGCGCGCGTCACAGAGACAGGCTCTCTCGCCCCCCCGCTCCTCTGTGGTGCGCGCGTGTGAAGAAGGGCTCTTGTTGCGGACCGGTAATCGCCAATCGCGCCTCTGACTAGTTCTGGTGGCTAAAGCTGCACATCCGCCCTCACGAAGCACAGACCTCCGAGTCGATTTATATTGAGGGCCACTGGGCCAGCTCCCGCAAGCTGCCGAGGCCACAACAGGGTCAGCCGGCACCGTCCCTCCCCCCCCCCCCCCCAGACGTGTTTCCGCGCATGCCGAGCCGCACAATGGCAATTACAGACCCTTAGTGGCCTTTGATGTGCGCATATCTTGACGGAGGGCGGGGGAGTCTCGCGCGTTCCCTCAGTCTTTTATGGGGGTCTGACTCTGGTCCCCTTTCCCCCGGTGCGTTCCCAAGACAGGCAACAATTATGCGGTGGATTGAGCCGGTTGAGCTATGCCCAGGCTTCTCTTAAAGTCCTTGGTCAGTCTGCTTCCAAGTATGTAGCAGCGAAATAATATCTGGCCTAGTGCACTCACAACACGAGCATGGAAGGCAATCACCTCGGTGTCCCCCACTCCCTTGTAAGTATTATGGTTATGGGCCTCGGGCGCTCACCGCGCCCACCGCGGTTGCAGCCCCGACACTGGCCTCGCCCCGTGTAGCTCAGCAGGGTGATGGATGGGTTCAGCAGCGGCCTGCAGGGATCCGAACACTCACCGCCGGCAGCCCCAAGTCGAGTCGCGGCAGGCCGCAAGGCGTCCAGGTCCCCACTAACAGTGACTCGGGGGCCCTCGTGATTCCTGAATATCTCCGGGGCGGGCAGCTCTCACCTCCTGCTGTAGCGCCCCTCGTCCGGGCTTAGTCAAAAGGGCTTCTCGGCGCAGAGAGGCCGGAGCCGAGGAATCTGTTACAAGCAGTCGCTCACCAACATGGACGAGCATGGTTCAACTCTCGGCTGCTGGCTACGTGAGGCCGGGCCGGTGCACAAGGCCACCACTCCGAGAGCCTCACCCACTCAGCTCCGGTGCCGGCAGTCTCGATTTGCCAGGGTCGCTACAATGACCGGTGGTGTCGTACAGTGATTGTCGCCATGTATGGCAGGCTGTGAAACATATTTATCAGGATTTTTGGTGTGCCTAATGCGGAGATGTTTACAGCGCGTCTGCACTCACCGCCATCTTGGCCATGCCCCCCACTATCATTTTATCGTTTAATGCACTTTTTTTAGTACCAAGCTTCCAAACTCGCCCTCCGTTAGTTGTCTGTGCTGGCTTGCCCTTGCACTCACTCACTCCCCTCCGTTCATGTCCGTGTTGGCTTGCCCTCACCCTGCCTTCCTCCTTCCGTTGTCTGTTTTACCCTGACTCCTCCCTCCCGTTGTCCATGTTGACCCTCACCTGCCATAACAACAAAAAAAAAGCATTTGCGATGCAATAGGTCTCGCATTATTAAAGTTTGAGCTATTGGCATTGGTAAATAATGCAACACCAATAGCTCAAACTTTAATAATGCGAGACCTATTGCATTGCAAATGCTTGTTTTATTAGCAATTTCAATGATCCTACAAGTTTCCACTACTGCTTTGGTTTACTGTGAACCACCGAAAGAGTCAATCTCAATTGAAATTATGCCTTTGCCATAAATAACACTTTATGAAAATGATCATGACTCTGAATTAGACGAAGTACCTACACATTCCAAAGTTCTTCACTGTCCCCATTAGCTTTCTGTTTGCTGCTGGCTTTGTGACAGGTATCTCGCTATTGCCGTCTTCCCCTCCTTACGGAAGGACTGATTCAAAACTCCCATTGGTTCAGATCTGATCTGGACCTGATGACTGGATAGTGAGAGTAAGAACCCCTGCATTTCTCTCTAGCGCCCTTTCTATGGCACCTTTGGAGAGCAACAGGCGAACCTCCTGTAGCAGGATAGACAGATGGTCTTCTGAAATCCATTCTGGTGCAAGAGGAATATTGGATGGAGGAGAAAGAAAGGGTAGGCAATAATGTTTGAATAAATCTACAAGACCTATCAGTCGGATGTGATTGATCACCAATTCAGAATGAAGTGCTGGATCCTGCCTTCGACTGGATGGGAATGTGACACTGAAGGCACACTAAATAGGGTTGCTAGGCTCTATAGCAGGGGAAAAGGAGTTTGAAGACTGGTGCCCCTTCTGACCCACATGCTGCCGTCGTGTCCATAGTCCCAAAAGGGCTAGGCTGTCAGTCCTTGGACTTGCAGTTTCATGGCAAGCCAAAAGCATTTTCAGTTTGCTGTGCTCCCTTTCGAACTCACCCGTGTCCCTCGGGTGTTCATGAAAGTGAAAGAGTTGGTCACTGTCCATCTTTAGAGGTTGGGAGTTACTGTACATCAGTGACTGGCTGATGAAGGCGGGCTTACCATAGTCAGTCGTGGACCACATCCAGACAACGGTGGTCCTTTTGACATTGCTGGGTTTAACCATAAACAAACCAAAGACCCTCTGGATTCCCTCTCAGAGGCTTCCATTCATTGGAACAATCCTAGAGTTCAGGGTTTTCCACCAGCAACAAGTACAGGACATTCTACGATACTGATGTTTCAGGATTGCTACTGGATCTAGTTCAAGGTGACTCTAAGGCTTCTAGGCTTCTTGTCCTGTTAGCCTCATGCCAGCCCCACAGTGGAAATTGAATCCCAGTGCGCTAAGCCTTAAAAGCACCTTTGCGACACCATCCTGATCTCAGAGGAAGCTGCTCAAGTCTGCAGTGGTTGCGGACTGACTGCAGTTAGTCCTGCTGCAGGCAACTCTCCCTTCTCATCCAGAGCCAACAGTGGTGAAGGGCACATCACTGCTGGGTCACCTAGTGGAGATGGAGATCAGAGGACATTGATCTCCAGTGGAGGGTCAGCTCCAAAGCAATCTACTAGTGCTGCGGCCATTTGTCTGGCCCTGAAGGCCTTCATGCCATCCATCAAGGGTAGGCTGATGCAGGTTCTCATACACAATGCTACTGTCAATGTGTTTACTGCAGTAAGCAGGATGGAGTAGGGTCTTGGGTCCTGTGCCAGGAGGCGCTGAGCCTTCGGAGGTGGCTGGAGTTGTAGGGCATGTTTCTGGTAGCTAACCACCTAGCGTGGTCCCTGAGTGCCAAAGCGGACGAACTGATCAGGCATTGTCAGGTGGATTACGGGTGGCAATTACATCCTAAGGTGGCGCAGAGTGTTTTCCACCAATGAGGAAAGGCCTTGACTAGATCTTTTCGCCACTGTCAAAAACGTGCAGTGGCAGTAATTTTGCATGTTGGAGTTTCTGCAAGAACACTCATTATGAGACACATCGTGACTGGAATGGAACAAGAGATTACTGTACACCCTCCTGCCATTTCCTCTCCTGCCTGAGATCTGAAGAAGATGAAGCATGACTGGCCCAAGTCATCCTGGTGGCCCCGGATTGGGCCGGGAGCTTTTGGCACCCGGGACTTCTGAGCATGAGTATCTGTCCTCTAATAGGTTCGCCACTTTGGGAGGATCTCCTGTCTCAGCAATAAGACAGGGTCTTCCACTAAAAATCTACTCAATTTAAACATTCATGCGTGGAGACTGACCGGCAGCAATTGACTGCATTCGATTTGCCAACTAAAATAGCAGACGCTGCTAGTCTCCTTTCCACAAAATCCATTTAGGGCTGTCGTTGGGACAAATTGGTGTCCTGGTGCAGTCCTCGGAATACAGACTCCTTACAGGTAATGATGTCAAATGTCCTTTTATTTGTTTCGTCTTTAGCCCAGCAAGACCTTGCAGTGGGCACTGTAAAAGAATACATATTGGCCTTTTTGACCTTTCAACGTAAGCCGGACCAACATTGCTTAAATCACCTTTTGTGATGAGATTTATCAAAGTTATAACACATTTCCTCCCAAGCTGTTTGTGATGCCACAGTAGGACCTTAACTTGAGCTTGTCACCTGTCAAGCTGGTGCATAGTTGGTCATCGCGATAGTGAACTATAGGCACTTTGTGTAGCCACCCTACACCACGTATTTCCCAGACAAGTTGGTGCAACGGATTCAGGCGGACTTCTCATGTGGGCAGTCCATCATTTTGCCAGCATTCTTTGCTCACCATCACCTTTCGAAAGGGAAGAGGCTCCATCATTTGAACCCCAAAAGCGGTTTAAACTTTTACATACATCGTACCAAGGATCATCGCATGGACGATCAGCTATTTGTAGGTTTTTCCAGGACTAAGAAGGTAAGGCAGTGTAGAAAGACTCTGTCGATGTGGATATTCCTATGCATTAAGATCTGCTTTGTTCTGGCCAAGAAGCAGCCTCTGGAAGGCCTCAGAGCTCATTCCACGAAGGCCAAGGTTGCTACCACTGCTTTAGCATGTGGAGTGCAAGTTCTGTACATCTGCCAGGCTGCGTGGTGGGCGTCAATGCACACAGTCACAAAGCACTGCTGCCTTGACAGCCAGGTCTAAAGGGAAGGGCATTTTGCCCATTCTGACCTGCAGGACTTTTTGGTCTGAGCCCACTCCACAGAGCCTCCACTAAATCTGCAGTTAGAAGAATTTATCAGAAGAAAAAGTTACTTACCGTCTTTAAAGCTCTTTCTGGTTGATACTCTATCTAAACTTGGTTAATCTGTCATGCTGGATGTTTGCGATATGGTCTATCTAATGCTTTTTCTGTCTAATGAGTTGTGGTGGATGTTGTAGTGTCCTGCGGGAACAGTGCAATTAGTGTAGAGCTTTAAGGTGCTTTGCTGAGTTGGCCATCGTACAGTTACAGTGAGTATTTGATGAATAATAGTTAATACATTACCAGTCCATTTAGTTGAGAAAGGGCGTCAGGTATGTGTGTCAAGTAATACATCTATTTTGTGCGCTACTACACATCAAACTTCATTGTAATGAGTGTACCTCATTCTGTTATTACAGTACATCTGTTATCCGTTGATGTGTCAATGTACCAGAGCAAACATCTCACATAAATAAAAGCTGGATGTTGCTGAACAGCGTTAATCCCAGTCCAACTCGAAGTCGAGGGCACAGACTCTTTCCCGCTCTCAGAGTTGCTACTGCAACAGGTCCTCTTTGCTGTTGAGGTCATCCGGTAAGTCCAAATTGAAATCTAAGAAAAAACATAAGAAGTTGAAGCTAGATTTGACCCCATCCCATCACTGTCTGTCCAAATAGAAGTTAGGAGCAATCAAGGTACCAACTAATCTCACTTCCAATTGCGGAGCTGATTCCTCATCTGTTTCTTGGGCCATTGGCGATGCCGTTGGAGGTTGAGGTCTTTAAGGAGGCCATGCTGCATATTTTTGGTACTCTTCTGTCTTCATCTGGCACACCTTTGGGCCCCAAGGATCCGCAGAGGTCTCCAGTTGGGTTACCACTGAAGGATCAATCCTCAGCACCATCTGGGTGGACAGTCTTGGTGCCAACTTCTATCCTGGCTCCAAGATCTCTACTGGCTCCTTCTCTATTGACGCCCATCCCGATGTTGCCAGCACCAGACTCCGACCTTGGGCCAAATCAGATTGGAGCTCATACGCTGATTTAGACAAAACTCTTCCTCTTACAAGACCTTACTCACAGAATTCATCACCTTTTTGGCTCGGATTCTGATCAACCTGATATTGATAATGAAGGTGATTTACCTCCACACCATGATGATGATTATGATATTTATATGGATTGCAGAAGACCAGTGGGCTAAATACCTCCCTTGACACAGGGTTGATTTTAACCTTTGGATCAACAGCGGCAGGGAGTGTATTGTTTGCTATGGTGATTAAATGTGCAGCTGAGATCCTTGGCCTACAGCGGGCTTCAGTTGAAGTCATACATAAATGTCCTCACTGAGATTTTGCACCCTATGCCAGCCTCACCTGAGCCCTTCCACTTAATAAAGCCCTGACTTGACACTCTTATGTGGTACTTGGGCAACGCTTTTTTCTTGCCCAGCAGTGAACAGGCACGTGGCCAGGCACCACAGACCGGCACAGGAAGACCCAGACTTTCTTACGCATCCTGAGAGTTTGGTGGTCCAAGCTTCCACCAGCACCAACCCCAATTGGTTTCCCACAACACCTCCAGACAGGGAGTCAAAAAAGATTGCACCATTCGGGAAGCGGATGTTCTCTTCCACCAATTGCACAGAAGTCAGTCTATGAAGTCTGTCTCTCAGGCCACTATATGCATGCCCTTTGGGTCTTGGCCAGGGAGATCTTGCCAGCGCTCTTGGAGGAGTTTTGGGCCTCTTCGGCTCAAACAATTCAAGACAGCCAGTATGCAGCAAATAATGTGCAATTCGGGCTAACCTAGATACTACTGATGTTTCGGTCAGGCGGTGGGCACAAGTGTGGTACTCCACTGTAATGGGTAGACGAGAGCCACAGCTTTTCTGGGGATGTACAGTCATCTGATGGATATACCATTTATTGGGTCTCACCTCTTTGGTGAAAATGCTGATTCTGCCCTCGAACACTTTAAAGAAAGGAGTACCATAGTGCGTTTCATGGGTCTTTCATCTCCTACCTGACACATCCCTCAGCAGCCCCTACCCTTCTGAGGCTCCTACAGAGGGCTGACATATAGACGCCGGCAAGCCCAGCCACCAATGCAGCAGTCACCCTCAGTCCTTTTGTGAATGGGTATTACCAGACATCATGCTGGCAGTCAGGGTCACAACTCCACCCAGTCCTCTTTCCCTAAGACATCAACCTCCAAAGTGCTTTAGTTTGCCCTTAGAGGTGTGCAGCCACCTTGTGGGAGGCAGGATCAGATGTTTTCTTCTAGAGTGGCAGCCATTACGTCCGACAGATGGGTCGTCCAGATCAGCCAGCGGGTGGCTATGCCCTACCATTCCTTTCCGACCCACCTCATTTTCCTCCCACTTCAGGGAACTTTCTAAAGGAGCACCTATCCATCTTGCTGTAAGATGTGCAGGTTCTATTGCCTAAGGGTCCATTGAGAAGGTGCTGGCCTTGGAAGTAGGGATGTATTGTTACTCCTGCTATTTCCTTGTGCTGAGGAAGGATGGAGGTCTTTGTTCTATTTTAGATCTTCGCTCACTGAATGTCTTCCTGCAGAAGGACAAATTGAAAATGTTCACACTTGCCCAAGTTCTGTCTGCCCTGGGTCTGGGCGATAGGATAGTTGCTTTGAACCTGCAGGACGTGTACTTTCATGTGCCCATCCTGCAATTCCATAAACGTTACCTCCTGTTCAAGGTAATAAGGAGCATTTTCAGTTTGCCGTTCTCCCCTTCGACTTCTGTGTTCTCCAACTCTGGAGGCTAGATTGATAAAGGCAGTGTTACTGCCGAAACGCATCTCATGTGTTCCTGTTTTTGGGGAGTTAATTCATTAAATGGTTTTATTCCCCTGACTTAGAGTGCCTGCTCTCTCATATTGGAGTTTTGAGAGGTAATTTGGAATATTTAGCGCTTGCGGTGGCGCTAATCTTTGTGCACCACCAGCGATTTGGCAGCACGCCAGCATACCGCAATCTCTTTCCTTGATATGTATGTATGTATGTATATATATATATGTGTATGTATGTGTATATATATATGTGTATGTATGTGTATATATATATGTGTATGTATGTGTATATATATATGTGTATGTATGTGTATATATATATGTGTATGTATGTGTATATATATATGTGTATGTATGTGTATATATATATGTGTATGTATGTGTATATATATATATGTGTATGTATGTGTATATATATGTGTATGTATGTGTATATATATATGTGTATGTATGTGTATATATATATATGTGTATGTATGTATATATATATGTATGTATATTTACGTGTATATGTATATATGTGTGTATATATAAATAAGGGTTGTAACTAGCCGAAACGCGTAATGGCGACTATGCAATAAAGCATGAGTGGCCCGTATCCTTTTTGTGGAGATATCCGGGAGGCAACGGGACTGCAAGATATATATATATATATATATATATATATACACACACACACACACTCACATGCATAAAGAGGCTTAGGGTCAGATTTCCTCTTCTATTTGTGTGTTCAACTGTGACTCACATTTTACTTCTTTACTCTACTCCATACAACTTAGAGCATAAATCAGCCAATTTCAGCTGCTGGCTTTTTTTGCATTTTGAGTGACAACATTTTTTCTGATCATATGCACATCTGCCCAAAAAGAAGTGCCAGGGCTGTTGGGTTAATAATTGACTTTATTTGCCACAGCTTTTTTCTTTTCATTGTTTAACTTTTATTTTTATTTAATTTTAGGTATTCTTGTATGTTTAAACTATGTCTTCAGGTAACAGTATTTCAAAGCCTATAGTACATTTTCTTTGAATCAGTAAGAAACCAATTTTCCTGTAACCTGCTATAACACTAACAAGCATTTGCAATGCAATAGGTTTCGAATTCACGCGAGTTTGAGCTATTGGCATTGTAAATGACAATGCCTTTTATTTATGTTTTGGGTTTTAAAACATAAATAAAAGGCATTGTCCTTTACAATACTAATAGCTTATACTCTTCCAAATGCGAGACCTATTGCATTGCAATAAAGGGCCTTCTCGACCGCTTGTTAGATTGTAAATATCAGAGGAAGAGACCGGCCTGCGACGTCTTCAAAGTAGTGATAAATAGTGCAGTGAAGAAGATGTGTAAGTGTTGTAAATTACACAGACACAAAGTGTGAAGTGAGAGTTACATATGATCCGAGCTATAAACACTAACAAAGTGCTCCAACACCTTTCACTCTGTGATTACACTGTTGCAGCTCAGGAGGAAGAGCGGGAGGTGGGGGCTATTTCCTGCCCTCTTCGTGATTTGAGTGTGCAGTGTGGCATTGCGTAATGTGATTGCTATCTTTGGCCTAATAAAAACACTCCAGCTGTAGTAGGGCCCCGACTTCACCTCCTGGTGCAGGGCGGGCTGTGCTTTATGGCAGGCATGGAGGGAGGGAGGGAGGGAGGGATGGTCTCGGCTGCAGCTCTGGCCTCGTACAGTGCCCCTGCTATTACTAGTGAGGGAGAGGTGTTGAGGTGGTGGTATTGGTATTAGTGGTGTTGGTATTGGTGGTGGCAGTGGCATTGGTGGTGGTACTGGTATTGGTGGTGGGGGTATTGGTGGTGGTATTGGTAGTGGTTGTATTGGTGGTGGTATTGGTGGTGGTAATATTAGAAGTGGTGGTGGTATTGGTGGAGGTGGTGGTATTGGTTGTATTGGTATTGGTGGTGGTATTGGATTGGTGGTGGTGGTAGTATTGGTAGTTGTATTGGTGGTGGTGGTAGTGGTTGTATTGGTGGTGGTGGTGGTATTGGTGGTGGGGGAGGTGGTTGTATTGATGGTGGTGGTGATATTGGTGGTGGTATTTATTGGTGGTACTGGTGGTGGTGGTATTGGTGGTGGCGGTGGTAGGTATTGGTGGTGGTGGTATTGGTGGTGGTGGTATTGGTGGTGGTGGTATTGGTGGTGGTAGTATTGGTGGTATTGGTGGTGGTGGTATTGGCGGTGGTGGTGGTATTGCTGGTGGTGGTATTGGTTGTGGTATTGATAGTGGTGGTGGTGGTGGTATTGATAGTGGTGGTGTTGTTAATAAAACAGGCTTTTGAAAACAACCCATCAGGTGGGTTTAGTACAGATGACATGTAACACAGATGTGCTGTTGTCAGCTTCAGCCCATTAGCACACGATTATGTGCTACCTGGAATTTGCATGACTTAATTCGCTAATCATTTCTAAATCCATTTTACTTGGGGGGGGGGGTTGAAACAGACACAAGATAATGACGGGTTAAAGTAATTGAAAGAGGTACCAGTGTTACGGGGGCAGCAGTGCTGCTTAAAAAAACCCACAAGCGGTTCCAGCTGAAGCAGAGCATGTCCGGCCTGCATTAAGAGAAACTCAATAAAGTAAATAGTGCTTACAGACTAAATGACAGGTCCTGTGTAACAACTGAAGTAAAAGGGCCAGTCGCCTTGGGAGGGTACAAATAAAGACAAGGCCGTACTAAGGAGGGACTAACGAGCCTATTAACGAATCCGAAGGCAGCATTTACGAAAGACAATGACACAAGCCACTGAAAAATATGGGAGGAGAGTGGGCGCGGCTTCGCTCCCATACTCTACTACAGCAGTCTCGCAGAGCATGCGCGCTGCCGCTAGGCTCGACCTAAAAATGCTGGTTTAGGTGCATCTGCTCGCTGGGAAGCAACCATACAGTTCTATTACAGTTATATGTGATTGTTCAAATATTTTTACATTTAAAAATTTTATTTGGAAACATGGTTACCAGGTTTCGGCTGCAGAATGTTTTCTTTTTTTCCCCTTTATTTTTGCAACAAATATTTTAGGTACAAAATAATTAACCACTGCACTGGCTAGACAGGTCGAAGCTCAGAGAGCACACAACATGGCTAATCCAGCGCCAAAGAAAGACAGCTTTAAGGCCTGGCTTTGGCTCAACTCGGGAACCTTGAGTAACTCTGGCCATAAACAAGCTGGGCCTTCCTATGGCTTCTGCCCACTTCCCAGCTTTTGCCACATTATCAAGAACTTCTGCCAGGCACTTCCTGCAGCAGAGGAAGTAATGCCTAGCATTGCACTGTGGTCTTATTACGTTGATAGTGAAGTCCCTTTAGAGTGCTATGAAAGTGCTTGGAGAGGGATCTTATGCCTATGGATTTTAAGACCGTCTGTTGTGAAAACAGGCTGTTTGAAGAAACATTAGCAGTACCTCCCTCTCTGAGCACTTTTACAGCGCTGTACATGGTCTTCTTGATGATCAGTCCAGCTGAACTGCTACCCACGCCCTCAGGGGGTAATGAAGAAGAAAAGCTGGGTGAGCTCCTTGTGAAAGTCTCTCTGCAGATGAGCACTGCATTGCACTTGAGTGGATGTGAAAACCTCTAAATCCATGGGCTCTCACAGACCTTTGTTTTTTAGTGCCTTTAATTGCCTTTACTGAAGCTGTTGAGCATATCCTGCGATCAGTCTTATGATTAAATCAGAGGAAGCCAGTAATAACATTAACATGCCGTACCCTCCCTTCTCTTAAGTCATTTTACCTGGATGACTTCTTGTCTGATCTTGATTTAAACTGTAGTACATTTATTTAGTTTACCCAGTGTACTGATGTAGCGCCTCAAAAAAATTAAACCGCATCAACCCTTGATGTAAAACAGGATAATGGAAGAGATACTCGTCTAGCGGCTTAATTAGACAACGTGAAACCAGGCACGAGTATTGGCTTTCCTGCTTGATCAAACTTTGTGATCGTAGGCAACTACTTTACTTCAATGTGCCTCCTTTTTAGGTCGAGCCTAGCGCAGCGTGCATGCGCTGCTCTAGGAGATGACCTTTTGGAATCGGTCTGCACTTTTCCTCACACTCGTGCGCGTGGCGGCATCCACCTTGCGGAGGCGAGCAGCGGCGCGCAGGGGCCATCTGTTTCTAATTAGCGTGGCCGCGCTTGTTTACATTTGCCTGTCTCTTTCACTTTCGTGCTTTTTTTTTTTTCTTGTTAATTAAAATTAGCTGGCGGCTGCCATCTGGTCTCGGGCACCCTTTGTTGGCCCATGTTAATGGCGGTCGCCGGTACTGACAGTAGTTTGGGTTTTATGAAGAAAAAGTGGATTTCGATAATATTCACATGATTTCCTCCATCTTTATGTGGCACCAGCGTGGTATTTGAGTTATTACTGTGGATCGCCTAGGCCACCCCCAGAGTTGCGCTGAGCAGGGCGTACTTTGCTTTTCCTCGTTCTGCGCCGACCTTTGCGCTCTTGCTACACAGAACTTCACAGATCCGATGCTCAAGCCGGCGCTGGCCCTGAGTGTCTATTTGTTCTTCTAACTAACTCTGTTACTCGCTCGTTATAGTTTGACCTCTTCATCAGGAGTGCAATTTATTGACACAAGCCGGGAACGCAAGCAGCAGTAACGACGGCGACATCTTGCACACAGCTTTTGCTGAGAAATAGTTGTCCTACAAATGTGATTCATGGACGCTTTATGTGAAACGTGCTGAGTTTTATATTCAATGGCTCACTTGTAGTTTTTTTTTAAACTGTTTACTCTTTGGTAAAAACAATTTCAATTGCTGCCCTTTCTCGTGTTCCCTGTGGAGGTGAAAAAGCGTTATGTGGTAAGCGATAGGCTCTCGGAAATTGTTTGTGGTTCTCCTTTCTTTTGTTTGAGGAAGCGTTGGCCTGGAGACCCTAAGTTGGTAGGCAACACGTGGGTCAAACTAATCTTTTCATTAAGACCATCCAAATTCTTTCAGGGCTTGCTATTATGCATACTTTTCATGTAACTGTTGTTTTAACCCGTTTTGATGTCAGCGGAGGCGAGGCCTTTATGTGCTGCTGAGAACAACACTTTTTCTTATTTAAATGTGCTTGGGCACATACAACTGATGGTACCGTAATGCAACACGCTTTCTTCTGGAATCTGTCCACCTGCCCGTCTTTGGAAAGAAGTTACATAATTCATCTTATGAACACAGACCCTGCAGTTTCTATCTCACTGTGACCGACACAAATCGATTCATATATGCTTTACAATCTAGATAAATCCTACTCCTTCGTGCGTCAGTTGCATTGTTATATTGTAAAAAAAAACAAATTGGCCTACGCTAACACGGAATAATGTTTGGGCTTGCATAAATGGATTCCCTACTATGTGGCACTCTACCTATCGCCTGCCATCTCAAGAAGGAAATATCTTTCCTCAGTGTGTGGAATGGATGAATGGCCCAGAACGGTACTTTGCAAACTGATCTCTTTCATAATCTAATACAAACCTGTACCACCCTCACAATCTGCCAAATATGGAAGGCTTACTTGGCACTCCCAGCTCCAAGGTAAATGTCTGACTTGGTGTGTAGTTTATACATGTTACAGCCAACAGGGGCTTCCTTCATTGACCCACCTGAACTGTGTGCTGCAGCTGAGCTGTTGCATAATATAACAAGCATTGGCATAGCCAATAGGTCTCGCTTTTGGGACCTTATAAGTATTTAGTTATGCAGCACAATATCCTTGGTGCAACAACATCAACTGTTGCATGGCTAAACACTTATAAGGTCCCAAAGGCGAGACCTATTGGCTATGCCAATGCTTGTTCTTAATCCTCTCATTTGAGAGCACCTTGAGATATGTCAGCTTGGTAATGCGCTGTACTGCAACAATTTATTGTGTATGGTTTACTAGACTATAATAGTGGTCCATCTGTAATATCAAACTAGGGAACATATCGGGTACACACGATAGCTGACTTGCCACATGGTTCACTAATTGACGGTGGGAGGGGGGGGAGGAATGCTTTTAGTTAATGCTTTCAAACTATCACTGCTAATAAATGCCCTCGCTGCAGATATAATGCCTTGTGCTAAAGCGATACGAGTCTTCACGTTAAAGAAAACACTTTATTTTAATTTGGTGTTTATCATATAAGTACATGACGTTCGTTGCATGATTAACATACCGGTATGATGATGGCTTGGCTCAGGTTATATAGTGCCAAGCCAGACCATTGGCTGCCTCCTCCTATAAATTGATGGCTTGCCTACTTCTATTACATACTGGTAAAACGTGTATGTGATGGGGCTGAGGCCAGTAGAATCACCTTGCCGTGCAGGCAAATGTTAATTGCCTTCAGGTGCGTTATGTTACTTGGTACAACCAACCACTGATGCTCTCCCTTCCATTTATGGTTTAGTCCTTGTGTGTCTCTAATGAAACAACTTGGTGGGCTGCAGCGCAGAGGCTTGACTAACATATGTTTACGTGTATGAATTACTCACGCATTGAGCCTGCAAAAGCGGTCGACAGACTTGTTCTTGGGGCGGGGCGGGAAATGGTGGTAGTAGACAGGCACGACTTGCTCACCTCCACCGCCTCCAAAAAGAGTGCCCCCCTACCTACGCCACTGGAAATAGGTTGGCCCATTGCCCCCATGCAATATGCTGTGGTGGGCAGAAGCAAAATGTGACTGACAGCTGAACAGACCAATAGATGAAGAGTGCTGACCCAAAGCTATTTTATATATGTATTTTTATTTAAGATTGTTTTATTACATGATGCTGGCAATACAGTTAAATCGGTCTCTAAACCAGACCTAAACAACCTGGGCCATTGGAGACATTTAGAAAGACCTTCCGGGCACTGAGACAGTCATAATAAACTGGGTAATCCTTCTTTGTCCATTGAAGTTTTCATTTGTTTTTTCTTACTTTGAATTGCAGCCTCCATATGTATAATGGAAATAACCATCTCACGATAAAGCAGGACAAGACTAAGATCCTGATTTTTGGGTGCTACAGAAACAAGAAACATCCCAGAAGGTATATAGGCAGCAACACCTTCAAAACAGCCAGGAAGTATAACTATCTGGGGGTCTGGTTTACAGAAAATTCCAAATCTGACCCCCACATAGCCGCCATGAAAAAGAAAGGTGCAACCATCATATACAGTATCAACCAACTGAATAAGAACTTAAAAAGTTCTTCTGCAGCTCCCATACTCCGGGTTATGAAGGCAAATTTGTTTCCGGTGCTGCAATATAGCCATCAGGCCTTCCCTGGGGCTTGTGTGTCTACCCTAGAACAAGCACAGTGTACAGGCTATAAGAAAATATTTCAACTGCCTCGTATATCTGTAGGACAAGACTCCGAGTGGAATTTGCATTGCTGAGACAATCTTTAGCCTCTGGAGTCAGATACCCTGAAATATTACATTCGGGTTCTGAAAAGCGCCAGCTGACCGCTTAAAGACCATCTGAAAGCCATATTTGAGACCCCGGGCAATCCCTGGTTCGAGCAAACTCAAAAAGCCATCTCTTTTTCAAATGAATGAGTCTGCATTAAAATCAGATGTCATCTCTTACATGGCCTGGAAAAGGGTAATAAGCAAGCAATTGAAATTAATCCCGAACCATCAGGATATATCCCTTTTGAAGAACTCCGCTATCCTACTTCCCTTGAACAACTCGTACCTATTAGCCACAATCATACTGGAAGCCATCAATGGTCAGACTCGCAGAGATATCCTGTATATGCGCCTCCTAGGTCTACCAGCAACTGACTTCAGTCCGGCATGGGCCTATCGAGGTGAGAGAAGCGCGTGCAGGCTCTGTACCTTTAGTCGCGAAACATGGCTGCACCATCTGTGTTGTTGTCCCAAGCTGGATACCCCCAGGAGGTCTTTGCTGAAGCCAATCTATCTGACCCAGGGGGTTCACACCGGCTGGAGGCATCGTCATTGTGTTTTACCCGATCTGGAGCAAACGCCTTATCAAGATGTGGGAAATTTGTTAAGGAACTTAGAGCCCAGCTTCAACCACGAACTTATGAGCCTTCTTATATTAATTCCATCCAAAAGCTGATAACGGACTATTGCAGACAGAAAACCTGACTTGTGACAACGCTGTGGCTAAGAGGCACCTGGACTAATCAAGGCAATGTCGGTGGGAGAGGGGGAATTATTACCATGAATTTTATTGAAGCAGCCAGCCATGTAATATAATAGTGTTATTCCTCCATCATGTTATCTGTGCGTTCTACTGCTTTTGTTCCCCCTAAATCACGCTAGCTGTTCCTCCAGGTTTTAAAATACTTTCCACCCACTCAACCCCCTACTGCACTTTTATTGGGGGAGGGATGTGGCACAGGTTTTTTAAGACCCTGCAGGCCAGGGTGCTAGCCTTTGTGAGAAACCTCTTTCTGAACTATATGAAGCACTTCATTTCTGCCGCATTTGCTACTTATGCACTTTAGCTCAAGGGGTCCCCTGCACACAGGAGTGCTGCTGCCCTGTGGTTATTTTCTGTGGTCATGCCAGGGTGCCAACCTCCTTGCGAAACTTCTTCTCAGCACTTCATGAAGCACTTTGTCTCCGCTGCTCCTGCCATTTAGCACTTTAATTCAAGGGATCCTTTGCATACTGGGGGTGTCGCCAGGTGAAGGGTCTATTCTGAGTTAATTGGACAGGCACAGCAATTATGGTTTCTTGTGAACACGTCAATCCTGTGCACAAAATATTTGCCTGCAACAGATTAAGCACTTTGTCTTTCTCCTTTTCCTACTTGTTCACTTGAGTCAAAGTGGTATATACATTTTGTTTTTATTCTTACTCCTCGCCCTGTAACGGACCCTGTTTTGTCAACAATAATTTTAGTTTAATAGGTAAACACGTTTTTTTATTTGTGCAATTTTAACATACGGTTATATATTTTATTATTGTATGGTCACAAATTGTTATGGTTTTTATCAACTAAAACAATAAAATTTACATTGACATTCTGACTTGTCAGAGGGAAGAAAAGCGCTGACCATTTGCCCTTTGGCTTATTCTTCTGCACCAGATAACAGGCTACTGAGGAGTTAGGGGTGGGACAGGGATTGGATGTTCCCATCCATTCACCCGCTTTTATCTTCTCAACATCTATCCTGTTCTTCTTGAGGGGCTAGACATGAGTACAACAGACTGTAAACAAATCTATCAGAACCCTGTTTACACATGTATGACGTCTGTGCTGTGCCATCCTGGATTAGACCACCCTCCTAGATTTTTGTCAGTCTACTAAAGCCAAGATATGGGTTAAGGAGGGTCAAGGAGCCATTTGAATCCGTTTGGCCCATTCACCTGTCTTTAACACTGTGGATTATCCAGCACAGATCAATTTACTGGAATATATGACAAGGGGGAAATGTCTAACGCAAGGAACTGGTTTGTTATTTTCATCAGATTGATATGTTCTCGCTATCCATGGCTTGTTCAGCATAACCATAGATGAGAATCCATCAAATTGCAATAGTAACTATAACCTTCACTTTCAGTTAAGTTTTAAGTGCCCATCACTGAAAGAGGTGGGCAATCCAGCAAGTTCATAGAGAAAACTGGGCTAGAGAGCCAGAGCATGAACCAAGCCATTGCTACATTTCACATGTAAACCAAGCACCAAATGTCATGTAAAAATATAATCAAAACTTATTACATTTCAAAAAGTTTTTTTCTTCAACATTTGCAAGTGTTTCTATTTAATACCAGCTTAAATCCTTGCAGTGACTGACATTTAATGAAAATAGTTCTAAACATAACATCCAAGAATACCTCTGTCGATGATGATGCCATGAGATAAACAAAAATAAAATCTGTTTTTCATGTTCAGTTCATATACGTCCAATGTTGTTATATGGGAACAGCATTAATGCCTGTTAAACCATACAGGATTGAGGTTCTGTATAACGCACATCATGTACAGAATTACTTGAAGGTTCTCTTATATTGGCTGCTCAAGAAACATGAGGTACTATGAAGTAAAAAGATTTGCAAAGGATCACTGAATTTTGGTCAATTGAGGAGGCTCAGATTTGAGCCAAGGTTTCCTGGTTATATGTTGTGCCATTTAGTAGGCCCTGGGAGGAGGATGCTGGGGGGAGTTCAGGGTGCGGTGATGTCATTTTCTGTTCTGATGAATGATGGGAAATGAAGTCCTCTTGCTTTGCATCTTTTAAAGACGGTTTTGGTGGGAAAACCAGTAATGCCACTTCCTGTCCAGATGGATGATGGGAAATTCAGTGGTCACTTCCTGTGCAGGTGGATGATGAGAGATCCAGTGATGTCATTTCCTGTGCTGATGGATGATGGAAAACCACCCATGGGAAATTTAAAAAGTTGGACATGTGTCCTTAAGGTTTACATGTCCTGGCAGTGAAAAACTCGTAAAGTCATTTTTCAGGCATATCTTTCGGAAAACATCCATTACAACGTAGGCATTACATCGTAATGCCTTTACAACGCAAGTCGTTACAACGACGCGTTGTTACATCGCATGACATTACAACGCAAGTCGTTGCAACGACTTGCTGTAGGGGTCAGAAGGTGTTGGATTTGTTGGATTTTCAATCCAACGCCTTCTCTACTGTTGCACACACTGGCGTTGGAATAGTAAATTATACTATTCCAAACTCCAGCGCCCCCCCTACAGCAAGTCGTTGTAACGACTTGCGTTGTAATGGCATGCGATGTAACAACGCGTCGTTGTAACGACTTGCGTTGTAATGGCATGCGTTGTAATGAGTGCTATTCATATTTTTCCTATTGACTAACACCTTGTTACATCTTATAAGTGATAACTTTTGATTGGTTGCATGTAGAGATATGGTGTTTGCACTCAAATGAATTGTATTTTAAAACCCTATTTAATGGTGAAGTCAGATTTTAAGTTACAATACTAAAAATGCCACTTTTTAGAAAGTTGGGAGTTTCTTATCCTAACTATCTGTGCTTCTGCCAGTGTCCTAGGTCACATGATTGTGAATGGCTCTGCTGTTGGTGTTTGTTTATTCCTTCCAGACTGACACAAATGGGGTTTAGGTGTGGGCAGGCAGGACCATCCTGCCAGAATGACTGGGGAGGGGTTGCACCCAGCCCCACTTCCACTTCAAAGGGCTTTACCTCCTACCCACACAAAGGAACCTGACAGTAGGCCTGCCTTGACCTTTATCACCCTTCGACAGTATGGAGTATTGACAGTGGAAAGGGAAGAACGTTCCAGATCCAGTCCCTTGCTGCCTGAAGGACTGCCTTGCTGTCTGAGAAGGAAGATTGGACCAGCGTGCCTTGATCCCAGGCTAACCAGAGTGACTCCAAGTGTCAGTTGGCTGACCTGTGTGAGTTACAGGGACACAAGCTTAAGAGGCCTGCCTGCAAATACCCATCTGTGGGGGATGATACAGAAAAGTGGTTTGAGGCATATGAAGTAGCTCTGGAGATACATAGGATCCCTGAGGAGTATTGGGGAGCCAGTCTCTGGAGGCATATACCCAATGAGGGGAGAGATTCACTACTGTCCCTAGGGAAGGGTGACAGGATGAAGTTCCCACTCAAGTTTCAGAAAGTATGGCCTCACCCCAGAGAAGTATAGGCTGATGTTTAGGGACAGCCATAAGCTGCCCCACCAGTCCTGGGTAGATTAAGAAACTACCCACTGGTGGGACCGCTACGGGGTTGGCCAATGTTGCTTTAGGGGGAGGTAGTCCCCCGGGGCAGAGGGCAGAATATGCCCTGGTGTCTCTTAGCTATGAGGTGAACTCCAGGAATAAACGTTTGATCTCTGAGGGTGAGAGTCATCAGTTCCATCAGGTCACACTTAATGGGATACTTGTCAATGCCCAATGAAAACCGGTGCCAGCCGGACCATGGTGGTGGAAAGGCTGTTTTCCACAGATCATTACACCGGTCAGGTGTGTAGGGTAGCTCACGGGCCGGAATTTGTCTGCCCTATGGCTCTGGTATCCCTGGAATGGGATGGGGAGGTGAACCAGACGAGGGTCACAGGCAGTCCCCAGGTGCCTATTGACTGCTTTCTGATAGATGAGTTACCAGTGTTAGAAGAGCTTGGGGGGCAGTCACCCAGGGTGCCTGGGAAGCTCAGGTTTCTGGGGGTACTACTCCCAAAAGGAGAGTACGTATGCCCAGATGGAGGGGCAGGAGGTGGAGACAATCTACAGTAGGAGGACCAGTGTTTCGGGGATTGCTATCTCTGAGAACAGAGCACCCCAAGACTGACCCTTGTGAGGCCACTTCTGCGCTATCCCAGAGTTAGAGAGCCAGAGACCTGCACCAGGCCGACCCCTGCATGACACAAACAGAATTGGTCACCCTTAAGAGGGGTAGTGGACCCCCCTGAAAGTCCTCGCTTCCCAGTCACCTGTTCAGTCTCTGGGTACAGACCATCACTGGACTGGTAGAAAGGAGAATGGAGGTAGGGTGTCTAACAGTCAGGGCTGTTGCAGCCCACTCTGTGAAACCTCAGACACCAGGGAAACAGGAGCAAGTTGGGAACTCCTTGCCAGCCCCCAGGCTTGAAGTGAGGCCTACCCAAGGCTGCTGCTTGGAGCCTCTACCTGGCAGTGAATGACCCAGGGTCTGACTCTTGACACTGACAGCTGTCAGTGGCCTCTACTGGTTGTTGTCCTTATGGGCAGAGGTTTCCTTGGGTTGGAGAGGGAAGTCTGACCCAAGGGACAGAACATTGTGGGCCATGATGGTCCTGTCTGTCTACTGGGATGCATCAGTGATCAAATAAGGTTGTAAGCTTCACAGATGGGGTCCACAGATGAGCAGAAGGGTTCCCCATGGGTCTATCCAGTGGCTCAGGAAGGTGTTGACAGAGGGATCCAACTAGGCTCAGGGAGCCATATAACTAACAAGTGCCACTGCAGAAGAGGCCCACTATCTATGTTCTATTGCCCAAGCAGGGAAGCCCATCAAGGTATCAATTAGTCTACCCAAGAATTTGGCTGGACAAGGGGTCATGTTTGTCCTTTCTGAAGGGTCACTCTAAACCTTTTGCCTTCACTCCCTTCCTTTGCTGAAACTACTTTTTTAGGACTCTGTGCACTTTACTACTGTCAACCAGTGATAAGGTGCTTGTGCTTTCTCCCTAAAACATGGTAACATTTGCCTACACCTGATTGGCACATTTTATTTACTTGTAAGTCCCTTGAATATGATACTATGGGTACCCAGGGCCTGTAAATTAAATGCTACTAGTGGGCAGCAGCACTCATAGTGCCACCCACTAAAGCAGCCTTTTAAAGCATGTATCACGCCTGTCCCTGCAGTCTGGTGTGCCGTTATAAACTATCATTTTGACCGAGCAAAAAAAACCTTTTGCCAGGCCTAAACCTTACTTTTTAATACTTATAAGTCACCCCTAAAGAAGGCGCATAGGCCAGGGTACATTGTATTTAAAAAGTAGGATATGTGTACATACGTTTTACATGTCCTGGCAGTGAAAAGCTCCTAAAGTCATTTTTCACTGTTGTAAGGACTATCTCTCCCATTGACTTACACTGGGTTACCTTATTACACCTAATAAGCGATAACTTTTGATTGGGAACAGACAGAGATATCTATATATCTATCTAAAAAAAAAATATATATACACACATATATATATACACATATATATATATATATACACCCACATATATATATATACACGCATATATATATATATATATATATATACACACACACACACACATACATAATGGTGAAGTCGAATTTTAAGATACAATTCTGAAAATGCCACCTTTTAGAAAGTTGCCATTTTGTTTTCCTAAACATCTATGCCTTCTGCCAGGATCCTGGGTAACATGATTGTGAATGGTTTTGCAGATGGGGCTTGTGTATTCCTTTCAGACAGTGACACACAGGAGTTTAGGTGTGGACATGCTGGGCCATCCTGTCAGGACGACTGGGGAGAGGCTGCATTTAGCCCCCCTTGCTCTTCAGGGGACTTTGCCTCCTACACACACACAAAGGAACCGGACACCAGGCCTACTCTGTCGTTTGTCACCTCCAGACAGTTTGGAGCCTTGGCAGGGGAAAGGAAAAGGGAAGAACTTTACAGACCCAGATGTAGGAGTAAGACAGGGAGTCCCCCAACACAAAGGCTGGCACTAGGTATAAATATCAGACCACCAGAGTCACTCATCAGAACACTCCTGTACCTGTGGAAGTAACAGAATGCAGACTGCCCTGCTGCCAGAGGACTGCCCTGCTCCTTGAAGGACTGCCTTGATGTCAGAAGGAAGACTAGACCTGCTTACCTTCATTCCAGGCTAACCAGAGTGACTACAAGGGTCTGTTCCCTGACCTGCTGTGTTAGTTACAGGGACACAACAAACTTCACAGGCCTCCTCGGAACTACCCAGCTGACTTGCTGCAACTGGACCTGCTTAATCCCTGCTGGCCTCTGCTGGAGTGAGTCCCTGATGCCAAAGAGGTGGCTCCGCAGGTCCTGGACCCTTGGCTGGCATCAGAGTACACGCCTCTGCAAGAAAAAGTGAAAATCCTGAAGTTTGGGCTCCTTGCAACCGCAAATGGGCCCATTCATGCCATGACCGTCGCCTGCGATGACCGCCAACGTGAAACTCTGGTGAGACCTGCTCTTTGTGCTACAGTGACCACCAGCGAGGACTGCCAACGCGAGAGCTACACTTTGTGCTACAGCAAAGACAGCCCGTGGTGGGTGCCAATGAGAAACAACAGCAACGACTATCCACGACACCCGATCGGCTCCTCTTGCTACAGAGATAAGAGCCCACGACGCCGGGCTGCTCTTCGCACTACACCGACTACCATTCACAATGTTCTACCTGCTCCTCGCTGCCTCCTCCACTGTGAAAGGAACTCTCATTGCTAGACTTAGAAAGTAACTTCTCAGCAGGACTAATCTGGTCCCTGTAAAGGACCCGCGCTCCTGAACTTGTTACTTTCCCATGGTCTAGCATGACCAGATGACCACAAATGGTGCTTTGTGCTTCTATGCGCTATTTTCACTAGAAACTTTAAGATTGCATGTCTGTGGTTCTACTGATTGGATTTGTGTTGTTCTGGCATCACTTTATTTATTAAAATTCACTCTATGTTTTTAAATTGGTTTGAGGTTTTTCTTATGTTGTGTTTTCACTGTATTACTGTTTGTGTGCTGCATAAATACTTCACAGATTACCTCTAAGTTAAACCTGACTGTCCCGTCAGTGCCCGTCCGCGCCAGGCCGTCACCGGACACCCTGTTCATTTTCCCTCCTGCTTTCTTCCTCACTGAGACACCCCTTCCCTCACTCGTGTATTCTCACCTTTGCCCGCACCCATGGCCATTCTACACTATTCGAGCAAAGAACTCAGAGCTTTAAACAGGGCCAGTTCCTATGAGAGGTTTACAACATCCTCCCCGCCAGCATGCCCTTCTAATGGTAAGGCAGGAAACGCTCTAATCATACCGCCCCTCACATTATAACTCGCCCGATCAATTCCGCAGGTTGTAATCTGATAGACCCACTCAAACATTTAACGGGGTTATATTGCAACGCCCGTTCAGTCCCTAGACATGCCCTCGAAACATGGAGCCTATTAGACTCCGAGAAACCCGACTTTTTCTTCATCACTGAAACTTGGCTCCACGAGTCTGCCCTTCCTGACATTGCAATCGCATTCCCCTTGGACTATCAGCTGATCAGACACGATAGGAACAATAAGAGGTGGCGGCCTAGCAATTGCATTTAGGGCCCGTCAAAGATTAATATACTGGAAACCTTCCTCTTGGAATGGGGAGAACTCTGTATTTTTAGAATGGAGAACCCTACCAAGGGAACTTGGAGAGGTGCCTTAGTTTACCGGCCCCCTGGCGCTAAAACTAATTTTACTAATCATTTGATTGAGACTATTGAACCTCATGTACTAGCAGTCGACAATTTTCTTTTAATCGGAGATTTTAACTTTCATGCTGAACTCTTATCTGACACCAACACCAGCCTACTGATTTCTAGTCTAAATACTCTGGGCCTCCACCAGTTGGTAGCTGGACCCACCCATTCAGCAGGTCACACCCTCGACCACCTGTTTACTGTTTACCAACCCTCATATTAAAGTGGAGCCCCCCATCCCAGTCCTTTGGTCAGACCATCATTTATTAACGTTCTATTTACAGTGCGCTCCTACTTACAGCAACCCTTGCAAAGAACAAAAGTGGAGCAGACCCTGGAAGAAAGTCAGCTTAGCTACTTTCTCTCACCATTTCAGCACTCCGCTCCTTACTAACACAGACAATTTAAATTCTGCAGTTGAAACCTTCGAAAAGGCAATTACCCATGCCCTGGACATTATTGCCCCCCTGACTAAAGTCAAACGCAATCTTAAAACGTCACCCTGGTTTACTGCTGCCTTAAAATCTGATAAGCTAGCGAGTAGGAAAGCCGAACGTAAATGGAGAAACTCTAAAAGCACAGAGGACAGGCCGGCCTATAAACTTATTCATAGACATTATCTTGATCATATCTTAAGAGGTAAAATTATATAGGCGACAGAATAAATAAAGCCTCCAACTCTCACAAGGAACTCTATAAAATATTAAAAGAATTTGCCAGTCCCACATCCTGCCAGTCCGAACACCCTGCCTTACAGGATTGGGTGGACACTTTGTCCACTTTCTTTGAGGAAAAAATTAACACCATCCACAGCCTCTTTCCTAACCAGCCATGTGAACATTTGCACCATCGGTCCGACTGTGACCACACATCCACTTCAACGTTTTTAATCAAATTCACCGAATTTACACAAGAGGATGTAAGTATTGCCCTCTCTAAGATCAAATCAGGCTCCCCCGCCGACCCAGTCTCACCTTACATCCTGTCCGTTATTGGACCAGCTCTTCTTACAGGCCTCACTGAGCTCTTCAACCTATCCTTATGTCATTCAACAGTTCCCATAAAATGGAAAGCGGCTATGGTCAGGCCTATTTTTAAAAAGCCCACCTTGGACCCCAAAGAACCAAACAGCTGCCGGCCCATCTCCCTTCCCCCGTTTTTTTGGGAAAGTTTTGGAGTCCCTAATCAACAGGCAACTCTCAACTTTCCTAGAAAGTAATAAACTGTTGGACCCTTCCCAATCTGGGTTTCGGGTGGCTCACAGCACGCAAACATCACTGATAGAGGTAGTTGACAACATAAGACTCTCCCTGGACTCCGGTCAGTCAGCCATGCTGGTCCTACTCGATCTATCGGCTGCTTTTGACACCATCTCCCACAGGACGCTCGTGAATCATCTGTGGGAGATGGGAGTCAGGGGTACTACCTTGAACTGGCTTAGCAGCTACCTAACTGATCGATCCTCAAAGATACATATTGGTACCTTTGTCTCTCGTAGTCAAGTGATAGACAAGGGAGTACCCCAGGGTTCCATTCTAAGCCCCACGCTTTTCAACCTATACGTGGCACCCCTAGCCAGAGTGATCAGATCGCATGGTTTTGACACCGTGTCGTATGCAGACGACACACAATTACTGATTACTCTCGGCCCTGATCCAACAGACACCAAACTCCGATTTATGAATTGCATGACTGACATCAACATCTGGATGCAAACCAATCACCTGCAACTTAATGCCAGTAAAACGGAGATCATTCTTTTTGGGAAAGCTCAAACTCTGTGGTCCAATGATTGGTGGCCTCCCAATCTCGGCCCCTGTCCATCTCCCAAATTGGTGGTCCGTAACCTGGGGGTGATGATTGATAACAACCTGTCTATGACAGATCATGTTAATCATGTGACGGGCATTTGCTATGGACTAATGCGCAGTCTCCGCAAGATCTTCCAATGGATCCCAGTTGTATCCAGGATGCGGGTGGTTCAGGGACTAATCATCAGTCGGTTTGATTTCGGAAACGCCCTGATGGCCTCTATCAATGCAGAGCTTCTTACCAAACTTCAGGTGCTACAAAACACAGCCGCCAGGCTTGTATTAAATCTACCCTCACGGTCCCTGTCGGCACCAAGTCTGAGAGCTCTCCATTCCCATCAGGAAATACATCCATTTTAAGATCAATTGCCTGGTCCATAAAACCATCTATGGGAACAGACCGTGCTATCTTGCCAAAAAACTTATCTGGTATCAGCCTACCAGAACACTTAGGTCCTCAACCAAATATCTTCTCCCCCCCTTTAAGATTTGTACCGCCAGGAACGGCGGCAGATCCTTTTCATACCTTGCCCCTACTCTGTGGAATTCGCTCCCATTGCAGTTATGTATGGAAACCAATCACAGACAATTTCGTAAAACTCTAAAAACCTGGCTGTTCTAATTTTTTCTTCTTCTTGCTGGTCACTCTCCGTACTCTTTCCTTCACGTTTTAGGGTTTAGGCAAGCGCTTTGAGACCCTCAGGTGATATGTGCGCTCAACAAAATCCTATGACTATGAGTTTATGCCAAGCTTCGAGGGTTAAGCACAGGTTAATTTAGTAACTTTTGTGGTTCACGCAGACATGGATTGCGGTTGTTGCCTAAGTGGGGCTTTCACCCCCCTCAACCAATAACCCAATTTCTCACACTGTGGGAATCGTAGAACATTCATGAAGTGAATAGAATTAACCCATTGTGATGGTACCAAAGCCTGATAACAGTATTAGGGTATATATTTACTTTAGAAAAGTATCTCAGTTTCATAGTTCTTCCATGCCCCGGGTAGATGAAATGATCGAAAAATTGGGAACCTCCAAATACTTTTCTACCTTCTAATTAACAAATTATATTAACGTTATTGGCAGATGTTAGAAATGGTGTCTCTAGTTGGCAGTGGTTCGCACCCAGTCCAAGTACGGACCCTCACTCTAGTCAGGGTAAGGGAGTCACACAGCTAAGATAACCTCTGCTCACCCCGTTGGTAGCTTAGCACGAGCAGTTAGGCTTATCTCAGAGGCAATGTGTAAAGCATTTATACATGCACAGTAACACAGTGAAAACACTGCAAAAGGAGTCCACACCAGTTTAGAATAATAGACAATATTTATCTGAATCAAACAAGACCAAAACGACAAAAATTCAACATACACAAATAAAGATATCACTTTTCAAAGGTTAAATAAGTTCAGTCCATAGAAATCAATGGATGCATTTCTTTTAGCACAAAGTACCTTCGATGCGTCAACATTCAAAGACAAAACAGGCACAGGGGAGGTGAGGCGCTGGAAAAGCAAAGTGATGCATTGGTTCCTTACTCCCAGGGGAGGTGATGCATTGGTTCCTTACTCCCAGGGGAGGTGATGCGTCGGTTCCTTACTGTCAGGGGAAGTGATGTACCGATTTCCGGACATGTGGCCTCGATTCCTTACTGCTGGGCATCGTCGATGAAGAGACAGCGCCGAGGTACAAAGCGTCGAAAATCCAGACGTGCTGTGTCGATGCGACTGGGGTGATGCAGACGCAGCGTCGATTTCACAGCGGCAAGCAGGCGATGCGTCGATTCTTCCGCCGCGAAGCAGGGGCTGCGTCAGAGTCGGAGCAGGTGCCATGGACGTCGGTGGCACAGTGCTCGGGACTGGGTGATTTTTCAGCCGCAAATCAGGCGCTGCGTGGATTCTTCAGCCGCACGGTGGTGCTGCATCGAAAAAACAGTGGCTGAGAGTCGATGCGTGGATTTTCTTCTTAAATCACCAGATTCTACTTCCAAGGGCCCAGGAACTGGATTTGGTATCACTTGGCAAGTCAGGACTCTCAGCAGAAGAGCCCAGGCACTGGCAGGTAAAGTCTTTGATGGCCCAGAGACTTCTTAACAGGAGGCAAGCATGCACAAGCCCTTGCAGAACCTTGGAAGCAGGATGTAGAAAGCAAAGTCCAGTCCTTTCACTCCCAGGGCAGAACCATCAAGCAGCAGGCCAGCACAACAAAGCAACAGGCAGAGTGGTAGTCACTCCTACAGCATCCAGCTCTTCTTCCTGGCAGAATGTCCTTTAGTCCAGAAGTGTTCTGATTTTGGGATGTCAGAGGTTCAATACTTATACCCCTTTCTGCCTTTGAATTAGGCAAACTTTAAAGGAACGTCTTTGTAGTGCATAAGACCCTGCCTTTCCCTGACCTGGCTCCAGAAAAACTACAGGAGGGTGGAGACAGCTTAGAGTGAGGACAGGCACAGCCCTATTCAGGTGGCAGTGGCAACTCCTCCCGCCACTCTAGCTCAGGAAGGCCCATCAGCCTGGTGATGGCCCATCAGGATATGCACGGCACACTTCAGCTCCCTTTGTGTGACTGTCTAGAGTGAATGCACAAGAGCTCAACTGTCAGCCAACCCAGACTTGGAATCTACAGACAGGCAGGGGCACAGAATGGTTAAGCAAGAAAATGCTCACTTTCTAAAAGTGACATTTTGAAACACACAGTTTAAAAACAAACTTCACCCAAAGATGTATTTTTAAGTTATGAGTTCAGAGACTCCAAATCTCCATCTGCTCCCAATAGGAAATTACACTTAAAATATATTCCAAGGCATACCCTATGTTACCCCAATGGGAGAGATAGTCCTGAAAATAGTGAAAAACGAAATCAGCAGTATTTCACTATAGGACATATAAAAAGCAACAGCACATGTTCCACCTTTTAAATACACTGCACCCTGCCCATGGGGTTGCCTTGGGCCTAACATAAGGGCGACTTACATGTAATAAAAGGGAAGGTTTGGCCCTGCCAAGTGGGTGCACTTGCCAGGTCGAAATGGCAGTTTAAAACTGCACACAGACACTGCAGTGGCATGCCTGAGACATGTTTGCAGGGCTACTTGTCTGGGTGGCACTATCAGTGATGCAGGCCCACTAGTAGCATTTGATTTACATGCCCTGGGCACACCTGGTGCACTTTAATAGGGCCTTACTAGTAAATCAAATATGCCAATCATGGATAAACAAATCTCTGTGTAAATACAATTTACACAGAGAGAACTTGCACTTTAGCACTGGTCAGCAGTGATAAAGAGCCCAGAATCCAAAAACCCGCAAAAATGAAATGAAACACACAGTCAAAAAAACAGGTGGTCAGAAGCAAAGACAGGGGAAATCACACCAAAGATGCCAGGTCTAACGTCAGATTTCTCTTAGTAAATAAAACGGCAGCCTTTTCCTCTCCTACTGAGTTGTACCAATTCTTCATCTTGTGTTGCATGGGACCCCTGCTACTTTTCATAGTTTGTGAACTACTCATTAAAAGAACACAGTGAGAGTGTTGCTGCTTACACAGGTGGCATCATTATGTTTTTTAAGTCATAGAAGCACATTTAAACCATTTTAAGGCAAATATTCACCACATCACGAAGTCAAGGTTACATATTAATCCAGGTGTGTGCCCAAGAAAAAAAAAACAGGAATATGCTATGTCAGATGGATAAACTACAATCCAGTGCACAAATTCCCTTTCCCTGTTAAGAAAAAGATCTAGGCCTTATTGGATATTATCACAGATTAATTCCAAACTTCTTAAGTGTAGCAAGACCTCTGACTGATTGATTATCAAAGAATATAACTAATCCTCCCCTCAAATATCCTTCCCAGGAAGTGGTAAAACAGTTCAACAATTTGAAATATCTCAGTAGTTAAGAATCCTTGTTGACATGCTTGGATTTTTAAAAAAACATTTCATTTTCAGATTGATGCATCAGGGGTAGGAATTGTAGTCAAATCATCCCACTCTAATGATGATGGGATAGGTTAAGCCCTCCTCTTTATAAGTTGAAACTTTGTTCCCGGGAATTGAGAGCTTCCACACTACAGAAAGAATGCTTTATTATTATTATTATTATTATTATTATTATTATTATTATTTTTAAATTTATATATGGCGCACAGCTACCCGGAGGTTTCCCGGCGCCTATGGACGCGACGTAACGCGAGGGGAGCACACAAGACAGAAACTATTGATTAAAGAGCCAGGTTTTCAGTTGTTTGCGGAATTTGAGATGGTGTTTTTCCATGCGGAGGTGCATCGGAAGGGAGTTCCAAAGGGAGGGAGCCAGATAGGCAAAGGATCGTCCTCCCATTCTGACTAGTTTGATCCTGGGTACTTGAAATTTTAATTGATTCGAAGAGCGAAGTAGACGTGCGGGGCGATAGTGTTGCACTAGGGCATTTAAATAGTGGGGGGCTAATCCTTCATTTATTTTGTGCATATAGCAGAGGGCTTTAAACTTGGCTCGATTGTCAATATGCAGCCAGTGCAGTTTGCGAAGTGCTCCTGATGCGGAGGCTTTACTGGGAAGTTGGCATAGTAGTCGTGCTGCAGAGTTTTGGATCACCTGAAGTTTACGAAGGTTTTTTTTGCTGGCACCCAGGTAGAGCACGTTACCATAGTCCAGCCTAGACATTATCAAGGCCTGAACTACGGTTCTCTGTGTAGAGGTGGGAAGCATCCAGAGAATTTTTCTTAGCCATTTTAAGATGACAAAGCAGGTGGAGGCTACCTTAACTATTTGCTGCCGCATGGATAATTGGTCGTCAACAATGACGCCCAAATTGCGGGCTGATTGAGATGGGAGAGGGAGGTCGCCCATTTGTGAAGGACAATGCTGGGGGCCCCAGAGCTTTTTGTTGTTCCCGAAGATGATAAGTTCCGTTTTCCCCCCGTTGAGTTTTAATTTATTGAAGTGCAACCAGTCAGCGATCTTATTTAGCCCCATCTGAAGGGAGGATGCTTTGTTGGTCTCCTTCGAAGAAAGCGAGAAGATAAGTTGGGTATCGTCCGCGTATGAATAAATTGTTAGCCCAGCTTGCTCTGCTAGCGTAGCAAGTGGGCTGACGTAGATGTTAAAGAGCAGCGGGCTTAGAATGGAGCCATGAGGGACTCCATAAGAGGAGATCAGTGTTTTGGAGTGAGCTGCGGAAGAGAAGACCTGAAAGGTCCTATTGGATAGGAAGCTGGACAACCATTCAAGTGCCGTGCCACAGATGCCTTTAGAATGAAGGGTTTTTAAAAGTGTAGTATGGGAGACAGTGTCGAAAGCGGCAATCAAATCAAGAAGAATGAGTGCCACAGTATCTCCTTTATCGACCAGTTGGCGGATATTCTCAGTGACTCCCAGGAGAGTCGACTCTGTCGAGAATCCTGCTCTAAAACCTGATTGCGACGGGTGAAGAATGTTATGAGATTCAACATATTTCGTCAGCTGGGAATTTGTGTGTTTTTCAAGGATTTTGGAGAACACAGGAAGTAAGGAAATGGGACGAAAGTTAGAGAAGATCTTGGGGTCTGAATCGGATTTTTTAGCAGTGGAAGCACCATCGCATGTTTCCAAGCTGCGGGAACTTTAGCTTCAAGTAGCGATGCATTAAGGAGCTCCATAATGATATTAAGGATAGAGGAGTCTAGTTTCAGAAGAATGGCGGGAGGGAGAGGATCATTGGGAGAACCAGATTTGATACTCGAAAGAATGTTATAGAAGGTGGGCATATCAAGGGAGACCATTTATCTGGCGGAAAGTTAATGTGTCCTTGTCCAATTTTTTGGGTAGAGCACGGTGTCAGTGGGTCATTGATAGCTGGGTTAGCTGGTGGTTGTTTATCAAAGTCCAAGAAGATTTTCTCGATTTTGGCAACAAAGAACTCCGCCAAATCGTCGCATTGTTTTGAGTCGAGAACCGGCGGCTCAGATCGACAGTTAGCACCTGATAATTCTTTCACTACTTTAAACAGGACTTTGGGGCAGTTTTGTGAAAGTAGGATGGTATGATTGGCATATTCGGCACGAGCCGCACTGCATAAAGAGTGATAATTATTTAGCGCTAATTTATACAGAATTTTCTTGTCTGGTTCATAGTTTTTTCGCCAATGTCTCTCAAGTTGTTTGCATTTGGTTTTCTCTATTTTCAGAGTCTCTGAAAACCAGGGGGCAGGAGAGCGATGATGGCCTATTTTTATTTTAGACTCTGGGAGGCATACATCAACAGAGGCCGTTAACCATTTTTGAATGACCGCATTTTCCTCTACTCTGGAGATTGACGAAAGTGGCAGGGTGTGATGCATGACCAAGTTCAGAGCATCTATATCTATTTTTTTCCAATTTCTCCCATTTTTTGTCACAGAGGAGGAAATAAATTCAACGAATCCTGTTTGATTGTGAATTCCACCAGAAAGTGATCGGACCAGGGAATCGGGAGTGCGGGCTTACATGAGATGGAGGAAAAATTCGAAAAAATGGGGTCCAGTAAGTGTCCTGCCTTGTGGGTAGGACCAGAGTTAACCAGCGTGACATTCAGGGCGGCTAAATCATTAATAAGCATGGAGCAAGTGTTGCAGGAAATATCATCAAAGTTTAGATCGCCAAGAATCAGGAAGTTAGGAGCTTCTAGCAGTAGCGGGGCGATAAAGTCCGGAAAGGTGATTGCCCAGGGGCCTGCAGGGCCCGGGGGCGGTAAATTAATGATCCAGATAGGGTGTAATTCGGGGATAAAAGGAGTTTAAACTGACCAATTTCACAGTCCTTAAGGACTAGGTCGTCCCATTTGCACGTGTAAGATGATTTAAAAATTACTGCTATCCCACCACCACTCCTAACTGTGCGATTCTTACCAAGATAAGTATAATTGGGCGGGAGCGCAATGGCCATATCAGGTCCAGAGCTTTCGGTTAGCCAGGTTTCGGTTAGAAAGATGGCATCAGGTTGTGACTCAATGAGAAGATCATAAATATTACCCTTATGTTTTGGGAGCGACCTACAGTTGAGACTAAAAAAAGTAAATTCAAAGTGAGAGTCTTTTGTCTTTTTACTCGGGGTTGAGGTTTTATTCGAGTTGCATCCGATGAGTTTCAAAATGGGTTGAGATGTAAGAGAAAGACCACAATCAAGACAGTTGGAGGGGACATAGTCCGGAGTAAGAAGTGGGCAATGCAGAGCTGGCTTGGGTCTGAGGGTCATAAGTGTTGAGCAGGAGTAAGTGCTCCGGGCACTATGAATATGGGCAGAGTGACAAGCCCTCGGCCCCTTCCGGCCGCGGACGGGTGCAGACGGGCTTGCCTTTGGCGCTCCTTCGGTGCGCCAGCGGCGCGCCCGCTGCACGCGTCCGCTGCGCGGGATGAAAGGCATCGAATTAAGAAGGGAGGGCAATCAGCTGCTCCTGCAGCTGATAGGCGCCTGGCCGGAAGTAGGAGTGCTTCCTGTAGCGCACGTGACCCCTCCACGCAATCCGAAGAATCGGTGGTGGACCGGGGGTCTGGTGCAAGTTGTGGCGCAAAGATTGTTAAAAACACACAGGAATGTTAAAAGCGAGAACGGAGGACTAAAGGTAAGATTCTAAACTATAATTAAAACAATGACAAGCAAGTAGGGAGCCCTTTACCAGGCGCTCCGTAAAATAATTATCACAGCGTTAGCAGCAGTCTGTCTCACATCACGCGCGTCCGCTGCGCGGGGTGAAAGGCATCGAATTAAGAAGGGAGGGCAATCAGCTGCTCCAGCAGCTGATAGGTTCCTGGCCGGAAGTAGGAGCGCTTCCTGTAGCGCACGTGACCCCTCCACGCAATCCGAAGAATCGGTGGTGGACCGGGGGTCTGGTGCAAGTTGTGGCGCAAAGATTGTTAAAAACACACAGGAATGTTAAAAGCGAGAACGGAGGACTAAAGGTAAGATTCTAAACTATAATTAAAACAATGACAAGCAAGTAGGGAGCCCTTTACCAGGCGCTCCGTAAAATAATTATCACAGCGTTAGCAGCAGTCTGTCTCACATCACGCGCTTTAATTATTTATTACATTATTATTTGTTTAGGCCATTCTTTTCTACTGTTCACGGACCACACCCTCCTTCCCATCTTTGTTCGAGAGCTTTGCATTTCTGAGACAGTATTGATCACTGTCAGATATTGCCTGATCCTAGTGCTGCACAAGAGGTTAGAATGCCTGGAGTAGGACTCAGGTCCACTTTACTATTCACGAACACCAGCATGGTAGTAAGAAGCTACTCTGGATGCCAATCTTCAAGGCAGCATGCTATAAATAGGACAGAGTCAGTCGCCAAGTTTTTTACTACTGCTATGGAGAAGTGAGGAGGGAGGATAAATGTTGCCTCGGTCTTTATGGGGTTTACATAATTAACAAAGGATAACATTGCATATGGGCCTGAGGGTACGTATGAACTTTATTCATTTCTGGTTATGTCATGGTTAAAGAAGAGAAGGGAATAAATATTGACTAGATTAGACCTGAGCACTGTCTCTTTTCTTTCCTTTAATTGAAGAAGTAAATAGATTAAGAGATAATAGTGTGACTTTTCGCGTGGCGCTAGACCACATACAATTTGAAGGTGAACATACATTTAAGTCATTTGCTAAGAGTAACAGTTGGTTAATGGTGAAAATTAGACCGTATGTTTGGACAACAGATCTGTCAGCGCACAAACCCATACATTAATTTCCTTCTATGCCCCCGTCACCAGATTGGGAGCAGTGTAGTCCCTGCCTTACTTTGGTGCTCCCTGCTGGACACGTCTCACTTATAAGTCTAGGAAGGGAACGTGCAGAAGGCAACAACAAAGCATTTCTGGTAAAGAACGACAGGCAGATTTCTATTTTACGAATTACTCAACTGGTGAAAAAACAGAAATGCACAGGCTGTGCCATTAAAGTTAAATCAATAAGCATAAAAATCTTAAATAATACAGCTAGAACTCAGTAAGATCTATTGAATATGCATTGTATAGTCAATATATATATATATATATATATATATATATATATATATATATATATTTCATCTCTCCGTCAAGAAAAGGCCTGCACTCGATACTCTGGAATAATCCATTTTATTTCAGAGGCAGCACTTGTAAAAGCTTGGAACACGTATCGGCTGTTGCTTCAGTCTTTGTCAACTATATAATGCATTGTGGTGTTCATTTCCTTTAAATTCTCCGCACAGGTGTTGGCAATTATGTAATCATGAAAAAGTTACTATTGTACTCCAGTGTTTAAAATCCCTCAGAAATGTATTTTACAAAACCTGTAGAATTATATAATTTAACCATGTTCTTTTCGGTTCCGGCAGAAAAATAAAAACTATTTGCTTAAGTTTCTGTTAGCATCGAGTTTGCTGCATTTTCTTTGTGGAATCTATAAATCATGTCCTTCATTCGCTTGTTCATTCCAAACATGTTGGCAGTCTTTCACAAAAATATTTCCAGCTTGAGTATTTCAATAAAGTTCACATTCATGTTCTGCTACTTTCATTTGGATTTATGATGTAAAGTTATTTTCAGTTACTTAGTCCACGAAGTTAAACATCAGCGCTCACCTTTTTAGGTCTCGCCTAGCGACGCAGCGCATGCGCCGCTCGCCTTGGCGAGACCTATTGTTGTCGGTTTTGTGTCCGAAGGGAGACAGGAGATGTGCACTCCCGGACAGCAGATTGTGCACGCGCACGTCGTCTCGCCGCGTCTCTTCCTCCTTGTTGGGGAAGTTGCTGCGAAGGAATTTCCTGTGCGGGCAGACAGAACTTCCTGACTCGGAGGCTTCTTGGAAGGGAGAGAGCCTTTTATAATGAAATGACAAATGAAAGACACGAGGTTCTTGAAAACATGCTATTCAGAACGGAGGCAACGCGCGCCATGTCTGTACCCACGCAGTGGGCGGAAGTTCAACTATGAAGTGAGCGTGCGTGCTCCGGCCTGTCCCCCGCCCCCACCCTTCCCCAGGCCCACTGTCACACTGTGAATATTAGAAATCGACCGCAATGCGCGCCCAGCCTGCTGCCTTTTCTCTTCTTTCTCCTTTTTAATTTTCTCTGATACGTGCTGGGTATGTTTATCAGCTCAGTGCCCTAGAGTGAATCTACGGTCAATGCATACTTTGTAAATAAATAAATGTAGTCTCCAACCCGTGCCCTGGTAGCCATTTGCCGACCCTGCTGAATGCCTGTGCTACGTAGTCTTGATTCCACCTCATGCACCTTTCTTACAGTCTGCACTTCGTGGCTCTTTATTTTGTTCTGCCATAATTTTTCATCCTTGCTTTTTCCCTTTCTTATCTTTTTTCTTCTCCCTTCTTTGTCCCTTTTCGGCTTTTCTCTTACTCTGCGTCAAAGTCTGACGATGAAAAAATTAAGGCATCGTCCCCAAAAAGGAGAGCTGGTGTCCCCCAATGGCAATCACCTGTGGAAATTAAGCAGTGCCCGCATACCTGGGAAAAAAATCTATGTTTTCATGCAGTGACAAACTAAGGTTGCTAGATCCAACCCAACGACCTGAGGGAAAACAGTTACAGAGCAGGTGCATAGGCATAGCCCCCCAACAACCCCCATTTACCTGTGACCGTGACCAGTCCTTCCACCGGTCGAGGCCCGTGCGGATGCAGCTCCAGCATCTCGAGGCACCCGCCTCTCTTCTCTTCCTCTCTCTCTCTCCTACTCCCTCTCTGTGACTTTTGTGCCACTCCTGTTGCTATTTTTGCCTTTCCTATCTCTCTTATTGCCTTTTCTCTCTTTGTGTGACTTTAGTGCTACTTCTCTTGCTCCATATACCTTTTCTCTTGATCTTTTTGGCTTTTTGCTCACCCTGTCTATGAATTTTGTGCTGCTGCTCTCGCTCGTTTTGCCTTTTCTCTCGCTCGTTTTGCCTTTTCTTGCTATTACTCTTGCTCTTTTTGTTTCTCTCTCACTTCTTCTCTGACCGTTTTGCCATCTATGTTGCTCTTTCGGTGACCTTTGTGCCATCTCTCCATCTTCTCTGCATGCCCGCTTCCTGCCTTCTCTGTGCTCCCTACCTGTTCCTTGCACCGCCCTCCTTCTCTGCTGCTGTGTTCCTCGCAAGCCCCATCTGCCACCCCTCCGCTCTGCCAGGACCTACTTAATGGCAGCTGCAAGCCCATTTGCACCCATCCAAGCATGTACTGCGCGCAGCTCCAGAAACCCTGGCCCTCCTCCCCCCCCCACCACTACTCCGCCATTTTCCTTCATACCCTAAACCTGAGCTATTGGCATTGTAAATGACAATGCCTTTTATTTATGTTTTGGTTTTTAAAACATAAATAAAAGGCATTGTCATTTACAATGCCAATAGCTTAAACTCGCGTAAATGCGAGACCTATTGCATTGCAAATGCTTGTTATTTCTGTTTTCACTGCTGGAGCTTGCATTTTCAATACATTTCCTGTCAAATAATAAAGGGGTCCCAGAGAATCATTGCTATATATATATTGAATATTCTACAGAAGAACAGGTCCTCAAATTGATGTTGGAGGTTAAATCTGGATCCCCGTCTGACCCCTGCCCACATTTTATCTATTCTCAGCTAGCTACCAGACAATGCCCCTAATTTATTCAAATTTTTAATCAGTCATTTGCAGAAACTCAAATTTCACTCACTCTGCATCCCCCACACATGTTCACCAACTATTTGTGGGTAATTGAGCTTCCAGAGATTCACAATTGATATCTAAAGATTGTATATGTGTACAAACTGCATTTGTGCAAATGAGTCTTTTCGCCATATTCAATATGATTTTCAATGATTGAGCCAGGATTGTTACATGCAATGATATGTCTGGTACGCCAGCAGCAACGTTTCCTTATTTTTCGCCTTATTTTTCCTTACATTTGTTTACACTGTGTTTTAAGCGTTCTCTACTCACACATAGAGGCACATTGGTGCCAAAGAGCTTCAGAGATCTCCTTGTGATAAAGACTTGTCAATCCCACATGAGCACTTGTCACCTTCCGGCGGGAGGCGTGACTGAGTGTGACTTTTGTTTAAGTTTATCTCTAGGTAGTTGTCCCATTTTTGACATTTTCACGTCTTTTTAACTCTGCACTTCTTATGCACAATATTGGAGTTGTCATTCATATGACACTACTGATGTTATACCTTTTTAACCAACACGTACACATTGCTTCACTTTCCCTATGTCACTTCCCGTTTTTTCCACTTCCTTTTTAATTGCACTTATTCTCAGCAGTAGTATTTGTTAATCCACTCTGGCACTTCTGCCAACCATATAGGCGCACTCTGGCATATTTGACCAGAACACTGCTTCCCTTACGGCTAGCGGATTTCATATCCCCGGCACCATGCAACTTAGTTTTCCACTTACGTGCAGACGAGGCTTGTATCTCCCCTGTCTGCGGCTCCTCTCAAATTGCATCCGAGCTCACTATGAGCCGATTATCCGACTAAATCCGCAGAGCCACAGTCTCCTGAGTCACGAGTGACTGCCGCCTCCGGCTGCTACATGATTCAAAACCCAGGCCACGATGCAATAAGCACGGCTATCCTTCATTGGCCATTTTGGCCTTCACTTTTTAGGAACTTGCCACTTCTGCATCATTGCTTATTATTTTAGCCATCACAGTATAGGGGGTCTTGGTTTAGTCACTCTCTTAAGGAATATCATTGTACCGATAACAGCGGCCGACTTTGATTCTATGAGTCTGTTTACTGTGTCTGCTGATTATGTCATGTCATCCCCATTTGACTTACTGCCAGTAGTAAAGGAGCACACTATGGTATGTCGGTAAAAGGAGGTAAAATGCCTACTCATGATCAAACAACATAGAAAAAATACTACTGCTTGTATTTGCATATATGTCACCCATTTTCTATCAGCGCGCCTTGTGATCAAGGCCGCATGTCTGGCGGCCGAAACGCGTCATTTGGACCTTGATGTGTGAATAAACCACGTCTATATCCCTGCTATTGGAGTCTGTGCCCTGGTGTTGCGCCGCTGCGGTTTGGATGCTTTGGGATTTCGTTGCGATATATATATATATATATATATATATATATATATATATATATATATATATATATATATATATATATATAATTCATCTCTCCGTCAAGAAAAGGCCTGCACTCGATACTCTGGAATAATCCATTTTATTTCAGAGGCAGCACTTGTAAAAGCTTGGAACACGTTTCGGCTGTTGCTTCAGTCTTTGTCAACCATATAATGCATTGTGGTGTTCATTTCCTTTAAATTCTCCGCACAGGTGTTGACAATTATGTAATCATGAAAGAGTTACTATTGTACTCCCGTGTTTAAAATCCCTCAGAAATGTCTTTTACAAAACCTGTAGAAATATATAATTTAACCATGTTCTTTTCGGTTCCGGCAGAAAAATAAAAACTATTTGCTTAAGTTCCTGTTAGCATCGAGTTTGCTGCATTTTCTTTGTGGAATCTATAAATCATGTCCTTCATTCACTTGTTCATTCCAAACATGTTGGCAGTCTTTCACAAAAATATTTCCAGCTTGAGTATTTCAATAAAGTTCACATTCATGTTCTGCTACTTTCATTTGGATTTATGATGTAAAGTTATTTTCAGTTACTTAGTCCACGAAGTTAAACATCAGCGCGCACCTTTTTAGGTCTCGCCTACGCAGCGCGCATGCGCTGCATAGGCAAGAGACCTTTAGAAATCGCTCCAGGTTTGAAGGCAAAAACGTGCACGCGTTGCATTGCTTTAAATGGCAACGCGTGCACGTTTGGCGATTCCCTTGCGGGAGCGAGCGGCGCCATGTGTTAGTAATTATCGCGCTCGCTCCTGCAAGGGAAACGCTGCCTGCTCTCGGCCCCCCCGTTTAAGTTGGGAGTCTCGAGGTGAGTTTGTCAATGTCTGCTGTGGGTGCTTCAGGCCGAGTACATTTACAGTGCAACTTGACAAAACGCAAAGTCGTCCTTAGCCATACAAGAATGGTTATTCTTCAGCAAAAATTATGGGAACTCTTGACAAAATTATCCCTCCCACTTCGACCTCTTACAAGACCCGGGTGTTGAGGATAGTGATCACAGAGTCTTTGTACTCGAGCTAAGAGCTGTCTGGCGTGCTTGTGTTAGTTAGGGGTGTGAGAGCAGAGATGGAAGTACTCATTACCGACAAACGCCGCACGTGGGATGCAGCACAGGCGTGTGCACGGAGGCGGCCCTGGGCGCTTACCTCAAGTGTCGCTCGAAGGCGGCGGGCGGGTCTGCCGCATGCATCCTTTGAGCAGTGAAGCAGCCAGTTGGCTGGAGAGCAACTTCACTTAAAATTCATGAGGAACCAGTGACGTACACACACATTCCGCCATCTGCAGCAGAACAACAGCTGATCGAAGCCAGCACACCTCCGAACGGCAAATAATTCAACATCCGGTGGGAGTATGAGCTGTGGTGGCGGCCTAGATTGTATCATGTAATGGTATCATTTATAGAGCGCACAATACAGATAAAACTGTCTTTAGGCGCTGTATTCAATACAAATATCTATTTAAATCCGAACTACAGAGGACAGGTGTGAGGCACAAAGCATTACGCTCGACCTGCAGACCTCTGGTTAAATCAGACATGAACATTTTTGATTTATAACTACCATTGCACTTCAGACTTCCGTTTCCTGTTCATTTTAGTGCGTGTTAGCTGAGCAGCTCTCAAGACAGGTGATTTACTGCACCCAGATTATTTTTCTTCCTCTTAGAATTGTGCTTTATTTCATAAATTTACAGTCGCAGCCAGATGAAGTAAGAGATCACGGAGGCGCCGAGACCCATATTCACCTCGACCATCCTGCACGGCCTCTTTTTTAATGTTAAAGAACCCCTCAAATTAAATGTCCTCTGTGCTTTTCATGCACATCACTGGGTCTGGGTACATCCCTGAACACTAGGAAACCACAGACTAATGGCTGCTTTTCCTCATAATGATGCAGTGGGGGCCGTGGGTTCCTATACAAAGGGCAGCACGTGCTTGTCGTTTTTTAACCATCACGGCTAGTGACACAAAAGAACTTAGGATGCTGAAATGACCCTTTGGGTAAATGTGCCTTCGGAGAGATCCGTGTATACCCTTGAGGTGACGCATTCCATAGCTGAAAAATCTAACTCAGCCTCTTTGACTCCTATTAGCTGTATCCTTACCACACACCGTCCGGCTAGCTTTATCGGAGTACTCTGTACCACAGAGGCATTAACATGGAGTACTTTTTTCCCGGAGTTTTATTTAGCACGAACTTGAACCGAAGGTATCAGTTATCAGAGCGCTTTACATGAGCACCAGTTGTGTTACATCAGTACACATTCGTTTTAGGTCTCGCCTACGCAGCGTAGGCACGAGACCTTTAGAAATCGCTCCAGGTTTGAAGGCAAAACGTGCACGCGTTGCATTGCTTTAAATGGCAACGCGCACGTTTGGCGATTCCCTTGCGGGAGCGAGCGGCGCCATGTGTTAGTAATTATCGCGCTCGCTCCCGCAAGGGAAACGCTGCCTGCTCTCGGCCGCACTCCCACCCCCTACTTGTTTAAGTTGGGAGTCTCGAGGTGAGTTTGTCTATGTCTGCTGTGGATGAATCAGGCCGAGTACTTGATGGGTTTTCATGACATGTTTGTGTGTTTTCTCTCTCCTGCTATTTTATGATGATCATCTCATCGGTGTGTTTAAAAGAACTGTCTTTTCAAGTAGCTTTGTGTTACCTGCTTATGTTAATTTGTTAATTTTGACTTCTAAAGCGTAAATGTTTACCTCATGAGCATCATAGTACAAGAAAACGGAGACAGGCAGGCAGTACGCTGAACTACTGATTATTGTTTGTAAATTCGGGTCTTAATGGGTTTGCGAAGGTGAGAGCGATTAGAGAGCATTTGAGTGATCTGGGGTAGTTTTTTCCAATGCCTGCATGTTAGCGCATAGCGCTACAAGCGCACGTGAACATGAGGGACCTTTTAGGTTTCACCTCAATGCCGCTGCCTTTGTCCCCCCCCACAACTCCCACCACCATTTTCCCATCTCCGAGTCCTCTCCTGGCCTGTCTAATTGTCCTTTCCTTTCACTCACAACTTTTATTCCTCCAGCCCCATGTCTATGCAGCCTTCACGGTCTGTTTCCCTTCCTCACAGCACCCTAACGCTGAGGTCATTTCTTCACACAACCCCAACCCATTTATTTATTTAACAGTTTCATATAGCAGGGTAGGTGGCACTGGTGTGCATTAGATGAGCAACAAACATACACAAATATTCAGTTAAACATTTGGTAGGCATAGTTGTTCTGGACAGGGGGAACAAAATATGGATGCTATTCAGGGAAGCAATCATTCTGAAACACGCAGGCTGGGGGGGTATGGACGTGGAAGAGACTGTGTCAGAAAGATCTAATTTAAGTACATATTGAAAAGACGAGTTTCCATTGAGTTCTGAAGGCCAGGGGTGGGATGGGCTCTCAACTCTGTGTGGTGTGTGTTCCAGAGGTTGGTCGCTGCCCCAGTGAAGATCAGTTTAATGTTTAGGGAAGTGTGGAATTTAGAGGTGGTGAGATGCAGTATCTTTACTACAGACGGGGTAAGTAAATTGGCCAGATATGGAGGATAGTGGAAATGAATGACTTTGTAGGGAAGCCTGTCGATTTTACATTTGATACTTCTTTCAGTGAGTTGTTAGTGCAGTTCGTATAGAATTCCGTGATGTGGACAACTTATGTCATGTTTGAGATTAGGTTGGCTATAAAGTGAAAGACATCCTTGATTGGTGTGGGTGAGCAGACCTTTGCAGGGCTAACATGCTGATATCCATTGTATACAGACCCTCTCTAACAAATACTCACCTCCTTAATTGCTTACCTGTCTCCCGTCTCCATGCCACTTCATATTTCTATTGCTGTTTCCCCGCCTGTTCCAAGTGTCTTTTCCATTCCCTAGTGCTTTCTCTTCTATGCCCACGACCCTGGGATTATGCGATTCTGCCTTTTGCATGATTATGGATTTGCAGAATTTGCCACATAATCCATCATCTGTTTCATAATTTACAAATTTTTACAAGATAAATGTTCAAACAGCTCAAAAGTTACTAATAATGCACGACAAAGGTTGACTGGTAACCTTTCAGTAGCCCATTGCTATATTTGAGTGTTAAAGTGGCACCAAGGACTTTGTTAAGACAATGTTTACATCGGTGAAAATGTCAAAATAATGAAATAATACAGTCACAAAAGTGCCCCATTACTCCGCATAATTTGTTTTTTCTTGCCACATAATTTGGTCGACTCTGTCACATTATTTGGGCCTACCTGCCGCATAATTCCTGTGGCCCTGTCTGTCTTTTGTTCCTTCCCGTTCTTGCACTTCTAGTGCATTTTGCTACATAGCCACACTTTTACAATTTTCCTGCTTAAATGTGCTGTCTCCACTACGATAATGCACAACATTTCCAATCAAGCACATTACATTGGCACCTTAATGATAAGCGGGAAGGTTGGTGTAAGAAAATGTGAGGAAAGATTTTAGTAAGTAACATTTCCCAGTACTGCCAGGCAGAACACCCACTTCTCACCAAATTACACAGACAGATTATTTGATGGAATATTTTGGGGCCTTATTTAGAGGTTGGTGGAAGGTACAGGCCGTCAAAACATGACGGATATGTTGTCCGCCATATTACAAGTGCCATAGGCTATAATGCACTTGCGATACGCCACATATCTGCTGGAGTATCCTGTCTTGGGATTTATTGAAGGGCAGTAGTCAGACGGCTTTTGTGTGTGGTAGAAAGGAGTAAATTCTTGAGTTATGTTTGAAAAAAGCTCAGTTTAGGTGTCTCCAGATAGGTGTTTTGTGGTCTCCACTGTGATTAAATGGTTGTTGTCCTTAGAGGTGTTGTGGAAACAAAGGTAAATCTTGTATGCGTGCAAATCCAGGATTCAATCAATTCTAGCACACTGGCTTCAAGGTATAGGCGGCCTGGTGAGAGGTCCACTTGTTCTGACGGGGTTCCTCACCCTCTCTTGGGTACCATTCCATTCAAGCATGCTCTTTGAACAGCCAAAAGCCAGCCACACACAATGTGCTTGCACTGGTGCAAGTAAGCCTCTTTAAATCAGCATAATACTGCTCTAGAAAGGTTGTGTTTCATCAGATTTATCATGATGTATACTTGTATAATTATTTTATTAGACAGATGTAGCTATCTCGGTGCAGTGGATGGAGGTAAATATATTTGTGGTTTGTAACATTTGAAGTTCCCATCGAATTGAGGTTATCTCACTAGGCTGACGTGACAGCACAATGATCTTTTCTTTGTGACAGGAGTGGAATTAGTATAATATGTTATTATGCTGCAGCACCTTCGCCATTCATTAAAGGTGTAGAAATCAAATGCAGAACAGTGTCCTTAGCACAAGACACACAGAAATCTAGCTGAGAATCCAAAGTGAGGTCAGTTAGTGGTCAGTGTGTTCCTGCAGCTTGTGGTGTGCCTCACCCATGTCATATGTAAACATATGTGGAAGGGTTGCATATCAGGACCGAGGAAAATCCAATATATCAAGAAAAAAACAGTTGAGTTGAGTGTAAAATATAGTTTTTACAAACTTCATCTACTATAAAATTAAAATGCGACATTTAAGTTTGAATGTAGTGTAAGAGAGGTTTTACTGCACAGCTAATCCTGGGGTGTGTGTGAAGTGCTATTACATTGGGTGCTGCATTGCAAGGCACTTCAGCGCACAATCTTGGCCACTCGTGTATGGACATCATCTGGGCCAGAGTTCTGCACTCGACTGTGCATCCTGTCCAACCCAAATGTTCTCTACTTTCGCCTAGATCAGTAAGTTTTAACTATTTCTTCAGTATAATAGTAATACCTAGATAATAGTTTAGATGGTTGTTCTTAAAGACCACCAACAACCTATTTTTTTTGCTTTTATTGAGTTATCATTTAAAAACCGTGGCAGAATTCATACCAGATCACTTCTAGAAATATTAGTGGACTTCTTCTACTCTGATGCTCAACATCTGCTTTATATATTCACTTTTCCAATGCACTTGGCTCTTTCTACAGACCTGTCCTTGTGTAATAATGCAGTGAGCTGGTTGTGCCTGTCGCCTGCCCCTCACTCGCACAGACCTGTCCTTGTGTAATAATGCAGTGAGCAGGTTGTGCCTGTCGCTTGCCCCTCACTCGCACAGACCTGTCCTTGTGTAATAATGCAGTGAGCTGGTTGTGCCTGTCGCCTGCCCCTCACTCGCACAGGCCTGTCCTTGTGCAATGCAGTGAGCTGGGTTGTCACGTGTCACAGCCTGGCATCTCTGCGTCACTCGCACAGGCCTGTCCTAGTGTAATAATGCAGTGAGATGGTTGTGCCTGTCACCTGCCCCTCACTCGCACAGACCTGTCCTTGTGTAATAATGCAGTGAGCTGGTTGTGCCCGTCACCCGCCTCGCGCCTTCCTAGGCACTCACATTGATGCAGGGGGTGCGCTGAACAGTTCCCGTGGCAACCCGACACCTACCCCTCTTGCGCACAGGCCTGTCCTTGTGCAATGCAGCTCAATAGCACAAAGTTCAGAGGTTTCTGAAACCCGCCAAGGAATAATCCACAACAAACATGGATTCCAAAGCAAGTTAGATGTGGAGGAAAAACAGTACACGTGCATATCCAGATGTTCACTCATCCTATTGACGCAGCGCCACAGTCTTAAATACTATTCCTTTGGGTGGCTGCTTGAATTGACTCTTCAGGTGCCCGTGCTATCCACACCCCTGCGGGAGTGCCCTTCAGTTGATCTTGGTGATCAGAGCATTACATTCCTGCCTCAGCAGAATACTCCCCACGTTCACTATAATGCCTGTGTGACAAGCAGGTGCTTCAATCAGGAGGGTTACCGAAATGATGTGACAGTGGAATATCGGATTGAGGCATAGTTGACTAAATTATGCACCATGAAATGGCAAATTATGCAGCACGTTTTGTTATCACTTCATTATTTTGTACTTTTTAAAGATGGTTATACAGTCGGGCAAAAATGTAACTTCAATAATGCTAGTTAGACAACCAAATACTAGTGAACCTATGCAACGGGGCCTTCCGCTGCACGTGAACACGTTGCCATGTTTTTAGTAACTTGTGATTAGTTTGAGCTAGAAACATTTGTTTTGCTAACATCTGCAGATAATGCAGCAGATGGGTTAAGCGGCCAATGCGGCAAATGCATGTTTATCTGGGGGGGGAAAAAGGCGCGTCCACGTAATCCCATTATTCCAGTGGCCCTCACAATAAGCAGTGAAAATTCAAGAATACTGGATGTCTCTAATAAGTTGAGTGTGGCACTGTGCAGATGCATCCAGCATTTTCATGTTGCTGTAAATAATCCTTTCAAAATACAAGATCCATCAGAACATTGACCCCGCTCCCAACAACTGTCAGATCCTATGAAGTTGAGTATTGACAATCTTGCATGCCCATAACAAGCATTGGCATAGCCAATAGGTCTCGCCTTTGGGACCTTATAAGTATTTAGTTATGCAGCACAATATCCTTGGTGCAACAACATCAACTGTTGCATGGCTAAACACTTATAAGGTCCCAAAGGCGAGACCTATTGGCTATGCCAATGCTTGTTATTTCTGTTTTCACTGCTGGAGCTTGCATTTTCAATACATTTCCTGTCAAATAATAAAGGGGTCCCAGAGAATCACTGCTATATATATATTGAATATTCTACAGAAGAACAGGTCCTCAAATTGATGTTGGAGGTTAAATCTGGCTCCCCTTCTGACCCCTGCCCACATTTGATCTATTCTCAGCTAGCTACCACACAGTGCCCCTATTTTATTCAAATTTTTAATCAGTCATTTGCAGAAGCTACCTACCCCGATGTCTGGAAGGAAGCGATACTCCTACCTTTTGCCAAAAAGCCTGGAAGTGACGCTGCCACTCTTTCCAATTATCGGCTCATATCGCTCCTCCCTTTTATGTCAAACATTCTAGAAAAACTAGTAAACAGGCACCAAACCAATTTTCTAGAAAACAATAATCTACTGGATTCTTCGCAGACGGGCTTTCGGGCCAATAATAGCACTGAGTCTACGTTGTTAGCTGTGTTGGATGACATTAGGCTAGTAGTTGATCAGGGCAAGTCCGCTGCCCTGATCCTACTAGACATTTACGCAGCTTTCGACACTGTGTCTCACAGTCTGCTGATTGACAAACATTTTGACATTGGCATTCATTACAAAGCTCTCCAATGGCTGGGCTCGTTTTTTTTAAAAACAGGTCGTATATAGTTCAGCTGGGCTTTTTCAAAACCAAGTCCCATAAATCAGAATGAGGAGTCCCACAGGGCTCCTCACTAAGCCCTACCCTTTTTCAATGTTTATGTGGCCTCTTTGGCTACAATTGTAAGTAAATGGGGTTTCAAAGTATGTTCATAAGCTGACAATACCCAGTTGATCATTTCACTAGGAGAGAATCAAGAGGAAACACGTGGCACACTACATAAGTACCTCACCGAAGTGGCAGACTGGAAGACCTACCATTGTCTAAAGTTAAATGCAGACAAAACGAAGATCCTGTTATTCGGTGGGGCCATCAGATGTGGGATGCCTCTTGGTGGCCAGATTCTCTGGGCGACATGCCTCAGAAATCTGCAAAAAATCTTGGGTTCATCATCGATGACTCTCTTTCGATGCAGGGACATATTAATGGTACTTGCTGCAAATGTTTTAGTATCCTAAACCTTTTAGGAAGGCTGTTTAAATGGATCCTGATAGCCTGGTGAAAGACCATAGGCCAGGCTTTGATTGCCAGCCGTTTGGACTATGGCAACACCCTCTTTGTGGGCATGGTGGACTTCCTTTTTACAAAATTACAGGTGATCCAAAATGCTGCTGCTAAATTAATCTGTAATATGGACAGGTTTAGCTCTGCCTCGGCGTGCCTAACATCTTTGCATTGGCTACCAATGCAAAAAAGAATAGGCTTCAAACGTCTGTGCCATGCTCACAAGGCCTTGTACAACACTGGCTCAGACATGTTACGGACCAGAGTTGAATTTTATAAACCTTCCCGTGACTTGAGATCACGGAATTCAGCCTTAGCCAAGACTATCGGAATAAGGAAAGCCAGAACAGGCGGACGCTCATTTTCGCATCTGGCTTCGGTACAGTGGAATGCCCTCCCTCTGGACCTCCGCCTCACTGTTGATCATTTTCAGTTTAGAAAGAGGTTGAACGCCTGGCTGTTTTCGGTTTAACTTCCTCCTGTAATGATCTTTTTTGTAGAGGTTCTTTCAGCCGAAACGTTGGGAGTCATTCAGCGCTGTGATATCCCCAAGGGGAATATCCAGCATAGATTTGCCTTCTAAATATGGGGTAAGGGTCTCCTCCTTGCATGGAGAAATCACGCTCTTTTATAGGGTTTTACACAAAGGTTTTACACATTTACTACATTAGTACACAGTTCACATGCTCATAACCAATAGAAATGAAACAAAGAGCAACAGTTGCATCAAAATACATTCAAAGATTTTCTCACTATTCTAATACATGGAGTTCTAGTGTTCACAATATCTGTTCTCAATGTATGAAATGTTACATAGTATGTTATTCAGTCTGGGACAGTTGCTCTGTCCTTGGAAAAGTACACTCTGCTCAGGCCGCTACAGGGAATCATTTTCTCAGCTGGTGAAATCCAAGAGTCTTTATTATAACACAGAATAAGCAATAGCTCAAATCACGTGTTTGACGGTGACATCAGAACAAGATGGACGATGAGGCCTAAACTGTCATAAGTTAAAGAAAACATAAATTATTACACTCTTGGGGGCAGATTTACAAGCCCCTTGCGCCACTTTTGCGTCACTTTTCCCATGTTAAAAATGACGCAAAAGTGGCGCAAGGGCCTTGTAAATAAGCCCCTTGATTTTTTTAAGATTTAAGAAACACACGTTATCACAACACAGACAGAATGTTTTCTAAATATGAGTTATAATAGAAGTAAAATAACTATAACCGAAAGGGAGTTTCCCAACTACCTTAGAGCCTTTGCAGTGTAACATTGGGGTTGATATAATATGAGATCTTTGGTAAAGTATTTTGTGGGTCCCTAGGGAATGATAATAATAATAACTTTATTGATTGGTTCAGAGAAGAAACCATTACAATTTAAAAACACGACTGATTCGTACGATAAAAATAACAATGATAAGTATTGGGGGTGGGAGGTTTTAAATTACTAAAATTAGAAAGATCTTTATTGGCTAATAATGTTCTGCTAAAAGGCCTCGCTCTTTTTTTGATGTTATAGTCTTTAATTCGATTGTTGAGCCTTTTAACTCAGCCGCCGTGCTAAGATGAAGAGAGTTTGGTTGCGGTTGCGGCTTTCAGTAATTTTGACGCTTTATGAACAAATTTCGTAAGCCCAATGTTCAACTTGATGTCGTCGGGATTTAGAGCAGCCATTATTGCCTGGCGGCAGGATCGAACTCCCAGCCTGATCCATTGATCCCGCAACAATAACCGTCTAGCCATAAGCAATGCAGGGCATCCACAGACAATGTGTTCTATTGCTTCTGAGTAATACCCACACAACCTGCATTCAATACTGCTATCTGGGCGCCGCCGTTCGGGAAGGTTCTTTAAAAAGGGCCAATCGCCCATCCTCAGGGCTAAAAATTTATGTTTCCAATAAAGTGCAAATGTGCTTGAGAGGTAGGGCAGCTGAACACCTAGATTAAAATTGGAGATTACAGCCCAGGCGTGTTTCCTTTTTGACAGTGTTGCCCTGTCTGAGTGAAAGGACCACAGTCTAACGGTCTTTTTAATGGCGACCTTTAACACCGGGTAGGTGGGATTTGTTTCCCAGAGATCTTTTACTCCTAATAGCTGTAAACTGCGATCCAGGAGTTGCCGGTACTTTTGGCTGGTCTGGTTTTTCTGTATTTCCTGCCATAGCGGGACTCCAGGGAGCCCTCGCCAGCACGGCGCAGTCTATGACACAGTTTTATGAACGCGCCGGCCTCTAGTCCATGGTGATCTTGTAGTCCCAGTTCAAGTCTGACTTGGGCTAGCGAGGCAGATCTTGACAACCGGAAAGCTTGTTTAAAGATTTTAGTTGTTAGCTTGTTTATTAATGTGCTGGTTGTGCCCTTGGTGATCTCGTACCCGTACATCAAAGAATTGATTACCTTGGCCTTCATCACTTTTAGCATGGGAATTAGGCTTGGGCCAAGTAACTGTTTTGACAGTTTTGCAGCAGCAGCTTCTAACGACAGGGCTTTGTTTTTTAACGCTTCTTTATGCTTAACAAATGTACATCTGGTGTCAAGATGAATGCCCAAATATTTGTAACTGGAGGTTGGTTCTAGCTTTGTGTCATTAAAATACCACCTTTCTGTTGACCTTTTTTGCTTCCCAAAGGATATTGTTTTAGTTTTTGACAGGTTTAGTTCTAAGCGTTTTCTTGTCGTGTATGGAAGCAGTTCATGCAATAACCTCTGGAGACCCACTTTGGTGTGGCTTAACAACACCAAGTCATCGGCGTACAGCAAATTGCTGATGCGGGTTCTATCTAATTGGGGAGGATGGCAATTTACACTATCGAGTACTGGAGATAGGTCGGATATAAACAAGTTAAAAAGAAGTGGTGCCAACACGCATCCTTGTTTGACACCAGTTTCAGTTCGTATCTTCCCGGAGACATGGGAGCCTTCACCTAGCTTTATTCTGATCCATGTCTCCGTGTGGAGTTGTACTATAGCATATAAAAGAGGAAGGGGTATGCCCCACGATTTTAATTTCTGCCATAACAGGCCCCTGGGCATGCGGTCGAAGGCCGCTTTAAAGTCTACAAAGCAACAGTGCAGCTGGGTTTGTTGGACTGTCGCTTTCTCCATCAGGACTGTTAATGTTAGCAAGTTGGTTGTGGTTCCAGAGTTGGCTACAAAGCCCGTCTGATTAAAAGGAAGCTGCACGGTCGTTTCGGCCCAGGCCTGTAGCTCTTCCAATAGGATACTTGCGTAATACTTGGACTCCACGTCGAGAAGTGCAATCATTCGATAATTTTTAGGCTCGTTTCTCTTCCCACTTTTGTAGATTGGGTGGATGATTGCACCTCTCCAGGACTCTGGAACGGTGTTATATAGTCTACAATAGAGGAACAAAGGGGTCAGGAATTCTGACCATAGGTTAACATCAGATTTAAACATGGCCTGGGGGAGACCATTAGGGCCTGGGGCTCCTTCGACTCTGGCTTTTGTTATAAAGCGCGAGATCTTATTTTTTCAAGTCGTCTGGTGTCGCCATGGTCTTTAGCATTGTGTCGTTCTTTTTCGCTGATTCCTTATGTGTTGGTTCTTCTGTTGGTTTTTTTGCGAGATGAGCTCGTCTCGGGCTCTCCAGTCCCGGAGGTGGAGTCATAACGTTAACCAGACTGAGGGGTTCGGTGTAAGCATTCCTTGTGTTAATGTCTCCAAAGTGGAGTGATAAAAACATACTCCATACTGCTCCGCTGATATTTGCGCTACCATAACCACTTGTGCTTTGTGTGCTCCTATTTACCAGGGACCAAAATTGCTTCGAGTTAGGATTTTTACTTTCGTGAATGAGCTTCAGCCAGAATTGATTCAAGGCCGCTTGTTTCTCCCTTCGTATTGAGATCCTAAAAGCTGCTTGAGCTTGCTTATAGTTGTTAAAGTTGTCTTTATTACCAGGGTTCTTCCTTGACAGTCGAAGCGCTCGGTTTCTGTGGGTTTTTAATTTCCTTGTGGCTTTTGAAATGGGGAATTGGGAGATTTGTTCTCTCGGGCTCCTCCTAAGTGGCATTTCTTTAAGTAGTTGGTTTATAAGGGAAGTCCAGCCGCTGACTACATGGGTGTGTGACTCTTGGGATTGATGTAATAAGGCTTTACTTTTTTCAATCAAAAAAGGAGCCATGGTGTCCGGCCACTTTATCCGCTTTAAGTCCTCTGTGTGACTGCCTGAGTGGGTATGGGCAAGTTCTTGGTAGCATGGGGTGGGGGTGAATAATGTTATTATTTGTGCCCGGTGGTCACTCTCACCTTGTGGTGCTATGTGGTAATTCTCGATCAGGGGCAATATTTCTCTACTCCCTAGAGTAAAGTCCAGAAACGAGTGGGTTCAACCATCTGACCTGGTCCATGCAGGCGGAATATCAGTGGGGAGGCGCCCATTCAGTACGGTAAATCCTAGGCTGCTAAACTGCGTTGCCACGTACTCGCCCAATGTCGAAAGTTTGTTTCCTACTGGAATCGACTGTGGAGCGAAGTGTGAAGGAACTCTTGGGGGGTCGAGCCCTAAGTCTTCAGCAAAATTACAGTAGAGGTTGGTGTTAAAATCTCCTGAGATGATGCTGGGTGTGCTGCCGTACTTGCTAAGTAAATTACAGATGATATTAATCAAGCTGTCCATTTTAGATTTTTTCTTAGTGGTGCAGGGAGAGATGTAAACGTTGAGGAGGAGCAATTGGGTATCCATGAGTGAGCTTTCTAGCATAATTCCAGAGAGCCAATACTCCTCAAGTTTGATCTGTTTAATGCGTAAGGATAATTTTGTTGATGCATATATCGTGAGGCCTCCGCTAGGCCTACCAAACTTGGACTGTCTTGTAGCAGGTGTCATAAACTCCAGGTAACCTACTATTGGGATGCTTTCTACTGCCCAAGTTTCCTGTAGAAGCAGGATGTCATATTCTTTTAGAAAGCCCAAAGTAACGGCGGATTGTTTTTCCTGCCCAAATCCGTTAATGTTCCAGGAGCATATTGTTAGCCCTTGATTAACGGTGGTTCAATCGGTCCGGTTTCTAGATAAGACCCCTGGCAACCATTGCCAGTCTGCGCCTTCGGAGTTTCGCTGATTAGTTGTAAACTCTGGAATTACTGTTGGTGAGCTGCTTCTCGCAGACCTCAGTACTGAAAAGGGAGCCGAGGAGGAACTAGATACAAGCCTGGTTGTTTTCCAGTATTGAGGGGTAGCGAGGAGCGCTTGGTGTTGTAGTTAATATACCCCAGGATTTAAATTGGTCTATTTTTGTCAAAACCAAGTCCCGGGTTGCCGGGGATGCCAGTGTTACCTGCGTTGCTTCACCTGTTTTAGATCCAGTGGTTGGAATAAATTCAATGGCGATTATATCTCTCGATTGTAGGTGGCTTAGGTCTGGGAGTGATTTAAAGAGTCTTAGTATGTTCCCTCGATTGAGGATGTCATGAGGGCCTCTGGAGATGTATTCTGGAGTGAGCAGCAGTGTGGTACTTTGGCTGTTACTTGAGTGCACGCG